>OU342736.1:497777620-498112177 GCA_910589765.1 Avena atlantica | reverse complement strand
CGTCCATCATGTCCTTATTTCCAAGGGCGAGTGTGAGCTCATCATTCTCTCTATCGGGAATGAAGTCCCCATCTTTAACCGCCTTTACTGCTTTTCTCATCCTCTTGATTGGCAAGGGGTCTTCTTTATGTCGTATGGTATATATACACCTCCCTTCCGAGTCCAACGTGCCCCCATGCCCGTAAAACCAATTCCTTGCACGCGTCTTAACCCAATCGTCTGTCTCTGGGGTTATATTTTTATCACGCAGTTCCTGCTCAAGTTTCTCCCACTTAGGAATGCCAGCCTTTTAGCCACCTTGCCCCATAGTATGGTGATACTTCTTGTTAGCAGCATTTCAGCTATTCGTTTCAGAGACATTTTCTTAGCTTTTTCTGATTTCTTGTATTCCACAAACTCATCCCAGAATGGTTTATCTTCTCAAACCGAATATTCTTGAAATCGGGAGTCTTCTTTTTCACGACATAGTAAAGGTGCAATCTTTTCTCCAGTTGGTGAAACACTGGGCCATCTTCTTCAAAGCCCCATCCCTGACTTAGCCTCCATGGCTCTCCCATGTTGTAAGGCGTCCTCAACTGGATCCTCCGCATTTGGATCCAGCTCTATCTTCGGAGTTTGAAATTACACCATGAGCCTCTTCCACAGTAAATCTTTGGCGTGGTTAGGGACAAATAAACATGTTTCCCTCTTCATCCGCATTAGCAGGCCTATTCCAGTTTCTAATGGTGATCGGGATTAAGTCCCTAACGATTACTCCGCATTGTGCCACAAATTGGTTGCGACAACTTCGGGAGCTGTCGGTCTGCCGTCTACAGCGACATCTTCGATCCTGAACCTCTCATGGTCTTCAAACTTTTTGGTTGGGCCTCGTCCGCTCTTTTCAGTAGAATTCCTTCGATCCGGAGGGCTAAAAGAAGAAAGATCGCCGTTACTATTTCTATATAGATAGCAGATGATTTAATTAATGAATTGATTTATATTACATGCACCTTGCCGGAGCGGTCGTCTTCTCGATTACACAAGGCATCGCCTTCTCCCTCGCGGAAGGCAACACCTTCAACCTCAAACAAGTTGTCTACTCCGGTAAAAAGAGGATCACCCTCACCGGAGTTGTTCAGAAAACGTTGATACGTCTAAATTATCTTCCCCACGGATCACACCTTGGATCAAACTCTTCCTTTTCTTCGTCTCTGACGTGTGGTCCATATTTTCTGCATAGGTGGAAAAAACGAATAAGTCAAGCGGCGGCTAAAGGAGAAAGTTAAGTACGGTGTTTGAGAGATATAAACCCTAATTCAGAGAAACCCTAATATATACATACACAATAATAAAAATGAAGAGAAAGGGAAACCGTGTAGTAGATAGGCACATCGTCGAACCCACATGCACCTAAGTTGCTTGACAATGTGAATCGGGTCTGGGGTACCCACAGTGACTGACCAGTGGGGCCGAAGACCAATAATACCAAAGTAATAATAAACCTAATAATACCTAACTAATAATAAACCTAATAATCGAAACACCGAAAAAGAAAAGAAAGGGAAACAATCAACACCTGGCATCGATGCAATGCTCAAGCAAGTATGATGATATGACAAGTTATTTGCATTGAATGTAACCCTAAGACATGCTCGACGATTTCATCGGGGTTCGAGGGGTTGAAAATCCTAACTCGGGGAAAACTCCGGGAACATATGAGAGGGGTGCATTTGTTCTTCTAATTATACTTGTCATTTAAGTTGTTGAACAATGCATGATTATAGTTTATATAGATAGGTTTCATTTTCTGAACAATTTGATATATTATTTGTATTTTTCTGACTTATAAACAATAAGTTATTGATTTTACAATATTAAGTCATTTTCTGGAATTAAAAAAAAGGCAAATAGTTTTTTACACCGGGGCGCCCCCTAGCCAGTGAGACTGACAGAAGGGCCCCAGTGCCAACTCAGCCTCCACGCGTACAGATCATTTTCCTACCACAAGAGAAGCCTACCCACTGAGGCTGACTGATGGGCCCTGGCCACATCAGCTGCCAGCGAGCACGAGTGACGTCAGCACGACATCACGCTGGCGGTGAGCTCGCAGAGCAGCGGCAGCGGCGGCGATAGCAGGCTCCCCTGACGCGCGGATGGGCGCGTTAGAGAGAGCGCGACTGCAGGAGAAAAGGAGTGCGGCGCCGCTCCTTGTTGGTCACCGGAGCGTCGGCTCCGTCGAGCTCGAGCGGCGGCGTCGTCGGCACACGCGAGGAGATAGTAACGGAGGAGAGGGAGAGAAAGAAGAAACCGTGAGGATCAGAGCTCACCAGGAGGAACACGACGGAGGTGGTGGCGAGGTCGGGGGCGAGCTCGGGAGACGCCGGAATCGACGGAGGCGACGCGCGGACGGAGCTTCAATCCAGGCGATGGAGGTCACGCGCGAGCGGGGGAAAAGTAGCAGGTGAGCGCGTGGACGGAGGCCGCGGCGGTGGTGGTGTGGACGGAACGCGCGGGTGGCCGGCGAGTGGGCAGCCTGCCGGCGTCGGGGGCGCGCGCGTCAGTGAAGAAGCAGAGAAGTGATAGGGAGAGGAAGAGAGGAGGGGCGGTCAGTTATAAACGAAGGGCCTTTAGTCCCGGTTGGTGGCTCCAACCGGGACTAAAGGGGCATACGTCCCGGTTGGAGCCACCAACCGGGACCTATACTCCAATTTTTCAGCAGCCCAAGCGTTGGCGCGCAGGGGGTCTTTAGTCCCGGTTGGTGGCTCCAACCGGGACATATTCTCCTGTTTTCAAATTTTTAGGTATTTTCTCTCTGTTCCCGCCTTATTTTTTATTTTGGGGTTTAAATTTGTATTGGTTTTTAAATGATAATAATTTGGAATTTAGAAAAACTTTAAACATAAGAAGTGTTTGGATTTGAATAAATAATTCAAAAACCATTTTCTGTTTTAAAAAATAATTAATGTAACCATTTAAAATATGAAACCATTATAATTAAAATGAATTAACTTATATTTTTTTAATATCAATTTGGAATTTAGAAAAAACTTTAAACATAAGAAGTGTTGGATTTGAATAAATAATTCAAAAACATATTTATTTTTAAAAACTAATTAATGTCACTTTAAAATATGAACCATTTACAATTAAAAATGAATTAACTTATATTTTTTTAATATCAATTTGAATTAGAAAAACTTTAAAATAAGAAGTGTAGGATTTGAATAACTAATTCAAAACATAATTCTATTTTTAAAAAATAATTAATGTAAACCTTTTAAATGAATTAAACTTATATTCTATTTTTGCATATTAATTTTAAACGACCCGTTTTTGCGCTCGGAAAATGGAAAAGGGCTTTTCCGTCGACAAAAAAGGAAAACTTCCTCCTGCAACATTGTTCCCATACCAATGTCCACACACTGCATATATGGGCAAAATCAAACTTATGCCGTGATTCAGCACATAACATCGGTCATTTGGACCGAAGCCATGAAACCTCGAACATGATAGGTCATTTGTGAAGGTTTTTTCGAAAACATGATCAATATACCAAGTCTGGTATTTTTCCTTTCAACTATGTCATAATATGACACCACGCGAAGGATTTTCATGTTCGGATTTTTTTTGAATTTATTATGCCTGTTTTGAATTTTTGAATTTCTAACTATGGTCGAACCGGTGTGCATGAAGAATGGGGACGGGCATCGTTAGAACTTGCATTGGATCTCTGAAGAAACCACATATTGCGAGTCTAAAAATGATTTTTTCAAAAAATCACGGGCGATAGATTAATGTACCTGTAGTACAAACCGGACCCACTTCCTGCCGATTCGGCAGACATTTGTCCTTTTACCCGGGATGGACGAAAAAGGTTGAGATGTACCGGTTGGGAGATAGTCCATGTAAGGTGGTCTAGTATTTTATGAAAATGGGACGGTAGCTGTGAAACGGCATTTTGGTGGTTACTTCACAAAACGACCCGTTTTTTTTTGCGCTCGGAAAATGGAAAAGGGCTTTTCCGTGCGACAAAAAGGAAAACTTCCTCCTGCAACATTGTTCTCCATACCAATGTCCACAACATGCTAATATGGGCACAACATCACAAACTATGCCGTGATTCAGCACATAACATCGGTCATTTGGACCGAAAGCCATGAAACCTCGAACATGATAGGTCATTTTGTGAAGGTTTTTTCGAAACATGATCAAATATACCAAGTCTGGTATTTTTCCTTTCAACTATGTAACATAATATGACACCACGCGAAGGATTTTCATTGTTCGGATTTTTTTTGAATTATTATGCCCGTTTTGAATTATCTGAATTTCTAACTATGGTCGAACCGGTGTGCATGAAGATAGGGGACGGGCATCGTTAGAACTTGCATTGGATCTCTGAAGAAACCACAATTGCGAGTCTAAAAATGATTTTTTCAAAAAATCACGGGCGATAGATCATGTACCTGTAGTACAAACCGGACCCACTTCCTGCCGATTCGGCAGACATTTGTCCTTTTTACCCGGGATGGACGAAAAGGTTTGAGATGTACCGGTTGGGAGATAGTCCATGTAAGGTGGTCTAGTATTTTAGGAAAATGGGACGATAGCATTGTGAACGGCATTTTGGTGGTTACTTCACACAAACGACCCGTTTTTTGCGCTCGGAAAATGGAAAAGGGCTTTTCCGTGCGACAAAAGGAAAACTTCCTCCTGCAACATTGTTCTCCATACCAATGTCCACACACATGCATAATATGGGCACAACATCACAAACTCTGCCGTGATTCAGCACATAACATCGGTCATTTGGACCGAAAGCCATGAAACCTCGAACATGATAGGTCATTTTGTGAAGGTTTTTTCGAAACATGATCAATATACCAAGTCTGGTATTTTTCCTTTCAACTATGTAACATAATATGACACCACGCGAAGGATTTTCATTGTTCGGATTTTTTGAATTTATTATGCCTGTTTTGAATTATCTGAATTTCTAACTATGGTCGAACCGGTGTGCATGAAGATAGGGGACGGGCATCGTTAGAACTGCATTGGATCTCTGAAGAAACCACATATTGCGAGTCTAAAAATGATTTTTTCAAAAAATCACGGGCGATAGATCATGTACCTGTAGTACAAACCGGACCCACTTCCTGCCGATTCGGCAGACATTTGTCCTTTTTACCCGGGATGGACGAAAAGGTTTGAGATGTACCGGTTGGGGAGATAGTCCATGTAAGGTGGTCTAGTATTTTATGAAAATGGGACGGTAGCATGTGTGAAACGGCATTTTGGTGGTTACTTCACAAAACGACCCGTTTTTTGCGCTCGGAAAATGGAAAAGGGCTTTGTCGTGCGACAAAAAGGAAAACTTCCTCCTGCAACATTGTTCTCCATACCAATGTCCACACACATGCATAATATGGGCACAACATCACAAACTATGCCGTGATTCAGCACATAACATCGGTCATTTGGACCGAAAGCCATGAAACCTCGAACATGATAGGTCATTTTGTGAAGGTTTTTTTCGAAACATGATCAATATACCAAGTCTGGTATTTTTCCTTTCAACTATGTAACATAATATGACACCACGCGAAGGATTTTCATTGTTCGGATTTTTTTTGAATTTATTATGCCCGTTTTGAATTATCTGAATTTCTAACTATGGTCGAACCGGTGTGCATGAAGATAGGGGACGGGCATCGTTAGAACTTGCATTGGATCTCTGAAGAAACCACATATTGCGAGTCTAAAAATGATTTTTTCAAAAAATCACGGGCGATAGATCATGTACCTGTAGTACAAACCGGACCCACTTCCTGCCGATTCGGCAGACATTTGTCCTTTTTTACCCGGGATGGACGAAAAGGTTTGAGATTACCGGTTGGGAGATAGTCCATGTAAGGTGGTCTCGTAGTATTTTAGGAAAATGGGACGATAGCATTGTGAAACGGCATTTTGGTGGTTACTTCACAAACGACCCGTTTTTTGCGCTCGGAAAATGGAAAGGGCTTTTCCGTGCGACAAAAAGGAAAACTTCCTCCTGCAACATTGTTCTCCATACCAATGTCCACACACATGCATAATATGGGCACAACATCACAAAACTATGCCGTGATTCAGCACATAACATCGGTCATTTGGACCGAAAGCCATGAAACCTCGAACATGATAGGTCATTTTGTGAAGGTTTTTCGAAACATGATCAATATACCAAGTCTGGTATTTTTCCTTTCATCTATGTAACATAATATGACACCACGCGAAGGATTTCATTGTTCGGAATTTTTTGAATTTATTATGCCTATTTTGAATTATCTGAATTTCTAACTATGGTCGAACCGGTGTGCATGAAGATAGAGGACGAGCATCGTTAGAACTTGCATTGGATCTCTGAAGAAACCACATATTGCGAGTCTAAAAATGATTTTTCAAAAAATCACGGGCGATAGATCATGTACCTGTAGTACAAACCGGACCCACTTCCTGCCGATTCGGCAGACATTTGTCCTTTTTACCCGGGATGGACGAAAAGGTTTGAGATGTACCGGTTGGGAGATAGTCCATGTAAGGTGGTCTAGTATTTTATGAAAATGGGACGGGGTAGCATTGTGAAACGGCATTTTTGGTGGTTACTTCACAAAACGACCCGTTTTTTGCGCTCGGAAAATGGAAAAGGGCTTTTCCGTGCGACAAAAAGGAAAACTTCCTCCTGCAACATTGTTCTCCATACCAATGTCCACACACATGCATAATATGGGCACAACATCACAAACTATGCCGTGATTCAGCACATAACATCGGTCATTTGGACCGAAAGCCATGAAACCTCGAACATGATAGGTCATTTTGTGAAGGTTTTTCGAAACATGATCAATATACCAAGTCTGGTATTTTTCCTTTCAACTATGTAACATAATATGACACCACGCGAAGGATTTTCATTGTTCGGATTTTTTTTGAATATTATGCCCGTTTTGAATTATCTGAATTTCTAACTATGGTCGAACCGGTGTGCATGAAGATAGGGGACGGGCATCGTTAGAACTTGCATTGGATCTGAAGAAACCACCATATTGCGAGTCTAAAAATGATTTTTTCAAAAAATCACGGGCGATAGATCATGTACCTGTAGTACAAACCGGACCCACTTCCTGCCGATTCGACAGACACTTGTCCTTTTTACCCGGGATGGACGAAAAGGTTTGAGATGTACCGGTTGGGAGATAGTCCATGTAAGGTGGTCTAGTATTTTATGAAAATGGGATGGTAGC
Organism: Avena atlantica; assembly: GCA_910589765.1. NCBI lineage: Eukaryota > Viridiplantae > Streptophyta > Magnoliopsida > Poales > Poaceae > Avena > Avena atlantica. Next base: position 498,104,915 of record OU342736.1, on the reverse strand, counting down.
ATTGTGAAACGGCATTTTGGTGGTTACTTCACAAAACGACCCGTTTTTTGCGCTCGGAAAATGGAAAAGGGCTTTTCCGTGCGACAAAAAGGAAAACTTCCTCCTGCAACATTTTCTCCATACCAATGTCCACCACATGCATAATATGGGCACAACATCACAAACTATGCCGTGATTCAGCACATAACATCGGTCATTTGGACCGAAAGCCATGAAACCTCGAACATGATAGGTCATTTTGTGAAGGTTTTTTCGAAACATGATCAATATACCAAGTCTGGTATTTTTCCTTTCAACTATGTAACATAATATGACACCACGCGAAGGATTTTCATTGTTCGGATTTTTTTTTGAATTTATTATGCCCGTTTGAATTATCTGAATTTCTAACTATGGTCGAACCGGTGTGCATGAAGATAGGGGACGGGCATCGTTAGAACTTGCATTGGATCTCTGAAGAAACCACATATTGCGAGTCTAAAAATGATTTTTCAAAAAATCACGGGCGATTAGATCATGTACCTGTAGTACAAACCGGACCCACTTCCTGCCGATTCGGCAGACATTTTCCTTTTTACCCGGGATGGACGAAAAGGTTTGAGATGTACCGGTTGGGAGAGAGTCCATGTAAGGTGGTCTAGTATTTTAGGAAAATGGGACGGTAGCATTGTGAAACGGCATTTTGGTGGTTACTTCACAAAACGACCCGTTTTTTGCGCTCGGAAAATGGAAAAGGCTTTTCCGTGTGACAAAAAGGAAAACTTCCTCCTGCAACATTGTTCTCCATACCAATGTCCACACACATGCATAATATGGGCACAAACCACAAACTATGCCGTGATTCAGCACATAACATCGGTCATTTGGACCGAAAGCCATGAAACCTCGAACATGATAGGTCATTTTGTGAAGGTTTTTTCGAAACATGATCAATATACCAAGTCTGGTATTTTTCCTTTCAACTATGTAACATAATATGACACCAAGCGAAGGATTTTCATTGTTCGGATTTTTTTTGAATTTATTATGCCTCTTTTGAATTATCTGAATTTCTAACTATGGTCGAACCGGTGTGCATGAAGATAGGGGACGGGCATCGTTAGAACTTGCATTGGATCTCTGAAGAAACCACATATTGCGAGTCTAAAAATGATTTTTTCAAAAAATCACGGGCGATAGATCATGTACCTGTAGTCAAACCGGACCCACTTCCTGCCGATTCGGCAGACATTTGTCATTTTTACCCGGGATGGGATGGACGAAAAGGTTGAGATGTACCGGTTGGGAGATAGTCCATGTAAGGTGGTCTAGTATTTTAGGAAAATGGGACGGTAGCATTGTGAAACGGCATTTTGGTGGTTACTTCACAAAACGACCCGTTTTTTGCGCTCGGAAAATGGAAAAGGGCTTTTCCGTGCGACAAAAAGGAAACTTTCTCCTGCAACATTGTTTTACATACCAATGTCCACACACATGCATAATATGGGCACAACATCACAAACTATGCCGTGATTCAGCACATAACATCGGTCATTTGGACCGAAAGCCATGAAACCTCGAACATGATAGGTCATTTTGTGAGGTTTTTTCGAAACATGATCAATATACCAAGTCTGGTATTTTTTCCTTTCAACTATGTAACATAATATGACACCACGCGAAGGATTTTCATTGTTCGGATTTTTTTTGAATTTATTATGCCTGTTTTGAATTATCTGAATTTCTAACTATGGTCGAACCGGTGTGCATGAAGATAGGGGACGGGCATCGTTAGAACTTGCATTGGATCTCTGAAGAAACCACATATTGCGAGTCTAAAAATGATTTTTTCAAAAAATCACGGGCGATAGATCATGTACCTGTAGTACAAACCGGACCCACTTCCTTCCGATTCGGCAGACATTTGTCCTTTTTACCGGGATGGACGAAAAGGTTTGAGATGTACCGGTTGGGAGATAGTCCATGTAAGGTGGTCTAGTATTTTATGAAAATGGGACGGGTAGCATTGTGAAACGGCATTTTGGTGGTTACTTCACAAAACGACCCGTTTTTTTGCGCTCGGAAAATGGAAAAGGGCTTTTCCGTGCGACAAAAAGGAAAACTTCCTCCTGCAACATTGTTCTCCATACCAATGTCCACACACATGCATAATATGGGCACAACATCACAAACTATGCCGTGATTCAGCACATAACATCGGTCATTTGGACCGAAAGCCATGAAACCTCGAACATGATAGGTCATTTTGTGAAGGTTTTTTCGAAACATGATCAATATACCAAGTCTGGTATTTTTCCTTTCAACTATGTAACATAATATGACACCACGCGAAGGATTTTCATTGTTCGGATTTTTTTTGAATTTATTATGCCTGTTTTGAATTATCTGAATTTCTAACTATGGTCGAACCGGTGTGCATGAAGATAGGGGACGGGCATCGTTAGAACTTGCATTGGATCTCTGAAGAAACCACCATATTGCGAGTCTAAAAATGATTTTTTCAAAAAATCACGGGCGATAGATCATGTACCTGTAGTACAAACCGGACCCACTTCCTGCCGATTCGGCAGACATTTGTCCTTTTTACCCGGGATGGACGAAAAGGTTTGAGATGTACCGGTTGGGAGATAGTCCATGTAAGGTGGTCTAGTATTTTAGGAAAATGGGACGGTAGCATTGTGAAACGGCATTTTGGTGGTTACTTCACAAAACGACCCGTTTTTTGCGCTCAGAAAATGGAAAAGGGCTTTTCCGTGCGACAAAAAGGAAAACTTCCTCCTGCAACATTGTTCTCCATACCAATGTCCACACACATGCATAATATGGGCACAACATCACAAACTATGCCGTGATTCAGCACATAACATCGGTCATTTGGACCGAAAGCCATGAAACCTCGAACATGATAGGTCATTTTGTGAAGGTTTTTTCGAAACATGATCAATATACCAAGTCTGGTATTTTTCCTTTCAACTATGTAACATAATATGACACCACGCGAAGGATTTTCATTGTTCGGATTTTTTTTGAATTTATTATGCCTGTTTTGAATTATCTGAATTTCTAACTATGGTCGAACCGGTGTGCATGAAGATAGGGGACGGGCATCGTTAGAAATTGCATTGGATCTCTGAAGAAACCACATATTGCGAGTCTAAAAATGATTTTTTCAAAAAATCACGGGCGATAGATCATGTACCTGTAGTACAAACCGGACCCACTTCCTGCCGATTCGGCAGACATTTGTCCTTTTTACCCGGGATGGACGAAAAGGTTTGAGATGTACCGGTTGGGAGATAGTCCATGTAAGGTGGTCTAGTATTTTAGGAAAATGGGACGGTAGCATTGTGAAACGGCATTTTGGTGGTTACTTCACAAAACGACCCGTTTTTTGCGCTCGGAAAATGGAAAAGGGCTTTTCCGTGCGACAAAAAGGAAAACTTCCTCCTGCAACATTGTTCTCCATACCAATGTCCACACACATGCATAATATGGGCACAACATCACAAACTATGCCGTGATTCAGCACATAACATCGGTCATTTGGACCGAAAGCCATGAAACCTCGAACATGATAGGTCATTTTGTGAAGGTTTTTTCGAAACATGATCAATATACCAAGTCTGGTATTTTTCCTTTCAACTATGTAACATAATATGACACCACGCGAAGGATTTTCATTGTTCGGATTTTTTTTGAATTTGTCCCGGTTTGTTAGCTAGTCCCGATTTGTCCCGGTTTTTAATATTAATAAATGTCTTAAGTGTTACCTAATAAATTGAGGGAAATACCTATATAAAGAGAGGGTTCATATTTAGTCTCGGTTGGAGAAACCAACCGCGACTGAAGGGATTGCGGCAGAGTGGGCCAGACAACACTAATAATAGGGGTGAGTGTCGACATTATGTCGTGCGGCTTGTACCTTGTCCCGGATGGTGTCACCAACCGGGACTAAAGATGAACCTTTAGTCCCGGTTGGAGACACCAACCGGGACTAAAGATGAGTCAGCACTAATAATAGGGGTGAGTGTCGACATTATGTCGTGAGTGTCGACATTATGCCGAGCTGCTTGTACTATAAATATGCATCCTTGTGAGTCCAGTCCTCCAGCCAGTTTGAGGCATCTCCAAGATGGTTTTAGAGAGCAGGGACACCACTACGGCCAGTTTCAGGGAGATGCCGACGGAGCCCAGTCCTCCGGCATCTCCGATAAACTGGTCATAGAGGCACTCCCTAATATGTGAAATTAGTTAGCTCTGAGGCGTATTGATCTAGTTAGTGAAGTTACAAGCTGCAAGATGGTTTTCGAGAGCAGGGACACCACTGCGGCCAGTTTCAGGGAGATGCCGACGGAGCCCAGTCCTCCGGCATCTCCGAGAAACTGGTCATAGAGGCACTCCCTAATATGTGAAATTAGTTAGCTCTGAGGCGTATTGATCTAGTTAGTGAAGTTACAAGCTGCAAGATGGTTTTCGAGAGCAGGGACACCACTGCGGCCAGTTTCAGGGAGATGCCGACGGAGCCCAGTCCTCCGGCATCTCCGAGAAACTGGTCATAGAGGCACTCCCTAATATGTGAAATTAGTTAGCTCCGAGACGTATTGATCTAGTTAGTGAAGTTACAAGCTGCAAGATGGTTTTCGAGAGCAGGGACACCACTGCGGCCAGTTTCAGGGAGATGCCGACGGAGCCCAGTCCTCTGGCATCTCCGAGAAACTGGTCATAGAGGCACTCCCGGTCCAGCCACAAAATGGGACTAACACTCAAGACATTTATTAATATTAAAAACCGAGACTACAAAACCGGGACTAAAGGCCACAAACCGCGAAAGATATCCTTCGGTCAAGCCACAAACCTTGAAAGACATGAACTAGAGTTACATAATATGAGCATGAACTTCTTGGCATATGTCATTCCTTATGACCGCTTCAGACGTAACCATGGAGCATCTTCTTTACTTAACGGAATGCTTGGGTCAGTTTTCACTGTGAAGGGCGGAATTTCATCAAACTTATTATAATCTTATGACATGTCTGTCTTGTCCTCGATTCCCACGATGTTTCTTTTCCCTGAAAGAACTATGTGACGCTTTGGCTCATCATATGATGTATTCGTTTGCATATTTTTTCTTTTTTTCGGTCTGGAGGACATGTCCTTCACATAGAAAACCTGAGACACATCATTGGCTAGGACGAATGGTTCATCTCTATAACCAAGATTGTTGAGATCCACTGTTGTCATTCCGTACAACTGGTCTATCTTTACCCCTTCCCCATTCAGGTTGACCCATTTGCAGCGAAACAAAGGGACCTTAAAAGAGACTCCATAGTCTAGTTCCCATATATCCTCTATGTAACCATAATATGTGTCCTTTTGTCCATTCTCGTCTATTGCATCAAAGCGGACACCACTATTTTGGTTGGTGCTCTTTTTATCTTGGGCGATCGTGTAGAATGTATTCCCATTTATTTCGTACCCTTGGAAATTCAATACAGTAGAAGATGGTGACACGGCCAACAAGTATAGCTGATCTCCAACAGTGGTGTCATTCAAGAGATGTGTCCGCATCCAACCACCGACAGACTTCATGTGTTCATCTGTAATCCATGATTCAGGCTTCCCCGGGTTTTTGGAGCGTACAATATTCTTGTGTTCCTCCATATACGGAGCTGCCAAGGTGGAATTATGTAGAACTGTGTAGTGTGCTTTAGTGAAAGAATCCCCGTCCCTACATATCATTGCTTTCTTTCCCAGCGTGCCTTTTCCACTTAGTCTTCCCTCATGCCGCGAGTCAGAAACACCAATCGGCTTAAGGTCAGGAATAAAGTCAACACAAAACTCAATGACCTCCTCTGTTCCATATCCCTTGGAGATGCTTCCTTCTGGTCTAGCACGGTTATGAACATATTTCTTTAAGACTCCCATGAACCTCTCAAAGGGGAACATATTGTGCAGAAATACCGGACCGAGAATGGCAATCTCTTCCACTAGATGAACCAGGAGATGCGTCATAATATTGAAGAAGGATGGTGGGAACACCAATTCAAAACTAACAAGACATTGTACCACATCCTTCTGTAACCTTGGCAGAATATCTGGATTGATTACCTTCTGAGATATTGCATTGAGGAATGCACACAGCTTCACAAAGGGTACTCGAACATTTTCTGGTAGAAGCCCCCTCAATGCAATCGGAAGCAACTGCGTCATAATCACGTGACAGTCATGAGACTTCAGGTTTTGGAACTTTTTCTCTGCCATATTTATTATCCCCTTTATATTAGATGAGAAGCCCGACGGCACCTTGATACTGTAAAGGACTTCAAAAAAGATTTCCTTCTCTGCTTTGGTAAGAGCATAGCTGGCACGACTTAAGTGACGCCCTTTATCCGTCTTGTTATCTGTATGCATGTTCTTTGGGTCTTTCATAATTTGTTGGTCCTCCCGTGCTTCAGGTGTATCTTTTGTCTTCCCATACACGCCTAGGAATCCTAGCAGGTTCACGCAGAGATTCTTCGTCACGTGCATCACGTCGATTGAAGAGCGGACACGCAGGACTTTCCAATATGGCAGCTCCCAAAATATAGATTTCTTCTTCCACATGGGTGCGTGTCCTGTAGCGACGTCGTTCGGAACTGATTGACCGCCGGGACCCTTTCCAAAGATTACTTCTATGTCCTTGACCATACCAAATACATCATCACCAGCTGGGAGTTCAGGCTTCTTCCGGTGATCTGCCTCACCTTTGAAATGCTTGCCTTTCTTTCTTACGGGATGATTGGTCGGAAGAAATCGTCGATTCGCTAGGTACACAACCTTCTTGCATTTATGCAAATATGTACCTTCGGTCTTATCTAAACAGTGGGTGCATGCCTTATATCCTTTGTTTGTCTGTCCTGAAAGGTTACTAAGAGCAGGCCAATCATTGATGGTTACGAATAACAACCCTCGTAGATTAAATGGCTCCTGTTTGTTCTCATCCCACGCACGTACACCTGGTTTGCCCCACAACTGTAAGAGTTCTTCAACTAATGGCCTAAGATACACATCAATGTCGTTGCCCGGTTGCTTCGGGCCTTGGATGAGCACTGGCATCATAATGAACTTACGCTTCATGCACAACCAAGGAGGCAGGTTGTAGATACATAGAGTCACGGGCCAGGTGCTGTGACTGCAGCTCTGCTCCCCAAAAGGATTCATGCCATCCGTACTTAGACCAAACCATAAGTTCCTTTCGTCACCTGCAAAGTCTGGGAAGTCTCTCTCGATTTTTCTCCACTGTGACCCATCAGCAGGGTGTCTCAACTCCCCGTCTTTCTTACGGTCTTCTTTGTGCCATCGCAACAACCTGGCATGCTCTTTGTTTCTGAACATGCGTTTCAACCTTGGTATTATAGGAGCATACCACATAACCTTAGCAGGAACCCTCTTCCGGAGGGGCTCTCCCTCAACATCACCAGGGTCATCTCGTCTGATCTTATACCGCAACGCGTTGCATACCGGGCATTTATCTAAATTCTCATACTCCTTACCGCGGTAGAGGATGCAGTCATTAATGCATGCATGTATCTTTTGCACATCTAATCCCAGAGGACAGAGAGTCTTCTTTGCTTCGTAGGTACTCTCGGGAAGTTCGTTATGTTTTGGAAACTTCGACTTCATTATTTTCAGCATCTTTTCAAATGAGGAGTCAGTTAGACCACACTCTGCCTTCCATCGCAACAATTCCAGTGTCGTACCGAGCTTTGTGCTGCCATCTTCACAATTTGGGTACAACAATTTCTTGTGATCTTCTAACATGCCCTCTAACTTCAACTTCTCATTCTCTGTTTCACAGTCTCGCTTTGCATCAGAAATGACCCTACCAAGTTCATCAGCTGGCTCATCTGATGCCCGTTCTTCACCTTTTTCCTCTCCATTGTCTTCCATTGCAGTATCACTGTATTCAGGAAACATATGATGATAGTTGTTATCATCATCTTCTTCTTCACCATCTTCCATCATAGCCACTCTTTCCCCGTGCTTGGTCCAGCAATTATAGTTGGGCATGAAACCTTTCATAATCAGGTGGCCGCGAATGATTTTCGAGGAAGAGTACTCCTTGTTGTTCCGACATTGAACACATGGACAACGTATAAATCCATTCTCTTTGTTTGCCGTAGCCACATCGATAAATTTATCCACGCCTTTGATATACCCGGCTACCCGCAGGTCACCGTACATCCATTCCCGACCGTTCATCTGCATCATATAAGTAAGTTTATCAAAAAACAGGACATCATAAATAGGGAAATAACCAATTCACACCGACACATGAATTGTATCAATGACCTAGAAAAGATAAGATTGCTAACCTCGATCGAGGGAAATAAAGAGGAGAAAGCTCAAGTGCGTCTCGAACACCTTCTATATTTTTGTTCTATGAGAAATTCAACGGGATTTTTCACTCAAACATTTCAACAAACACCTTCAATGCATGCATGAAAAAAAACTAGCACACACCCTCACACCTTACACCATTCGAAAAAACAGAGTGGAGGCAGAGGGGGCTGGGACGTTGCATTTATAGAGGACAAGGGGTCTTTAGTCCCGGTTGAAGCCAGCAACCGGGACTAAAGGTGCGTGCCAGGCCACGTGGCTGTGGCCAAACCTTTAGTCCCGGTTGGTGGCTCCAACCGGAACGCATGCCCCCTTACCAACCGGGACCCATGCCCCCTGGCCCCGTGCCCGCTCCAACCGGGACGCGTGCCAGCATTAGTCCCGGTTGGTGGCGCAACCGAGACTAATGCTCCGAGGGGTCGCGAACGGATGGCCTTTTTTCCTCTAGTGATATATCTCTGACTCTAATCCAAACGGCAAGCACCAACAACTCTAAATTACTGGATCATCCACACAACAAGAAGTCGAAATTGCGACCTCTGGGCTAGCTGTTAGTGATTGATGATCGACGGTTTGGCACTCATCATGTAATTCTGCTGCCTTGCTGCGAGACGTACGTACCATAAAGAAAGGGAGACAGTCAGACACAAGTACTTCGTCCATATAATTGGAGCTGATTTGAGATCAATGTCTGTCATGGGGAGGGGTTAGCTTACCTATCATGTCATTATGTTTCCCTTGGGAGCAAAGTGCAAAGTAGTACGGAGTACTAGCAATTATTTCCTTCATCCCGTGCGTTTCGCGTAGCAGCCCACTAAGTAGCATGAGGGTGAGACAAGATTATACTCCCTCCGTCCCATAGATGTCTCACATTTGTTAATTTGGATGAATCTATATACTAAATAGTGTCTAGATTCATCTAAATTTTAACAATCTGAGAGATCTATTTTGAAATGAAGGGAGTATATATTATTGTAAATAAAAAAATATGGGCTCGCTTGCAAGTTCTACAAAAACTTATACTTTCAAACTATATGTTCATACAAAAAATAAAAATAATAATTATGTTGGTTGAGAAGAGAACTAATTCTAAGTCAATAATGATATAACGACCCCATTTATTAGATGCTTATGTTCTATAAACCACGATCAACAATGTAATCACTCACAACAAAACTTGGAAGCTTATGCTCTAGAAACGACTACCAAAATACTTCTTCACGTTGAGATGCTCCAAATCACCATGCCTAGCTATTAGATATTTAAGGACACTATAGACAACTACAAACGTTATGGCACAATTAATTTGTCTTCTAATGTAATAGATTGTTTTTTTTAATTTACAATGAAATCTTTTGCAACAAATGTTTTATTAAACATCCCCACCTAACTATAGAAGTAAAATAACTTTTTAACAAAACCTAGTTCCAGTTCACCATGCTAACATTTCTTTCTAATCACTCATATTATATTTAACAAAAGATATTTTTCGAGAATGTGTATAGCATGAGTCTCAATTTTACTAGCTATAAATCAAAATAAAAAAATACTATTTAAGATAGTCCATTGCTATATGTACCAATAACGACATTTATTTTTTGACAGTGACATTAGTTAGGAAAAATTGTTTAGTATAAATTTGAAAAACTTGCAACAAAAACCGCTGAGTTGTGATTCCAAAAGAATTACTTGTATTTTTTTATGGATCAAACGATGTTTGACGCAATGAAAGGTTTTCAAAGATATTCACCTACATTTAGAGTCAATTAAAATGTTTCGTGAATGATGAATGTTATATTTATATACTAAATAATATTGCATCTTATCAATTTATTAGCAATATTAAACAGTCTACTTAATTAAGTGTAATAGAAAAGTATACAATGATGTAACTTAATTAAGTGTAATAGAAAACAAACTTCTCCTTTATTGTATGTCTTGTAGTAATCAGGGAATTCCTGCACATGAACGGTCATAACCTGTGCTTGCTCTGGTGTAGTATAAACTACGAAAATGTGTATTAGGTCTTTACTTCTTCATGTTTTAGTTTCTTGCCTTTGTTGTGATTGTTGGAGATATGCCTAAGAGGCAATAATAAAGTGGTTATTATCATATCTTTATGTTTACGATAAATGTTTACATCCCATGCTATAATTAAATTAACCATAAAGATTAATACTTGTGTGATTTGTAAACATGTAGGAGTCCCTAGTAAGCCTCTTGTAATACTAGCTTGTTGATCAATAGATGATTATGGTTTCCTAATCATGGACATTGGATATTATTAATAACAAGATCATATCATTTGGAGAATGATGTGATGGACACACTCCTATAGTTAAGCGTAGGATAGGATAAAGTCATTTCAATAGTTCGTTTTCTATAAGCATTTAAATACATATTAACCTAAATCCTTCGACCATGAGATCATGTTAATCACCATCACTGGATGGATGCTTTGATGACATCAAACACCAGTTCGTAACCGGGTGGTTATAAAGGTGGCATTGAGTATTCTGAAAGTATGTGTTGAGACACATGGATCAAGAGTGGGATTTGTCCATCCATATGACGGATAGATATACTCTAGGCCCTCTCGGTGGAATGTCATCCAATTGGCTTGCAAGCATGTGACTAGCTCATAAGTGATCACATATCACAGGAACGAGTAAAGAGTACTTGTCGGTATAGAGGTTGAACTAGGTATGCAGAGATACCGACGATCAAACCTCGGATAAGTAAAATTATAGCGAGACAAAGGGAAATTGTTATCGTATGTAAATGGTTCATTTGATCAAAGTAATCGTAGAAATATATGGGAGCCATATGAATTTCAGATTCCTCTGTTGGTTATTGATCGGAGAAGAGTCTCGATCATGTCTGCATAATTCACTGTCGTGGTGGTGGCACGGCAGATGCCATGGGTAGGCTAAAGTATGGGGCCAATGGATGCTAGTGGGATCTGGGGAGGGAAGATGCAACTGTCTCTATACTCAAGCTGCCAAAGTGATGATCTTTATTTCTCTCTTGGTGGGTTACAAATGCTCCTTGAGCTATATACAGGGGGACAAGATGAATCTCCCCAGCCTAACGGTACTCAAAGAGTCGATCCCTCCCTCAGGGTCCAAGCCTCCCCTTATAAAGGAGTGCCTTGGGTGCCCTTAGGGCTGACGAGGCAAGCATATTCGTGGAATATGCTTGTCCCAAATTAGTAGTTCGGCGGCCTCCTTTCCCTGTCGCCCTTCTAATGACGGCAAGGATCCAGTGGCCCCCTCCTGCGTGCCTCGGGCTCCAGGACTGTCACCTCCGTGACCTCCTTCTGCCCCTCTGACGCTGTGCATCCTTGTCTCTTGTGCTTGGCTCTGCTCTGATTCCTTCTAGCCTGCAGCTATAGTTTGACCTTGGGCTTCTCCTTCTCCTGCAAGCTTCGTATCACTCGGCCTTACCTTGCGTTACTCGGCTCGTTCTTCTCCTGCATCAAGATCACTTGGGTAACCCGGCCGATTCTCTCAGTAACTCGGCCGGGTAACTACTTGATACATATACGTGGGCTTCTTGCCTCCGTTCATCGGCCGACATATCCATGATTCGGCCGACTTGGACCGTAACTCGGAAACTAGACGGGGATAGTACCTATGTCTTTCCCCGTCTCTGACCTACCCGAGGTTAACCCCCCGACATTCACGAACCGTAGGAAGACACACTTAAGGATTCAATGTTGTTTAGTAGATATGGTAATGAGTTGGAGACCGAATGTTGTTCAGAGTCTCGGATAGGATCCATGACATCACGAGGATATACGGAATGGTCCGGAGAATAAGATCCATAAAAGGAAAGTTCAATTCCGGAGTTCATAAATGTTTTCGGTGTTTTCACCGGAATCTTCTAGAAGGGTCTAGAAGGTCCACCACTCCGGAGTGGGAAGGGTATATGGATGTGTCATACCAAAGTTAAATGGTTGCATCATATCCTAGGTCACTTGGCTTGGCAATGGAAAGAGAGAAATCAAACTCTAGTTTGAAAAAAGTCAAACGTCAATTTGAAAAGTTAAATCCCAACATGGTTGCCTACTAGAGGGAGAAGAGGAAACCTAGTTAGGAAAGGTTTCCCCTTCCTCCCTTGCCGCCGGTGTTGGCACTCGTTTTAGGCTCGTAGCTAATCAAGGAAAATGGCGAGAGACACACACTCACAAAAGTCCACTACAAGGAATATTAATCATCATCAAAGAGGTACCATATCAAGTCAAGCGATGATCAGGCTTAATAGCCGATTATGCTAGTGTCCAGAGAAGATTCAGAGACTGATATATGGAGGCTTCAACTATGTCTTATTCAAGATGACTTCAAATGGAAACGTTCAGAACACGAAAGTTGTGCGTCTCGTCGAAACAATCAACTTTGCTTTTTGAATCATCTCAATCCGAGTTAGTATCCGAAAGTTAGAGTCAAAATACTTTCAAAGGCGAAATTGGCACGGACAGAACCGGGTGGTCGCTGGACCACAAGACTTTGTCTCACCTTTGGCGTGGACGAAAGTGCAAAATTCGTCTGAAAACCGCTAGACTAACGCATCTGCTTACGAACAAGATTGAGCGGTCAAGATCAACTCGGATGAAAAAGTCATAAACATGAAAGTTGTTCAGTTGTTTGAGACGAACAACTTTGCTTTTGGAATCATCTTCATCCGAGCAAGTATACGATCTATAGATTCAAAATACAGCCGAATTGAGTTAAATTCGTTCGGTCGCAATCTGACTTTGATACGAAAACAAGAGGAGAAGACAATGAAGATAAGGTCATATGAAAAAGTGCAAAACATAAAAGTTCTTCGTATTTTCGAGACTAACAACTTCTCTTTTTATGACATTTTGATCTGAGCTCGTTTACTATCTCGAAAGTGGTCCAGAAGATACAGACAAGTTTTTGACCGAACAGTTATGCAAATTTCGAGTTTACTTGTTCGAGTTGGACCCCAGCTAGGGTTTTGGACGTGGATCCAGCCTTCTTTCTTGCACGGAAAGTCCAGCCGCTCCTTATATACACGAGGGGTGACGGCCGATTGAACCAACACCAATCGAACAAACAAATCTACTACTTTTCTGTGTTCATCTACTCTTTATCCCTCTCCCTTGTATCTTTCTTCTCGTTCTTCAAGATTGGAGGTTGCGAATCCACGAGGATCTAGGGGCGGTCAGGACGACCTAGGGCAGCCCATAGCCGCCGCGCCGCCCTGACGGGGTCCCTCCCGGGCGAGCGGGGTTTCGGGTCTCAAAAGAGCCCGCCGGACTGTCTTGCGTATCGCGCTTCCGGCGAGCCTCCCTCGGCGCGTGCTGCCGCGCATCGCGCTCGGCGCCGAGGGTACACGGTGACGTGTTCGTGTGCGAACACACTTTTTGGCGACTCCGCTGGGGACTGAAGCTTCGAACGATCTCCAGCCCGTTCTTGCTATAAAGAGAGCGTCATTAAGAGGCTGCAATTAACAACGGTATCATGAATCCTCAATCTTCCTACGTAGATGCAGATTACTCTTATGTTGATGTTGTTAGATCTTTTGATATGTGTACTGTATCGGCTAGCCCTAGTTTTTACTATGTGCAAAAGCCGATGCAAAATAACCTACATGCTTCAACTCATCTTAGTAACTTGCAACATGTAAATTCGAATTCTCATGCATCGGCAACCCCAGAAATTCATATGCCGATGAACAACATGACGAATTCTGTTAATCCGCATGAAACACGTGATTTTAGAAATTTCAATGGCATGCAACCAAGTGTTTCATCTTTATATTCATCGGCAAATAACTTGCAATCTCTAGGTTCACCTTCAAACATGCTGATGGATAGGGAAATTGGACATGCTACAATTAGTTATTTGCCCAATTCTTCACAATCATCATATGCTACACCTTATGTTAGTAATGTTTCAGCACCATATGCAACTAGTGATATTCATAGTTCGGCTCCACACATTTACAATGGTTATATCCGAATAAGTGGAAAATCAGTAGGAGCTAATGTGTCTTTATCTAGTACTGTAGCGTATGATATGTCCCTCACACAATTACAAACTTTCGGTGACACCTCATTGCCGAAAGATACAAAAAGTATTGGGGGGCATTATTATGCAGGAACAAATGACTGGAAGAAAAAACTTGCAGCTGAGTTCAAAAAGTTCAATTCTCTTCACCGAGAACTAGAAGAGAGGCCCCATGATCTTGCTACAATACAATCTTATGAGGCATACAACAAGAAGCGTGAAGAGGAGCGCAAAGCAAACAATATCAGGTTTTCCTCTTCTCAATTGCTAAGTTTCGGCAACACTACATTGCCGAAAGAAACTAAAAGCATTGGGGGGCAATCATGCGTTACTGAGGTTAACGCCGATAAGGTCATTACGTTTAATGATTTATTGGAGGAACATCTCCAGTTATTTGAGACACTCAAGAAGAAGCGTGATGAGGAGTTTGAAGCACTTGAAAAGAAGCTAAAAGAGGATCATGAAGCATATAAAAAAACTTGAAGAGGAAGAACTGCAGCAGTTTCTTGCAAGTCTTGGAAATGACCATCAAGACAATAATACTCAAGTTGAAGGAATCAACTCATCTCATCCATGCAGCAATCAAGTTGAAACCTCTGCTACATTGAGACAAAAAGAAGAAGCTTTGCTCTCTAGTGAAATTCATGAAGAAAACATCAATGGTTCAACTAGGATGGTTAATTCGGTTATTGAAAAAGCCGAATCAGAAAATACATATGTTGAATCTATCGAATCAGAAGAAGCAAGCTTCGTTGATCAAGAGCATGGCAAGGTTAGCAAAACTGCTATGCTTGATTTTTCTAGATGTAAGGAAGCTTACGTGTTGCCCTATGAGTGTTGTGCCAAAGAAATTTGTGAACATCAACAACAAAAAGATATAGCCGAACAATGTTCGGTTGATGAAGAGCATCAAAGTGAAGAGGCACAAAATCCAGAAAACAAAGAGGACGAGGCGTTGGAGAATTATCTAGAGGCCGAGCAAGATATTGTTCAGGACATCCGGCCATCATACGCTTCCAACGTCTCCAAAGAGGTACATTTAGCAAATAATTTACTTATATTCTGATTTGGTCAAGACTTTAATATTGATACATCTCTTAGCAAAATTCTCATAAGCGGAATTACCTCGGTCGGGTTTGTCACTGGCGGAATTACCTCAGTGGTTTGCAGTGTGGTCTGCTTGGGCGCGCCTTGTGCGCCTGCGGCGGGTTCTCTGCTTGATCCGGCTACTGCTGCTCCCGCTTGAGCTCCTGCTGCGACCATCACCTCGACGCTGCCTGCAGGATGCTCTCCTGATGGACGGCTCGCCGCGCTTCGAGGTGGCTCTCCTGCAACAACAACCTGGTGAGGATAAATGCCGGTGATGTCGACGCCGACGTAGACCCTGTGCTCGCCCAGGCCGATGAAGACCCCATTGCGCGGGGGAGCTTTCCCCCTGAAGCTTCCTGCATTGTCTCTGACATATTCGCAGAGACCAAGTCTCTGGACCAAGCCAGAAACAACGCGCTCGCCGGTGTTGATGAAGTTTCCCGTCCGGATCACAACTCCAGCTAGCACCGCTGCTGGCCCCACGGTGGGCGCCAACTGTCGTGGTGGTGGCACGGCAGATGCCATGGGTAGGCTAAAGTATGGGGCCAATGGATGCTAGTGGGATCTGGGGAGGGAAGATGCAACTGTCTCTACACTCAAGCTGCCAAAGTGATGATCTTTATTTCTCTCTTGGTGGGTTACAAATGCTCCTTGAGCTGTATACAGGGGGACAAGATGAATCTCCCCAGCCTAACGGTACTCAAAGAGTCGATCCCTCCCTCAGGGTCCAAGCCTCCCCTTATAAAGGAGTGCCTTGGGTGCCCTTAGGGCTGACGAGGCAAGCATATTCGTGGAATATGCTTGTCCCAAATTAGTAGTTCGGCGGCCTCCTTTCCCTGTCGCCCTTCTAATGATGGCAAGGCTCCAGTGGCCCCCTCCTGCGTGCCTCGGGCTCCAGGACTGTCACCTCCGTGACCTCCTTCTGCCCCTCTGACGCTGTGCATCCTTGTCTCTTGTGCTTGGCTCTGCTCTGATTCCTTCTAGCCTGCAGCTATAGTTTGACCTTGGGCTTCTCCTTCTCCTGCAAGCTTCGTATCACTCGGCCTTACCTTGCGTTACTCGGCTCGTTCTTCTCCTGCATCAAGATCACTTGGGTAACCCGGCCGATTCTCTCAGTAACTCGGCAGGGTAACTACTTGATACATATACGTGGGCTTCTTGCCTCCGTTCATCGGCCGACATATCCATGATTCGGCCGACTTGGACCGTAACTCGGAAACTAGACGGGGATAGTACCTCTGTCTTTCCCCGTCTCTGACCTACCCGAGGTTAACCCCCCGACATTAGTCCCCGAAGCTGGTGTGGCCCTGTCAATAGCTTTGGTCGGGTTATATCAGCTTCATTATATTCTTTAGTCTTGTTTCCGAGTTATGTCCTCGTCCGAGGTTTCCTCGTTCCTTCCCTCGTACGCCATGTCCTACGTGTCATCCCCATCATTGTTCTTCTAGTTTTTAGGTCCCTCTACAGTGCTTACTGACAAGCTACAGTGAACTCTGTACCTGCTGCGCCACCGCTGCGACGCCTCGGGTGCCATTCCACCTAGAGCCGAATTAAGCTTTGCTTGATTCGGATCTAATTTAGCTTTTACTCGTTGATTTATCATTCTGCCTCATTACTCAGGTTGCACATGACCGGCGGACTGCCGAGTTCCAGAGGTTGCTTTTTTCGCACCGCAAGCTGGAAGAGAAGTACGAGAAGGTTCTGCCGTGGCGAAGAAGGCTGGTATGTCGATAGCTCCTTTTCCTTATTCCCAACGTTCTCATGTATTCGTCCACGGAATGCCGGCTTACTTCTTGTTAAATAGGTAACATTAATAACCTCAATATTCGCCTTGAGAAGAAGATCAAGAACCTAGAAGGTTAGTTTTCTTTCTATTTTACTCCTTCTCCCTTTTAATTTATATGCTAAGCTTCCTTGTTGCGTTTGGCTGTGGTAAAGCCGAGCTGCAAGACTTTGCAGTGTCACATCAAGATTGCATGCCCATGCCTGACGTGATGCTGCATTTTTTAGAACAAAACGCAGTTCATTCGGCGCAACTTCAAGAAAAAGATGATGAGATAGCTCGCCTGCGATCCGAGGTGGATACCCTCAAGCTCTCTCAGAAATCCGAACTAGAAAAGGTCGACCAAGAATTTTCCGAGGAAAAGAATCGGCTGACTTTGGATCTGCAGAAGAATAAAGAACTCCTTGAAGCTGCCGAACTTAAAACCCGGGGTTTGAGCGCGGAAATTGCTCGTTTTGAGAAGAGTAAGGCTGATTGGGCCAAAGATCTTCAGAGAATGATGAGCTATATTCATCGTAAGCTACTTGGCATGGCCGAATTATATTTTTCTTTTTGTCCCTGCTATCCTTTGACACGTTCATGCTTTGCGCAGATCATTTCCCCGAGGCCAAGCCCGTGAGTTCTAAAGCGGTTCTTGCAGCTCGCGCGCGCCGAGGTGAACTTGTTACCGTTGATTCAGAATATTCAATGGAGGATTACTTGGTTGTCGTTGGTGCCGCAGTTGGCCCGATGAAAATTATGGGCCGGGACTTGGTGCAGGCCGCTATCCGAGCTTACCACGTACTCTGGCCGAATACTTCGGGGACTCCTGATATCAACGAAGTCAAGTTATTGGTGACAAGGCTAATGGCATCTGAGAGGCAGTTGAGTCTTTGGAGAGAATCCGCTGGGCATGCTGGTGCCGACATGGCCCTTACTGTAATCATGTCATGGTATGAAGACATCTCTCTTGACATCCTGAGAAATTTGCGCACTGGCTCCCGCTGGGTTGAAGATCCCACTTTTGTTGCTCTTCGGCAAGCTCGGGCGTTCCAACTCGTCGAGTACGCCGACGTGCACACTTGGAATGAAGGGCCGAGTTTTCTCCCAGACCCGGATCAAGAGGTTGTGGCTGAGGGTGCCTCGGATGATGATTCAGCTGAGCAGGGGGGAGGTGAAAATGATTCGGCCGCATCTGATAGCTCTAGCTCAAGCTCGGACAGCAACGGTGATGCGCGGTCCTCTTCCAAAGGTACCGGGCATTCGACCGCACGGACTGACGCTCCCGAACAACCCCGGACCTCCGAAGTTGCACCTGGGTCGGCGGAGGGCGAGGCAACCTCAGTCGAGGTTCCTCCTACCTCGGGGTGCCCCGCACCTGAGCAAGTAGCTGCCTCTCCAACGAACAACGCCTAAGTTATTTCCGATCCCTGGTATGCCGGGCATATGATGTAGGCGAAAACTTTGTCACCTCTCTGTATGATTTGAATTCCTTTTGCCATGTACTGTTGTGACATTTGGTTAAGTGGATGCTCATCCGAATTCTTGCTTCGCTGGCCCTTAATTTCTTGACCTTCTAGGGCTTAACTTTGCCGTTATTTTTTATGATCTTATCAGGCATGAGCGCTGAATACCTATGATATTGATCTGTTCTGAACATAAGTTAACTACTTCGTTGTGGAAGTATGTAGCAATCGCTGGATCGTTGTTTATTGTCCGAAACTTCCATATGTAAATCAAATTTCGGAGGTAGTATAAAACTGAGTGCGTTCAGCATAAGTTTGAGGTAGCATACGGTAGTCCCCGAGTCGCTGCTTTAGATGCCGAGGTTTAGGTATCAATACAAATTGATGTATCACATGATAGTCCCCGAGTCACTGCTCTGGGCACCGAGGTTCATATTCGTAACATGAAAGAAATACAACATATGGCAGTCCCCGAGTCACTGCTCTGGGCGCCAAGGTTCAAGCACATAACGCGAAAGAAATAAATATAACATATGGCAGTCCCCGAGTCATTGCTCTGGGTGCCGAGGTCCAAACACATAACACGAAATAATATAACATATGACAGTCCCCGAGTAACTTCTCTGGGTGCCGAGGTCCAAACATATAACACGAAATAATATAACATATGGCAGTCCCCGAGTAACTGCTCTGGGTGCCGAGGTTCAAATACATCATTGGATTTTGACTTTGAGATATAATGCTACGAGTAGAATGGCCGAAGTAAAGCCACATTCCAGGGGCGCTTCGTTTCTTCACCAGTTTTGTCTGCCTTGTTCTCTCCAGGGGACTGAGCGTCGATTAGATAATATGCATCGTTGTGCAATGCTTTGCTCACGATAAACGGTCCTTCCCATGGGGGTGACAATTTGTGCATGCCGACCGTGCGTTGCACTAGTCGGAGGACCAAATCTCCTTATTTGAATACTCTTGGATTCACTTTCTTGATGTGATACCGCCGCAAGTTCTGTTGATAAATAGCCGATCATGATAATGTCAACTCTCTGGCTTCTTCCAACAGGTCTACGGCATCTTGCCGAGCTATCTCATTTGTCTCTGAGGTTGTGTACTGAGCAACTCTTGGCGAGTCATATATTATGTCGGCTGGGAGTACGGCCTCTGCCCCGTACACCAGAAAGAATGGAGTGTAACCTGTTGATCTATTCGGAGTAGTCCGAAGGCTCCATAACACGGCTGGGATTTCTTCGATCCAACACCCTGCCGACCTTTGCAAAGGTTCAACAAGTCGTGGTTTTATTCCTGATAGCACCAGTCCATTAGACCTTTCCACTTGTCCATTGGATGCTGGGTGAGCCACAGAGGCAATATCTAGTCTTATGTGCTTCTCTCGGCAAAATCTAGCGAAAGCTCCTTCTGCAAAGTTTGTGCCATTATCCGTAATAGTACTATGCGGGTACCCGTATCTCAAGATGATATCCTTGAGAAATTTCACTGTTGTGTGCCCATCACACTTTTTAATCGGTTTTACTTCAATCCATTTTGTGAACTTGTCTACCATAACCAACATGTGGGTCATTCCTCCTCGCGCCGGCTTGAACGGTCCCAAAATATCTAAACCCCATACAGAAAATGGCCAAGTGATGGGTATTGTTTTTAACTCGGCCGACGGCATATGTATTCTGGTTGCGTATCTCTGACACCCATTGCATTTCTTAACTAATTATTTTGCCTCTTTTAATGTCGTTGGCCAGTAAAATCCATGCCTAAATGCCTTGGCTACTAAAGCGCGAGATGAGGCATGGTGCCCACATTCTCCTTGGTGTATGTCTAGAAGGATCTCCTGACCTTCTGTGGAACTCACGCACTTCTGCAATACGTTTGTGACGCTTCTCTTATATAACTCATTGTTTATGATCGTATAGGCTTTTGCTCTTCTTATGGTTTGTCTAGCTAATACCTCATTACTTGGCAACATCGCGTCTTTTAGGTAAGAAAATATGGGTTGCGCCCATATCGGTGTTACTCTTTCTGAAGTGATCTCACTGTCTATCTCCATGTTTTCTGCCGACGTATATACCTCGGCTCTCTCCATGATTGTGATTACCTCGGCTGTCCCCCTTTTTAGGGGTTCCGAGTCTTTCTGCGGATCTACCTCCATTGGCGTGTGATTTTCTGCAGAACTTGCTGGGACAAAGATTGATTCGGATTCTGGTGATGGGATTATTGATGGTTTCCTGAGGTGCTCCAGGGCAATACCTGGCGGAATTGACTGCCGGGTTGATCCTAATTTCGACAATGTGTCGGCAGCGTCATTTTCTGCTCGTGGTATGTGGTGGAATTCACATCCTTCAAAATATCCACTGATTTTTTGCACATGGAATCTGTATAAAGCCATATTAGCATCTAATGCGTCCCAACTGCCCAATACTTGCTGTACTACTAGATCCGAGTCACCGTAGCATAGGATTCGGCGTATACCAATTTCTTTTGCCACTTTTAATCCATAGACTAGCGCTTCATATTCAGCTACATTGTTGGACGCAGCAAAATGTATTTGCAGCACATATTTCAACTGATCTTTTTTAGGCGAGGTTAGAACTATTCCTGCTCCCAAACCATTCCTTAGTTTGGAACCATCAAAATGCATTGTCCAGTAATTTGGATCTGGCAATGGTGGCTCATACTGCACCTCGGCCCAGTCTACGAGAAAGTCGGCGACAGCCTGAGATTTGATTGCATCTCTTCTATCAAATTGTGGAGCATACGGTGATAACTCGATCGCCCATTTTGCTATTCGGCCACTTGCATCTTTGTTGTTCAATATGTCGGCTATGGGTGCCTCACAGATTACTTTGATGGGGTGCTCTTCAAAGTAATGCTTAAGCTTTTTTGCCGACATATATACTCCATAAGCCATCTTCTGATAGTGCGGATAATTCTGCTTTGAAGTGGATAATACTTCACTTAGATAATACACCGGCCTCTGAATTGACTTACCATCTTCAAGTCGTTCCACTACGACCACAGTACTAACTACTCGATTGGTAGCCGCCACATAGAGTAGCATAGGTTCTTTCGATAATGGAGAAGCTAAAATGGGTGCCGTAACTAGCATCTTTTTCAACTCATGAAATGCAAGGTCCGCCTGCGGAGTCCAGCTGAATTTGTCCGACTTTCTCATCAGCTGATAGAGTGGCAGTGCCTTTTCTCCTAGCCGACATACAAATCGACTAAGCGAGGCCAGGTAGCCCGTGAATTTTTGTACATCGTTCAAACATCTCGGCAATTACATTCTTTCTACTGCTCTTATCTTTGTTGGATTAGCCTCGATACCTCGGCTGGACACAAGGAAACCGAGTAGTTTTCCTGCCGGCACGCCAAATGTGCATTTCTCTGGATTAAGCTTCATTCGGAACCTTCTCAGGTTCGCGAAAGTTTGCCGTATATCTTCTAGCAAGGTTTTGCTCTCCTTAGTTTTGATGACCACGTCATCCACATACACTTGTACATTTTTCCCTATCTGATCATGTAGGCATTTTTGCATGCATCTTTGATATGTTGCTCCTGCATTTCGCAGGCCGAATGGCATTGTGCGATAACAATAAGCCCCGTACGGGGTAATAAATGCAGTCTTTATTTGATCGGCCGGATTTAACGGTATCTGGTGGAAACCAGAATACGCGTCTACAAATGATAACAGCTCACAGCCAGCGGTCGAGTCAATGACTTGGTCTATTCTAGGCAATGGAAAAGGATCTTTCGGACACGCCTTGTTCAGGTTGGTGTAGTCGATACACATTCGCCACACAATGGATACATTGGGGTCATCTTTTTTCTTTTCTACTAGCACCGGATTTGATAACCAATCCGGATATACCACCTCCATGATGAACCCGGCCGCGAGGAGCCAAGCTATTTCATCCCCTATTACTTTTCTCCTGTCTTCGGCGAAGCGGCGGAGAGGTTGCTTCACCGGCCTTGCTCCTGGCCTGATGTTTAAAGAGTGCTCAGCCAACTCCCTCGGAACACCTTGCAGATCTTGAGTTGACCATGCAAATATGTCCCGATTCTCACGGAGGAAGTTGGTGAGCTCGCCTTCCTATTTAGCGTCAAGGCCCGCACCAATAGTAACAGTGCGCTCTGGGAATTGCTCATCAATCTGAAATTTCTTCGTCTCTTTAGTTGGCTGAAAAGAAACACTGCCATGAGGGTTGGCCAGTGCCGGCATGTTCAACTGTGCTGACTGAGCGAGGGCTGCTACCTCCTGAATCCTTTTCTTTTCTCTTGCTATAACCAATGACTCGGCCAAATTTGACCCGGCTGAAGCACACTCCATTGACTTCTTGTAATCCCCTGCAACTGTTATCACCCCTTGTGGTCCGGGTAACTTCATCTTTAGATAACTTATATGACAGCTGCTCATGAATTTGGCCAGTGCGGGCCGTCCGAGCAGAGCATGATAACAACTTTCCAGATCCACCACTTCAAATTCTAAGTTTTCTGCTCTGCAGTTATCTCTTGTACCGAATAACACGTCCACTCGGACTTTACCGATGGGCTCACATGAAAGCCCTGGCACTATCCCATGGAAAGTTGTCCTCGTGGACTACAGCATATTCTGCGATATTCCGAGTTTATGCATGGTATCTTTGTACATGATGTTGATACTGCTCCCATTGTCGATGAGTACTTTTGAAAATTTTACATTGATGCTTGGCCCAACAAATGTCGGATCCAACACAAGTGCATATGATCCTGGACTCGGCATTATTCTGGGGTGGTCTTTCATGCTCCAGGTCACCTCTTGATCAGACCATGGCTGGTATCTTGGTACTGCCGGCACAACTGCATTTACTTCCATATGCCGGCGCTGCACACTTTGCTTGTCCTGCTGTTCTGTTGTAAACACACAATAAGACTGGTGATGTTCCCTGTAATCATTACGTCCGATATTTGCCGGATTCATCCTTCCGTCCTGGCCCTGGTTCATTACTTGATGTACTGCATCCCTCCGATCCGAGTTATCGTACCTAGGAGGAGGGGGCGGTAGCATCAATTGCTGTGTATTTGCTCCAGTTAATTGCGGCTGATGCTGCTGTTGCACCTGATGGGGAGCCTGAACTCCTGCTAGGTTCCCCATCGTATTTTTCATCCAGGCACATTGGCGGGTTGTATGATTGGCTGGTCTGGATGGGTTTGATGTGTGAAATTTACACGGCTGATCTAACATGGATTCGAACGTATACTTTGGCCTCTCTTGCCATTGCTTCTTTTGCTCTGGGGTCCATTGCCTTTTTCCCTCATTTCTTGATGTCCACTGTTGAGGTCCATTTTTCTGTCGTTGAGTTGCTCCGTGACTCGGCTGATCTTGTGCTACTGCCGCCACCTGGGCCGAATTATATCTATAATCCGGCCTCTCCTCTCTTCTTCTTCCTCTGAAATCACGCCTGGATGACCCGGCCAATTCTCTCGCGTACTGGTCCTGTTGCTCACGATGATCTGCCGACATTAATTCCGGTTGGGTTGGGTCGCCCAATGCATAGGAGTCTGCTATTCTGATAGTTTCTGCCAGTGTGGTTGGCATATCTCTTTGCAGGCGTTGCCACAAAACGCTGGCATAACGGCAGCCTTGCGCGAACCAAGCGATTGCTTGCGATTCGATAACTCCCTCACATGAGTTTCTCAGGTTGCACCATCGAGTTAAAAACTCTCTATCCGTTTCATTCGGCCTCTGTTTGCACATGGCTAGCTGTTGTGGTCTATTTGGTCTCTTGTATGTGCTGGTAAAGTTGCTGACGAACATTTCTTCGAAATCTAACCAGCAGTTGATACTGCCAGCTGGTTGATTATTCAACCATACCCTGGCTGGTCCTTCCAACATCTGTGGGACATACCGCACTGCCCATCTTAGGTTGCCACCCGCTATCTTCACAGCGGTGGCATAATCAATCAACCAGTCTTGTGGCTTGGTACTTCCATTGTACGTTTTTGTGCCTCTTGCTAACTGAAAATTCGGCACTGGTGGTTCGCCCATGATCCGTGGTCCAAAACACGTCGGACCTGGTGGACCTTGCTCTTCCAACAACTCGGACCGGTATAGCCGATCCAACTTTACTCTTGCATCACTTGCTGGCAAATCTCTATACAGGATTCTATCCTGTATCCCATAGTGATTGTTTCCACCCTGGTTTGCGTATTCCACCTCGGAATATCCATCATTGTACCTTTCATTCATCTGATTGTGGCGAGCTGGCCTCACTTCTCTTTCCTGCCGAAGCTCATGTCTTGGTTGCGGGTTGGGCGGCACTTCTCTCCTTACTTCGGCCGGGGTCTGGTTGTCATGATTATCTCTTGCGGGTTCTCTCCTGCCGAGATCCCCATTGCCTCGGCCCCCGCCGTCCTTTTCCATACGGCCGTGGTTTCTCTCCCCACTGTTACCTCGGCTTGCATTGCCTCTGTTCTCATTTGCCTTTCCAGCTATTGCCGGGTCATATGGAACAATTTGCTTGTTCCTCTTCCGTGAGGTTACTGCTTTCTCTTTTCGAGCGTTGTTTCCGGGTGAAGATGGCGCTGCCACGGATAAAGCAGGTGCTGCCCCTGCCGAATGAACCATCCGTGAAGCCCCTGGTCTTGTCGGGTTAGTTCTGAGTATTTCCTCATTTTGCTGGTTCGCGATGCGCACCAGCTCATTCACTCTTTCTTGTTGTTTCTGCCGAGCTTCCCCGGTTAACCCCTCTAATTCCAATGCTGCGGCATTTGCCGCTCTCAGGTTTTTCGCCGGGGTGCTGTACCTCGGCAAACCCAAATCACCTGATTCTGCTCTGTGAGCTTCATGCTCTTTGTTAATGTCATTCATGAGGTTCTTCCCTCTTAATCTTAGTTCGTCCACCCGCTCGGGTGCGATATTAAGCTTATTAGCTTTTGCATATTCTCTCAGGGTCCTGTTCAAGGATTCCCGCAGGGCTGATACTTTTTTGGCCTCTACCAGCACCTTTTGCCTGGTTTCTTCGAACTCTGCCTGAGCATTCGCCGGATCAAGTATCGGCGCTACAGGTGTGGTTAAGTTTTCTATAGTCGCCTGAAGAATGTTCTCTAGTCTTTCCAGAGGTGGCCCTCTCACACTTGGTGCCTTTGGGGTGGTGTCATGTAGCTCGGTCGGGTTTGTCACTGGCGGAATTACCTCAGTGGTTTGCAGTGTGGTCTGCTTGGGCGCGCCTTGTGCGCCTGCGGCGGGTTCTCTGCTTGATCCGGCTACTGCTGCTCCCGCTTGAGCTCCTGCTGCGACCATCACCTCGACGCTGCCTGCAGGATGCTCTCCTGATGGACGGCTCGCCACGCTTCGAGGTGGCTCTCCTGCAACAACAACCTGGTGAGGATAAATGCCGGTGATGTCGACGCCGACGTAGACCCTGTGCTCGCCCAGGACGATGAAGACCCCATTGCGCGGGGGAGCTTTCCCCCTGAAGCTTCCTGCATTGTCTCTGACATAGTCGCAGAGACCAAGTCTCTGGACCAAGCCAGAAACAACGCGCTCGCCGGTGTTAATGAAGTTTCCCGTCCGGATCACAACTCCAGCTAGCACCGCTGCTGACCCCACGGTGGGCGCCAACTGTCGTGGTGGTGGCACGGCAGATGCCATGGGTAGGCTAAAGTATGGGGCCAATGGATGCTAGTGGGATCTGGGGAGGGAAGATGCAACTGTCTCTACACTCAAGCTGCCAAAGTGATGATCTTTATTTCTCTCTTGGTGGGTTACAAATGCTCCTTGAGCTGTATACAGGGGGACAAGATGAATCTCCCCAGCCTAACGGTACTCAAAGAGTCGATCCCTCCCTCAGGGTCCAAGCCTCCCCTTATAAAGGAGTGCCTTGGGTGCCCTTAGGGCTGACGAGGCAAGCATATTCGTGGAATATGCTTGTCCCAAATTAGTAGTTCGGCGGCCTCCTTTCCCTGTCGCCCTTCTAATGACGGCAAGGCTCCAGTGGCCCCCTCCTGCGTGCCTCGGGCAGGACTGTCACCTCCGTGACCTCCTTCTGCCCCGCTGACGCTGTGCATCCTTGTCTCTTGTGCTTGGCTCTGCTCTGATTCCTTCTAGCCTGCAGCTATAGTTTGACCTTGGGCTTCTCCTTCTCCTGCAAGCTTCGTATCACTCGGCCTTACCTTGCGTTACTCGGCTCGTTCTTCTCCTGCATCAAGATCACTTGGGTAACCCGGCCGATTCTCTCAGTAACTCGGCCGGGTAACTACTTGATACATATACGTGGGCTTCTTGCCTCCGTTCATCGGCCGACATATCCATGATTCGGCCGACTTGGACCGTAACTCGGAAACTAGACGGGGATAGTACCTATGTCTTTCCCCATCTCTGACCTACCCGAGGTTAACCCCCCGACATTCACGAACCGTAGGAAGACACACTTAAGGATTCGATGTTGTTTAGTAGATATGGTAATGAGTTGGAGACCGAATGTTGTTCAGAGTCTCGGATAGGATCCATGACATCACGAGGATATACGGAGAATAAGATCCATAAAAGGAAAGTTCATTTCCGGAGTTCATAAATGTTTTCGGTGTTTTCACCGGAATCTTCTAGAAGGGTCTAGAAGGTCCACCACTCCGGAGTGGGAAGGGTATATGGATGTGTCATACCAAAGTTAAATGGTTGCATCATATCCTAGGTCACTTGGCTCGGCAATGGAAAGAGATAAATCAAACTCTAGTTTGAAAAAAGTCAAACACCAATTTGAAAAGTTAAATCCCAACATGGTTGCCTACTAGAGGGAGAAGAGGAAACCTAGTTAGGAAAGGTTTCCCCTTCCTCCCTTGCCGCCGGTGTTGGCACTCGTTTTAGGCTCGTAGCTAATCAAGGAAAATGGCGAGAGACACACACTCACAAAAGTCCACTACAAGGAATATTAATCATCATCAAAGAGGTACCATATCAAGTCAAGCGATGATCAGGCTTAATAGCCGATTATGCTAGTGTCCAGAGAAGATTTAGAGACTGATATATGGAGGCTTCAACTATGTCTTATTCAAGATGACTTCAAATGGAAACGTTCAGAACACGAAAGTTGTGCGTCTCGTCGAAACAATCAACTTTGCTTTTTGAATCATCTCAATCCGAGTTAGTATCCGAAAGTTAGAGTCAAAATACTTTCAAAGGCACAAGACTTTGTCTCACCTTTGGCGTGGACGAAAGTGCAAAATTCGTCTGAAAACCGCTAGACTAACGCATCTGCTTACGAACAAGATTGAGCGGTCAAGATCAACTCGGATGAAAAAGTCATAAACATGAAAGTTGTTCAGATATTTGAGACGAACAACTTTGCTTTTGGAATCATCTTCATCCGAGCAAGTATACGATCTACAGATTCAAAATACAGCCGAATTGAGTTAAATTCGTTCGGTCGCAATCTGACTTTGATACGAAAACAAGAGGAGAAGACAATGAAGATAAGGTCATATGAAAAAGTGCAAAACATAAAAGTTCTTCGTATTTTCGAGACTAACAACTTCGCTTTTTATGACATTTTGATCTGAGCTCGTTTACTATCTCGAAAGTGGTCCAGAAGGTACAGGCAAGTTTTTGACCGAACAGTTATGCAAATTTCGAGTTTACTTGTTCGAGTTGGACCCCAGCTAGGGTTTTGGACGTGGATCCAGCCTTCTTTCTTGCACGGAAAGTCCAGCCGCTCCTTATATACACGAGGGGTGACGGCCGATTGAACCAACACCAATCGAACAAACAAATCTACTACTTTTCTGTGTTCATCTACTCTTTATCCCTCTCCCTTCTATCTTTCTTCTCGTTCTTCGCCGTTCTTCAAGATTGGAGGTTGCGAATCCACGAGGATCTAGGGGCGGTCAGGCCGACCTAGGGCAGCCCATAGCCGCCGCGCCGCCCTGACGGGGTCCCTCCCGGGCGAGCGGGGTTTCGGGTCTCAAAAGAGCCCGCCGGACTGTCTTGCGTATCGCGCTTCCGGCGAGCCTCCCTCGGCGCGTGCTGCCGCGCATCGCGCTCGGCGCCGAGGGTACACGGTGACGTGTTCGTGTGCGAACACACTTTTTGGCGACTCCACTGGGGACTGAAGCTTCGAACGATCTCCAGCCCGTTCTTGCTATAAAGAGAGCGTCATTAAGAGGCTGCAATTAACAACGGTATCATGAATCCTCAATCTTCCTACGTAGATGCAGATTACTCTTATGTTGATGTTGCTAGATCTTTTGATATGTGTACTGTATCGGCTAGCCCTAGTTTTTACTATGTGCAAAAGCCGATGCAAAATAACCTACATGCTTCAACTCATCTTAGTAACTTGCAACATGTAAATTCGAATTCTCATGCATCGGCAACCCCAGAAATTCATATGCCGATGAACAACATGACGAATTCTGTTAATCCGCATGAAACACGTGATTTTAGAAATTTCAATGGCATGCAACCAAGTGTTTCATCTTTATATTCATCGGCAAATAACTTGCAATCTCTAGGTTCACCTTCAAACATGCTGATGGATAGGGAAATTGGACATGCTACAATTAGTTATTTGCCCAATTCTTCACAATCATCATATGCTACACCTTATGTTAGTAATGTTTCAGCACCATATGCAACTAGTGATATTCATAGTTCGGCTCCACACATTTACAATGGTTATATCCGAATAAGTGGAAAATCAGTAGGAGCTAATGTGTCTTTATCTAGTACTGTAGCATATGATATGTCCCTCACACAATTACAAAGTTTCGGTGACACCTCATTGCCGAAAGATACAAAAAGTATTGGGGGGCATTATTATGCAGGAACAAATGACTGGAAGGAAAAACTTGCAGCTGAGTTCAAAAAGCTCAATTCTCTTCACCGAGAACTAGAAGAGAGGCCCCATGATCTTGCTACAATACAATCTTATGAGGCATACAACAAGAAGCGTGAAGAGGAGCGCAAAGCAAACAATATCAGGTTTTCCCCTTCTCAATTGCTAAGTTTCGGCAACACTACATTGCCGAAAGAAACTAAAAGCATTGGGGGGCAATCATGCGTTACTGAGGTTAATGCCGATAAGGTCATTACGTTTAATGATTTATCGGAGGAACATCTCCAGTTATTTGAGACACTCAAGAAGAAGCGTGATGAGGAGTTTGAAGCACTTGAAAAGAAGCTAAAAGAGGATCATGAAGCATATAAAAAAAACTTGAAGAGGAAGAACTGCAGCAGTTTCTTGCAAGTCTTGGAAAGGACCATCAAGACAATAATACTCAAGTTGAAGGAATCAACTCATCTCATCCATGCAGCAATCAAGTTGAAACCTCTGCTACATTTAGACAAAAAGAAGAAGCTTTGCTCTCTAGTGAAATTCATGAAGAAAACATCAATGGTTCAACTAGGATGGTTAATTCGGTTATTGAAAAAGCCGAATCAGAAAATACATATGTTGAATCTATCGAATCAGAATAAGCAAGCTTCATTGATCAAGAGCATGGCAAGGTTAGCAAAACTGCTATGCTTGATTTTTCTAGATGTAAGGAAGCTTACATGTTGCCCTATGAGTGTTGTGCCAAAGAAATTTGTGAACATCAACAACAAAAAGATATAGCCGAACAATGTTCGGTTGATGAAGAGCATCAAAGTGAAGAGGCACAAAATCCAGAAAACAAAGAGGACGAGGCGTTGGAGAATTATCTAGAGGCCGAGCAAGATATTGTTCAGGACATCCGGCCATCATACGCTTCCAACGTCTCCAAAGAGGTACATTTAGCAAATAATTTACTTATATTCTGATTTGGTCAAGACTTTAATATTGATACATCTCTTAGCAAAATTCTCATAAGCTATGAAAGACCAATCGAGAGAAGTAATTTATTTGTTAGAAATATAATTTTCATAGAATTTATCGGTCAACATGTCGTACCCTTTAGAGAGACCGATAGTAACATATTTTCATGGCATAAGTTATCCCTAGTGTTTCCTATGTATTTTATATTTACATGGGTACATTTGCTTATTTCATACTTGGCTTACATTTGGTCTCAAGAGAGACATAGGTGTTTTAATATTTTTAGTTTCAGAAACCTAAAGCCAAGGTTATTGTCTCTTGAGGAAGTCGATGCTAGTGTAACTTTGTATTTGAATACATCGGAAGATAAGCACAGAAAACAATGCATAGCTGAATTGGATGATGTGAAATCTGAACAATTCGGTTGCTCAATTCCAAAACCGTTCTCACAACGAGATCGGTTAGAAGATGAAAGGTGTACCTTCAGTTTGAGTATGTGTGATCATGATATGCTATTGAAAATCGATTATGTTAGAATTCTTGATCACAATACTGAGCCATCATTACAAGGACGGATATATTGCAAGTTGCATGATTCGTTCGATCATAGTATAGAGAGTTGCAACACGTTTCATCAAATAGTACAATCGGCAGTTAATAAAGGACGATTGAAATTTGTTGAAACAAAAATTGATGAGGAATATATTTTGATTGGTCTTGATGGCCAAACAACATTGCATCGGCTTGTTATAGCCGAT
Organism: Avena atlantica; assembly: GCA_910589765.1. Lineage (NCBI taxonomy): Eukaryota > Viridiplantae > Streptophyta > Magnoliopsida > Poales > Poaceae > Avena > Avena atlantica. Next base: position 498,073,646 of record OU342736.1, on the reverse strand, counting down.
TCATACGATGAGGAGAAGGTACACACCGAGGATGATGGGATCAAGCTTTCAAGCAAAGATATTATTGAAGAGCATATTTCAAATGTTCTTGAAGGCGGGAGTTCCAATGAAGCTACAATGAAGACATCAAGCACTGGGGGGCAACAACAAAATTCGAAGATCGATGCGTATAAAGCTCAAAAAGACAAAGGCCGCAATAAGAACAATGGTAGCAAACCAAAAGTCACTTTCGCACAGCTGCTGGAAAAATATAAAAAAGAGAGTGAAGCAAAAATTTCTTATCGGCCAAGTTGTGCAAAAGCATCAAGATCACCCCAAGGCAAAGTTCTAAAGACAAGGATTGGCGAAAGGAGAAATTCAATGCAACAAATTTGTCTCCTCCTTTTGGGCCACCAATGCCAATATCATGGATACCTCCACATGCTAATTTTTATTCATATCCATCATGGGAAAGGTATGATTCATGGGCGCGTTATCCATCTAATTCTAGATCATCTCACCCAAATTATGAAGCTCCAAGAAGGTCAATTGATCAGCAGTCACATGTCAAATACCGTTTTAATAGAAAAGAATCTGTCCGGAGTTCATGGGTAAAGAAGGATGTGGTCAAGCAGGTATACCGAATCAAAAAAGATGGACGCAAGTGTGTTGTTTCAGACTCGACTCCAAATAATGAAAAGCCAGCGGAATTAACATTGGCTACTAAGGGAAAGGAAGTGAAGCGAGTAACTTTCAATGTCCCAATCGTCGAGTCCAAACAATCTAAGTCGAAAGTGCCCAAGATTAATAAAGTCATGCCATTGTGTGAAAGAAAACCAGAGCCGAGATGCCCACTCGGCTTATCACATTGGCAGGAGAGGAAGCTATATCGGCTTAGAGCCGGGGAGCTGAAGAAAAGAAACATGGCATGGGTTCTCAAAGTAAACCCTCAAGGCAAGGAAGATGTGCGAAATCCTATTATAAGAAGGGCAGCAAAAGCAAAGAGCAAAAAGAATAAAGCCAACAAGCGACCGGGCCAAAGAATTCGGTACCACTATCAAAAACTTTGGCGAGCACATCATCCATATTATTCTACTTCTCCTTTAATTCCTATGCCATGGAATTCATCCCCAGGTATGATTGGTTACCCACCATGGTTCTATTTTGATCCTTGGTTGCATCATAATTTTATACATCATGAAAGGGTATTACCAAATCATTATTCATTTGATTAGTTTCAATTTTTTGCTAATCCAAGAGGCCGTACACTTGAAGTACATAATCAGATTTGTTCTTTTGTTTACTTCGGCTTTATATACTTTGGTGGATGGGTTATACATGTCCATTGGGGCAAAAGATATATGGCCGATATTTATTATATCGCCCTTAGATCATTATCCAGTTATGGCCGATGTGGTGTTCTAACATCGTCCTTAGTGTTACTGAGACTGAGACAGGGTATGCATTCATTAGCAACTGTGCTTATGATTATGTGTTCATAATTTGGCTTATAAACCATTAAAATATATAAAAGGCCAAATTGTCTTTAATTTCATTATAGGCGTAGATGCTGAGCATGATATTGATATTGATCTTGTCTCTATAGTACCATGGGAATTACAATTTGACTCTTCAGTTTTAAAAGCAATAGTCAATGCGTTGGTACTGTTTATTTATCTCCTTATGGTACTGTTCTATGAAGTCTCATCCTGCTCAGAATATCTTGCACAAAAACTCATGCCGAATTTGTAGTTTTGATATTCGTGCTAGAACATTTTATTGCTATAGGTGCTACAAATATTGAGGCTTCTAGTGATTCGTTGTGAGTAGTGCAACAATGTCCATCGTTTACCAAGGTTTCGACGAATCACCTATTATTTATCTTGATACATGTCTAGATGTGAATTTCATCTTGGATTGATTTATCATTGCTCATATATCTAGACATGAAAACTGAAGTGCAAATGAGTTGACTCAACTAAACATTCGGCTATCATATTATACATAATATATTCCATATTCCACAAGAGCCGATGCTTTGTTTTGCCAACATAGATAAGGCCAGATTGGAGACCACAATTTTGGCCGCTAATGAAAAATCTAGTGCAGGTGAAGGAGAACAACAAAGGAAATCCAATGTCTATTACATGAAAATCTGAACTAAAGGGTGAACATGACAGTTCATGTGTTCAAATACTCTTTAAGATAATGATCTTTATTTTTTAGCGGTTGGTGATATTCTTCTTGAGCACTTGGATGAAGACCAGGCGAGGATCATTGTGGGAGTTGTTCAAAGACAATTGTGATATTCAAGATGAAGTGGTTGTTCTCAATGCAAATCATTTGAAGATATTTTACCCAAGTGGCAACAAATCTAGACAGAAAATGGCCGATATGGAGTTATCATCATAAGACAACCAGTGGCCGATGGAGTGTTGACATCGTCCTTAGGCTAAAAGTGAAGAAAGTTATTTTCTGACACGCAAGCTCTGCCAGAAAACAGGGGGGCATGTGTTGGCACTCGTTTTAGGCTCGTAGATAATCAAGGAAAATAGCGAGAGACACACACTCGGAAAATTCCACTACAAGGAATATTAATCATCATCAAAGAGGTACCATATCAAGTCAAGCGATGATCAGGCTTAATAGCCGATTATGCTAGTGTCCAGAGAAGATTCAGAGACTGATATATGGAGGCTTCAACTATGGCTTATTCAAGATGACTTCAAATGGAAAAGTTCAGAACACTAAAGTTGTGCGTCTCGTCGAAACAATCAACTTTTCTTTTTGAATCATCTCAATCCGAGTTAGTATCCGAAAGTTAGAGTCAAAATACTTTCAAAGGCCAAATTGGCACGGACAGAACCGGTGATCGCCGGACCACGGATTTTGTCCCACCTTTGGCGTGGACGAAAGTGCAAAATTCGTCTGAAAACCGCTAGACTAACGCATCTGCTTACGAACCAGATTGAGTAGTCAAGATGTAACACCCTCAGAATCGGACCTATGCAAGTTTCAGCGATTCCCGCCAAACCCGCATAGAAACGATTCAAAGGTGCCCACCAGGCACTTTCGTGCGGGTGGAAAACGAAGTTATAACATTACACAACAGTCCTCGATGGGACCCACAGAACAGATATATATAACAGCGACTCAATGAGTCAAGAATACAGATATAATATACAAAGATCCAAATCACCTTGAAAATGACAGAGCGTCCGACTACGGACAAGATGCAAATGGGGCTAAGAGCCCTGAAGAATAACCAATGGCGTCCATAACCCTGCCCAGGCCAAGCCACAAGGGTAACCCTGCTAACGACGTCGATCTCAAAACCTGCTTAAACAAAAGGGGTGCCGACAAAGGGCAAAGGAAAAAAGAGAGAGCGGTCAGTACTGAGGCCAGTACACGGCGAGGCTAGAATTCGGCGGTCCTCGCCTACATAGGTATGGTGGACTGAGCGGCAGCGCAGCATGCACTAAACAACCTATAGAGACTCGATATAACTGTCGGCTATCAGAGAGGGATAAGAAAGACCTATTCGGAACCAACCTGATGCTACCATCAAACAAACCCATCCTGGTGTTTCCCCCTCGATACCAAACGAGGAAGTCAACCGAGGAACTCACACAGTTGGCAGTTTTATTTATTCAATTATCGTTGCAGCAATTACTAGTCAAGTATAGATAATCATCCGGATATAATAAGCAGTGGGCAATTTTAGTTAACCATTCCGTTGTAGTTGCGACACTTACTAGTCAAATACAATTAGCATGAGATATCCCAAAAACCCAGCAGTGGTTGGTACTTTTATTTAGCCATTCCGTTGTAGTTGCAATACTTACTAGTCAGATACAATGGTCGCAAGCGACAACCCAAACAAGCAATTGTTGGCAGTTTTATTTAGCCATTCCATTATAGTGAAACTGATTACTAGTCATTATAAAGTCAAATTTATAGCACTACTTTAGTTATAGTTGTCTATGATCGAGATACTGTGCTCCAAGTCGTCCATAACCGCGGACACGGCTTTCAGAAAGTTTTACCCTGCAGGGGTGCACAAATAGCAACACACACTCGATCAACCTCGGAAAAACCCAATCAAAACCCAACGAGGCCTTCACGACAAAGCAATCACCAGATTCAGAAATATTTCAGGGGGCCACCCCATTAAGTATACCCGCAACGAAGTTAGCTGACTTCGAGACGGACTCAAGGTTTGTGGGGCCGGCTGTAAACGACTGGGAACCCAAAACTGGGCTTGTCGATACCGCGAAAACGGGTCACGATCCTAAACAGTACAGGTGCTCCTCGCACAATCGTAAATAAAGCATTAAAGCATGGCATAAGTACAGGATAGTAAATAAAACCTCAAACTAGTTTGTGGCCCCAAGAAATAAGAATGAATCAAGCTCTGGCTCAGGGGGGGTCCCATAATCCTCCCGGATGTGGATAGCGTGAATATTCAAGGAACAGGTATCAAGTACTCGGGGTCCTACGGGACACAAGTGGACGGTTAACAACCAAATAACATCTATTGCCCACCTGTGCCTCTGCTTACCTACTTCAATTTTAGTTGTTAAACAATAATTAAAGTTATGATCATCTCCAACAATAAACATGCGGCAATACTCCAACAACCGTGGTACTTGACGACACGCAACAGCACTTGAGCAAGCGACTACGACGCGCAGGTCCAACTATCTACCAAACAACAGGTAATAGGAGGTGTCCAAGGCCATATAAGGCTGCAAGGGGTAACACGGGTACGAAAACTAGAGCATCGCAACACAGATAGCAATAGATCAACAGGAGGGAATAAATACTATAAAAGTAAGATAGGTAGAAAGGGGGAGATGCTCGCCTGAAAACATTGCCGAAGGTTCATCCGGAGATCGGGGCGAAGCTCACATCAACTCAACGGCCTTATCCGCGAAGAAGCAAATCACTAGAATAAACACCGGATGCACTATTTAATACTACGGCAAAAGGTCGGGCATGATGCATGTATGATGTATGACATGGCAAGGGTGCAATGCAATTAGGCAATATTAAGTGGAACCGGGGTCCCGACAATTAATTATTAGGTTCTAGTTGTTTAGATACCCCGCATTTTAAATGTGGTATTAACATGGCAAAACATATGACCGGTTCGCTACACAATTTAAATGGGGCCAATATGAGACTAGGAATGTCCGCATATTGGTCCCATATTTAATTATGTTAATCGGCATAAGGCCCCCAAACCACACAAATATGCATGCATGATCAATTTAATATGCGACAAGAATGAGTTGATATGCAACAATTCATATAGGTATCAATTTATAAAATAGGGCTCGAGAGAAAGGGGTCACACATAGGGTTCGGCGAACTTGGGCTCCGAGGGGTTCGGGGTCGGTCTCAGGGTCCGGATCTAGGGTTCGGTCTCGGCGGGATCGTCTTCGGATCCAGCTTCGGATCGGGCTTCAGGATCCGTGAGGGAATCTTGGCGTCCAGGGTTTCGGCATCTTCGGATACCGATTCGAAGAGCTTGGGGTCCGCGTCGGAGGTTCTTCGGATTCGCATCCGCGGAAGGAGATCTTGGTGTCCGGGGTCTTGTCGTCTTCATGTCCGGGACCGGGGTTCTTTGATCTCGCGAAGAAGTACTCGAAGTTCTGTGGTGAAGGTCTTGGGAGGGGCATCGTCGTGTCCGGTTTTCGTGTCGACGAACGCGTTGTCCGTGACGGCGGTCTTGGATCCTAGCGGGTCAGACTTGGATCTGCGTCACGGCGGTATTGCTGACGAGACGATCTTGGCACAACTTCCGTCAAACCTGTTCATCGAGTGGGTCTCTGAGATGCATCTGTAGAAGCACCCAACGGACATGACCACAAGGCTAAAGAAAAACAAGGAGGCTCCTGGGAGGCCCGATGTTGCTACCTGCGCACGCGCGCGAGGTGGGAAGCAGTGTCTACAGGAGGCGGAGATGTCGGGCTCGACCAGGGTGCGCCGGCAGGGACGGAACAGGGCGCAGGCCGGCAGCGGTGACGCGCGGGGAGGACCTCCTGGCGGCGGTACCCTGCGTGACGGGGCCGGTGGCTTGAGGTCGGCCGAGCGAGGGTCGAGGAAGGTGACGCCGGTGGAGACCTAGCGACGGTGGCTCGACGGCCGGCCGCGGGAGGCAGAGGCGTGGCCGACGAGCTCGGGGTCGGGGACGGTGGCGAGGGCGAGGCGGTGCTCTGCAGGCAGGGGAGGCCGCGGCCGGCGGCAGCGACTGCGGGTGGAGGGCGAGGCCGCTGGGACGAGCAGAGGAGGAAGGGCGAGGCGGCGGAGGCCGACGAGGTCGCCCAGGCGGCGGGGCTCCTGGCGGCGGAGGCGAGCACCCGAGAGGGCGGCGAGGACGGAGGGACGCTGGGCGACGCGGGAAGGCGGGCCCGCGCGAGGTCCGGCCGGCGGCGGACGCGGCCGCAGACAAGGCGAGCCCGGCCGAGAGAGAGAGCGAGGCGGCGGGGTGCGTCGGCGGCGACGAGGAAGGAGGGAGACGGCCGCGGGGCAGAGGAGCTAGGGGAGAGACGGCGAGGGCGGCAGGCGGGGAAGTCCGGCGAGGCGGGGGCCCCTCTCGGGAGCGGCGGCGCTCAGAGAACCAGGCGGCGGGGAAGAGGAAGGAGAGGAGGAAGCCGGTTGACGAGGAAGCAGGCAAGCGGCGGTGCCTGGCGAGGGGAGGTGAGGGCTGCGTCGGGTTCAAGGTGTGGGGCGAGCGAGCGGTCTGCGAGGATGGGGTCGGGGCGTGCGTGCAGGTGGGGGGTGCGTGCGTGCGATGTACGCGAGCGGGCGGGAGTGGGGCCGGGGTGCCAGGCGTGCTGGGCGACGTGGGAGTGTGGGTGCATAGAGAGAGGGTGGCGGCTGGGAAGGGTGGGGAGTGGGGTAGGATAGATTAAGGTTTGGGGATTGGGTTGGTCTAGGGTTTCAGCTGGCTGGGCCTTTTGGGCCTGGCCAGCTTACGTCTAGGTGTTTTATTTATTTTCATAAAACATCTTTTTGTTTTATTTTAAATTGTTTTAGCAAATAGTTTTAGGGAAAATAATTTGAGCAAGATAATTAAGATTAATTTGAACTCAAGGACAAAGGAAGGGTAGAAAACAAAAAAATAGGGTTTTAGCTAAAACATTCTTCGAGACAAGACATGCATGATGACGTCATGACGATGCACAGAACAAAAACACCAAGCGATTTTCTAGTAATGGTTTTGCGGGGCGCCACACAAGATCAATTCGGATTAAAAAGTCATAAACATAAAAGTTTTTCAGTTTTTCGAGACGAACAACTTTTCTTTTGGAATCATCTTCATCCGAGCAAGTATACGACCTTCAGATTCAAAATACAGCCGAATTGAGTTAAATTAGTTCGGTCGCAATCTGACTTTGATACGAAAACAAGAGGAGTAGGCAATGAAGATCAGGTCATATGAAAAAGTGCAAAACATAAAAGTTCTTCGTATTTTCGAGAATAACAACTTCGCTTTTTATGACATTTTGATCTGAGCTCGTTTACTATCTCGAAAGTGGTTCAGAAGGTACAGGCAAGTTTTTGACCGAACAGTTACGCAAATTTCGAGTTTACTTGTTCGAGTTGGACCCCAGCTAGGGTTTTGGACTTGGATCCAGCCTTCTTTCTTGCACGGAAAGTCCAGCTGCTCCTTATATACACGAGGGGTGACGGCCGATTGAACCAACACCAATCGAACAAACAAATCCACTACTTTTCTCTGTTCATCTACTCTTTATCCCTCTTCCTTGTATCTTTCTTCTCGTTCTTCGCCGTTCTTCAAGATTGGAGGCTGCGAATCCACGAGGCTCTAGGGGCGGTCAGGCCGACCTAGGGCAGCCCATAGCCGCCGCGCCGCCCTGACGGGGTCCCTCCCGGGCGAGCGGGGTTTCGGGTCTCAAAAGAGCCCGCCGGACTGTCTTGTGTATCGCGCTTCCGGCGAGCCTCCCTCGGCGCGTGCTGCTGCGCATCGCGCTCGGCGCCGAGGATACACGGTGACGTGTTCGTGTGCGAACAGCCGGCCATGATGAGGATTTGGGGGAGGAATCCCCTCCCCCCAAACCGCCTCTCCCACCTATATAAGGAGGGGTAGGGCGCCCCTACCCCTCAACCCCAAAACCATAGTCGACCGTCGCCCCCTTCCCGAGTCGCCGCCGCCTAGGTCTCCTCTAAACTGCTGCCGTCTAAATAAACCCTAGTTGCCGGCCACCTCCACCCCTCGTCCTCTAAACCCTAGTTGTCGAGGCTCTCTCTACTCCACCATACCGCTTTGGCTTAGGCGAAGCCCTGCGGGATTTCCCCTCTACTTCCACTACCACACCGTCGTGCTGTTGGAATCGCGAGGAGAGATCTACAACCTCCGTTGTCTGCTGGAACAAGGGAGAGGAAGGTCTTCATTGAGTATCGCACGTGTGACCGACTGTGGAAGCGCTGCCGAAACGTGGCGCCGGAAGGATCGTCTTTGCGATCTTGAGATCGGCAAGTGATCGACTACATCAACCACGAGAATTCGATCTCATTAACCGCTTTGGATCTTTGAGGGTTAGTACTCTATAAACTCGTTGCACCGATCTAGTAGATTAGATCTTGGCTTGTGTGTGTTCATGCAATAGATTTTTTTTGTTTTCCATGCTATGAACCCCTAAAGTGGTATCAGAGCCCTGTCTATGCGTAGATATGTTGCACGAGTATAACATAATGTTTATTATGGGCGTTGATGTTTTTGTTGTCGATTGCTTTTTGTGTACTTTGCATCTTGCGGGATGGTGGGATGAAGCGTCCCATGCTAACCTTACAGGGCATCATTCATGAGACTTGCTACACGCTCTACATGCAAATTGTATTGCATAAGTGGGGTTGCGGGTGTCTATCTCTCCCATCATAATGAAGATTCAATTTACAACGGGCACTTGACAATACTTGTATCAACGTTGTGGTTCATGTTCGTAGTTTAGAATGGTTCTTATGCAAAATCCCCAGCCACATAAAACATGCAAAGAAAGATTAGAGGCGTCTAATTTGTTTTTGCAAGGCTTGTGTTGTGATGTGATATGGCCATGATTGTGATTATATACAATGTATGCAATGCTCCTTATTGTAAGTTGGCAACCAACAGGAGCCTTATGATTGTCTTCTAATTTTGTTAAGACATGCGTCTATTATTTAAAGTAGTTGTAATAGTTGATGCTGGTGGATGACAACCATGGAGCGGCGCCATTGACCTTGACGCCACGCCGGTGATAATGGAGATCATGTTCGTGTTTGGAGATGGAGATCAAAGGCACAAGAAGAAAAACCATATCATATCACATATATGAATTGCATGTGATGTTAATTCTTTTTATGCATCTTGTATTGCTTAGATCATGATGGTAGCATTATAAGATGATCCCTCTCACTAAATATCAAGTAATAAAGTGTTCATACTTAGTAGGCACCGTTGCTAAGACTCGTCGTTTTGAAACATCACGTGATGATCGGGTGTGATAGATTTTACGTGTGCATACAACGAGTGCAAACCGGATTTGCACATGCGGATACTAAGGTTAACCTTGGTGATCCTAGCGTGTACAGACATGGTCTTGGAAGACGGAATACAGAAAGGTAAAGCATGAGTCATATAGATGATATGATGAACATGTTGATTGTTCGCCTTTAAAGCTATATCATCTCTCGTGATGACCGGACTTGGTATAGTGGATTTGGTTCATGTGATCACTAAAACAATGTGAGTGATATTGTTTTGAGTGGGAGTTTAACAACAATATGATTAAAAGTTAAACACTATTTATCATAAATTAAATCAAAATAAATTTGCATAGTTGTTGTAGGCATTGACATCCGTTCACCACCTTACGCTTAGTTATAATTAAGTTAATAGAACTATAAAATTTTACATAGTTACTTGACGAACTGGTATCGTATTGTTTTGAGTGTTAATCTGAAGATTTAAAAATCCTATTGGATACTTTCAGCAAACTTTGTTTACTTCATAAAGTTTAGTAGTTAGTATTAAATTAAGAGTAACAATTCCAGTGTTAGTATCTAAAGTATCATGTTTGTCTCCATGATTCTTGATATTTAAAAGATTGTTTTAATATCAAGGTTATCTAGGAGCTGAAAGAATTATTTCAGAAAACATCATCATGTGTGGAAGATATTGCGATATCTGAAATGATATTTTGGTTGCAATATGATAGGGTATAATATGGCAAAATTTATGTTCTCATATTTGACGAGAATTTGAAAAAGGTTGGAGACGCTAGTCGTCCTAATCCTCCAAAAGTTATTGGAGAAGAACATTATAGTCGCGATTCACCGTTATAAGCTAAAGTAGCTTAATCATGAAAATTGCCATGATAAGAATGAATATAAGTTGGCCCAAATCCGGAAGTTATTACTGAAGCGACGCGGGAAGTTATTGTCCGCCGGTCCGTCGCGGGAGCCGAGGAGGTGGCGGTGGCGAGGCATTACGGCGACGCGTGGCCGAAGCGACGCACAGTTAATGTTCAGCGGTCCTCCGTTGGGTTTCGAGACGGGAGGATGACAACGACTTGACTTTTATCGCTGACTGGACGGGTCCACTAGCTGTCTGTTTTTTTCGCCGAATTCGCTTCATTCGGCGTTCACAGGCGTTCCCGGGATGCTGGGAATGGTCTGATAAGTCCAGATCAAAGTTGGTCTAAATTCAAACGAAACTGGGGTCCTAAAAACGCGACTGATTCGATTATTGGAGTCCGGACCAAAAAAAAACACCTTAAATCAGCGTCTGCTCTTAGGAGGGTGATATGTCCGAAATATGATAATTGTGAGGGTTATCTAGACTTTTTTTCCTTCCGGAAAGAGCACTTTGCACCTGGAGTCACTCTGCCGGGCTGACGTACGGCATCGAATCTACAGAACCCCTTTACACCTCCTGTCACTAACAGTAGGCACGAACAGCTCTACGATACTCGATCATCCACGAAACAAGACGTCGACAACCAACCATAGCATCGAAAATACTATCCGTGCGGAGTACAAGGATCCACAAGTGCAAGGCACGCACACAGAATTTCCAAAGTGCATATTTTGAAGAGAGAAAAAAGATCTCGGCTACAATCACCAACCGTATTTGATTGATTGGCTGGTTGGTTCTTTCTTTCGATTCTTCGTTTTATGTTTGGAAAAGCTGTACTACACTAATTCGCTTTAGCAGGTGCAGTACAATCTTGATTTGTACAATGATTTACGGATGATTTTAGGGTAGGACGCAGCACCAATCTCTGGGTTGTTAGTGATTGGTGATCCACGGCTCGGCGTTCATCATGTAAAGCTGTCGTGACGAAACGTACCGTGCGTCCAGAAAGGGAATTCAGCAGTCAGTCCTTGGGTCCATATTATTGGAGCTGATTTGAGATGGACGTCTACCATGCATGGGGTAGCTGACCTATACTACATCATTGGACCATGTTTTGCTTTGGCAGCACGTAGCACGACGTCATCTCGCCATGTTTGCGTTCTCTGGCTGGATTCACTGGCAATAGCGGTGTAGTACATACTCCCTCTGTTTAGAAATATAAGATGTTTTAGGTTTGTGAAGGAGATGTATCTAGATATCTTTTAGTGTATAGGTTGAAACGAATCTAGACACTAAAACATGTCTAGATACATCTCATTCATAGAACTAAAACATCTTATATTTTAAAACGGAGGGAGTACTATGTGACTCTGCCTCTGAAGCAGGACACCGAACTCCGCTTTCTTGGTTGGCCCCAGCTGGCAGAGCTGCCGGCATGTTGGGCTCACAGAATCTATGTAGTACTACTGCAACGCCTTCTCGATCGACCACACTGCTGTCAGTCACGACCTCACGAGCTGATCGTAGCCAAGAATAGAATTGTTCACTCCACAGATCGGAGTCACCACCTCAACCAATCTCTCCACAGAATTGTTTAGTACTATTTCATGATGATCCACGTTTCGGCATTTCATCATGTAAAGCTGTCGTGCTGGATTCACTGCTTGCATTGTGCCCCGTGACTCTGAGTGTAGGGCAAAGTTGACGCTAGAATAAACCCAACTCTGTCGCCACATCGATCGGCAGCTTTTTTTGGGTTTGCCAAGTTAACTGGCCGCAACATGTTCCGCGTCTGTTTTCTTGGTACTCCCTCCGTTTCAAAATATAAGACGTTTTAGGTTTGTGAAGAAAACGAATCTAGACTTATTTTAGTATGTAGTTCATTCAACTTTGGAATGAATCTACACACTAAAAAAAGTCTAAATTCATTTTCTTCACAAACCTAAAACGTCTTATATTTTGGAACGGAAGGAGTAGTATGTAACAACGTACTTGCATCATCATCATCTTGTCTCTAGCTGCCGGGCTGACGCCTGACGGCATGTCGGGCTCATGGAATCTTCAGAACGCCTTTTTACAACGTAATAACTCCTGTCAGTCACGAGCCGATCGTAGGCACACTTGCATGTAAAAAAATATTCGATGATCATCCCCCACCTCTCTCACTCTCATCCAAACGGCAAGCACCAGCAGCTAGCTCTGAATTACTGGATCATACACCACGGGAGCCGTGCGCTACGTCGAGGGCAAAAAACCGTCGGCGTAGGCCAAAATGCTCTCGGCGTATGATACGCCGACGGCTGTCCTCGGCGTAGCCTCCTCGGCAAAGATCTCTCTCGACGGGACACACTTAAGCCGTCGGCGTATCGAAATGCCGTCGGCGTACGCTACGCCGACGACTTTGCCCTCGGCGTAGCGGTCGTCAGCATAGCCTGTCGGCCGGTTGCAAAAACAATTTTTTTTAAAAAAAATTGTTATTTTTTTATTTGTTTCACTCGTTAATCTTCCACTTTAAAATTTTTAACACTAATTACACTTAATATTTGAATAAATTTCAGTCTTAGTCCAACTTTTTAGCCGGTCACACATCCTAATACTACTCCAGCTCTAGCACGCTTAACTTTCTCGTTCCTTCAGAATCCGTTTCCGCAAAGTAATTCATACATCATTGTTAATAGTATGATATCAATCCTATTAACTCTTATATCATTATGTTACATGTTTGTATTTTTTGAAATTACAAACAATTATTCAAGTAAAAATTAATGAATAAGTAAAAATATTATTGAATTCAAATAAAAATATAATAATTTTACTTTTTTGTATTTTTTATTTAATATGGAATAATTAATATCTTTAAATCTATAAATCGGAATTCAACAAATAATATGTCTAAATTGATCATAAAAATGAGAGGAATCTAAATATGATATCCATATTAACTAATCACAAACCCTCCGTTTTTGAATTAGCTATTGGTGGTTGCTTTGGAAAATCCTTTTTTGCGCTCGGATAATGAAAAATGCTTTTTTGGTGCGCTGAAAATTAAAAATTGCATTGGATCTTTGATAAAATAGCATATTATGAACCTAAAATTGATTTTTGTAAAAAAACATGAGCATCGGATCATGTACCTGTAGTTCATATCTGACCCACTTCCTGTCGATTCGGCAGGAATTTGTCTTTTTATCACAGGTGGACGAAAAAGTTTTGGATCCCCCTGTTGAGACATTGTTCATGTAAGGTGGTATAGTTTTTTTTTAAATGTGGTGGTAGCATTTTGAATTAGCCATTTGGTGGTTGCTTCACAAAACCGTCCGTATTTTATGCTCGAAAAATGGGAAATGGCTTTTTGGTGCGACAAAAAGGAAAACTTCCTCCTGTACCATTGTTCGTCATTACATGATGCATGTGTATGCACAATATGGGCATATTATCACAAACTATGTCTTGATTCTAGCCATAATATTGGTCATTTGACCCGAAAGCTAAGAAACGTCGAATGAGATAGGTCATTTTGTGAAGGTTTTTTTAAGACATAATCAATATATCAAGTTCTATATTTTCTTATAACTATGTCACATAATATGACACCACGCGAAGGTTTCGCATTGTTTCGATCGTTTTTGAAATTTTTATGCCCGTTTTAAACTATCGTCAAACTTTGTCGAACGACGGGCATGAAGATTCTTAACTCGGGACCGAGCCTCGCTAAACTTGCATTGGATTTAGTTATGATTTTTCAAAGTTTAATGAGATAAAATAAAAATAGCTACGTCGAGGGCAGCCGTCGGCATAGCATAGGATATGCCGAGTGCAATTCTACGCCGACGGCTGCTTGGCGGGGCTGGCCTATACGATGTCTAGGCCGACGGCCCGACGTTTAACCGTCGGCGTAGCTTTTCATTCCTCTAGTGATCCACATGAGAAGAAGAAGTCGAAGTTTCGACCCGGCCGTGCATGCATGCAGAGGACACGGACCCAGAGGTCCAATGCGCGACATGCAGATACTAGGTACGGACGGTTAGCTCCCCTTTACGTCTAATTAAATTTGGGTTTTTTCCAAAACTACAACATTCCTAGGCGTATAAGCATTAATTATTGATAATGTGGCAGCTTTTCTTCCAACTTTCTATGCATGCAACAGTCTCTCACCACTGCATGCACCTTAACCGCTCACTAATAGGTCTAATTTTCAGCCAATACGTTTACGCCTAGGTCCGTGAGATTTTTATAGAACGCCTTGCAATCGGTGAAGGAGTGAGTACAATCTTTGCATTGATCCTGTGTCGTCGCCAAAACAAAAACAAAAAATGCACGCAGATGGTCGGTGCAGATTGATAGATACGGACACGGTTTCCATTTACGGCCATTACGTGTTCGTCAATCAAGCGGGTCGGAGCATGATGCTGAGTGGTGGTACCAGTACAGCTTTGCACCGATTCCTCCTCGCCGAAATGCATATGCGCAGGCAAATGGTCGGCGCGTCTCGCCCGGCCCGATCGATCCGATCGGCATGCATGGCCGTATCCATCGGACCATCCCGTCCGTGGGGGTGGGTTGGCTTGTTGCCTTGCCTAGGTTCGTCGCGAGCTAGCGCACATGGCGCCGCGCGGCGGCATCTTTTGGTCGGACGCGCGCCCGTGCCCGTGCCGCCGGCGCCGGGGGCCACACGGCATGAGCGGACACGCCGAGAGAAAATTGATACCTTGCATAGTGGTATCGCCAATCCATGGGCGACATGTGAACCCTTTTCCTCCGGCGCCTCTCGCGCTGCTACAGTGCCGCACGCTCTCGCTCCAGTCCATGATCGATCGAGCCAAGAAGATCTAGCTAGCTTAGCTAGGTAGGTCGCCTCTTCCCTCTTCTTGGCCTTGGATCCCGATGACTGATTTTGTTCGCTACTTGTCTTTCTCCGCTAGACGTACGCTAGTAGAAAGATGGGTGCATGCAACCCGAAATTAGACAACGCAGTTTTTCTTTCCATACGTATGGTGTCTCCGGCTTATCCTATGGTTACGGTAGCTTTAAGATTTGAGTTTGCACTTTTACGTCTGCATCCTGGAAGAGTACATCTTCTTGCACTATAGAAACAATAGTGGACATGTCCAATTCCTTTTCTTCACCTCCCGAGCTATCTCTCTTCTCGTCCACTTCGTCCACATGAACTGCTCCATCGTCACCTCGGAAAAAAAACTGCTCCATCGCCGTCTTGAGCTCGCCCACCACACCAGCCTACCGCGCCGGATCCGGCGTCCCCGGCTATGCTGCCGCCTCGAGCCCACCCACCAGACCGGCTGCCATGAGCATGGAGGCCGCGGCCCCGAAATCGAAAACGACCTCCGCCGCTGTCCCCCACACCAATCTTCAAATCGACGGAAGGACGACGACAGGAAGGTTGCGTCCTTCAGATATACGGGATCCGTGCTCATTATCATCTTCTTTTTAATTTTCTTCTCTTCAATGGGAATGGGAATTTCTGTTGCGGATTTGTTCAGGATGGGTCATGGATTTCTCAATTGATTTGCTTTTCCTGATCTGATTTTCTTTCCTGGATCTGATTTGATTCCTTTCGCCTCCCAGTTTCTCATTAATTAGACATTCTAATAAGGAATGATGGAAAGTATTATATATCGAAGATAGCTGTTCGTCCTAAATTGAACGCATATAAAAAGGACGATAGGTACATAGTTAATGCGTAGGGGCTTATTGACAAGAAAGAGATATACCACGGGGTGTTTTCTGCAATACACAAGAAGACGCTGCACGAATCTCAAAGCACGAATGGATGTCCAGGAGAAGCCCAGAACACTCACATATATGTAGAGTTGCATTTTCGCCCGAAATTACGTGATGGACTTTGGGCACTCCTGCTCTCCCACCTCCCTTCTAAAAAAAATGTAAACGAAGTAAATAAATATTTGCATGTGGAGACCGTAGGTATGTTTCTGCGTATTTTCTGGCACACCGATGCTCTAAACTATGTAGTTTAGGCAAACATTTTTTAAAGCTACACCCTTGGTCCTTGGAGGGGTATGGGTTTCATAGAAGAAGAGATCAAGATGGCCGATATCACGCTGAAAGCCTACAAGATAGAAACACAACGCCACACGAAAACAACACAACTAAGTTAGTCACGCATAACAAAGTATCAAATGAATAGTGAAACAGAACTGCTAGTTACAATCTTTTCTAGTATAACTTAAGATCCAGATAACTATTTAATTTAATGATAAAAGTAAAGTCGAGTTCAGAGTACCCATGTTCAACTCGATCTCGAACAAAAACAGTCATCCTTTTAAATACTTGTGTTCTCCACTATCTCTCCGGCCTACACTACACAATGTGTTTCTTTTTTCCCTCTGTTTCAAAATATAAGCTGTTTTAGGATTGTGTAAAAAATATTTAGACTTATTTTAATGTATAGATTCATTTCAAACCTTAGTGAACTTATATTCTAAATCTAAAAAAGTCTAAATACATTTGCTTCACATAACAAAAACATATTATATTTTGAAACGGGGAGAGTACTTGAGTGCATTGTGTATTTTTTTTTACTTGAGTGCCTTTGTGTTGATGGGGTTAGAGCATCTCTAGCAATGCTCGTAAACACCCCGAATCCGTAGAATAGCCTCCATTTATCCGATCCTAATTATCTTAAAAGAGGTCGGCCCACGAAATATTTTAGGGGGGGGGAGGGGGGACAGGGGGAGGGCGTCAGAAATCATCAGCAGAACTGTTCATACGCGGGGCGAGAGGCCAAACCGAGCCGTGGCCTATAACCGCCCGGAAGTGCTGGCGCGCTGATGTTTTAGCATTCCCCTCGCCTCCATTTCTCCCACGTGGAAGTGTTGGCGTGCTGAAGTTTCAGCATTCCCCTTGCCCTCGCCGTTTCTTCCTCACCTCCATTTCTCCCGCGCAGAAGTGTTGGCACGCTGAAGTTTCAACATTCCCCTCGCCCCCGGTGTTTTCTTCCCTGCCTCCATTTCTCCCGCGAAAATGTTGGTGCGCTGAAGTTTCAACACCCCTCGCCCATGCCGTTTTCTTCCTCGCCTCCATTTCTCCCGCCCGAAAGTGTTGGCGCGCTGAAGTTTTAGCATTCCCCTTGCCCCCGCCGTTTTCTTCCTCGCCTCTATTTCTCCCATGCGGAAGTGTTGCTCTGAAGTTTCAGCATTCCCCTTGCCCTCGCCGTTTTCTTCCTCGCCTCCATTTCTCCCGCACAGAAGTGTTGGCGCGCTGAAGTTTCAGCATTCCCCTCTCCCCTGGCGTTTTCTTCCTCGCCTCCATTTCTCCCACGGAAATGTTGGCACGCTGAAGTTTCAGCATTCCCCTCGCCCCCGCCATTTTCTTCCTCGCCTCCATTTCTCCCGCGCGGAAGTGTTGGCTCGCTGAAGTTTTAGCATTCCCCTCGCCCCCGACGTTTTCTTACTCGCCTCCATTTCTCCCGCGTGGAAGTGTTGGCACGCTGAAGTTTCAGCATTCCCCTCGCCCCCGCCATTTTCTTCACCTCCATTTCTCCCACGCGGAAGTGTTGGCGCCCTAAAGTTTCAGCATTCCCTCGCCCCTGCCGTTTTCTTCCTCGCCTCCATTTCTCCCGCGTGGAAGTGTTGGTGCGCTGAAGTTTCGGCATTCCCCTTGCCCCCTCTATTTTCTTCCTCTCCACCATTTCTCCAGCACGTCTGCCGCCTGCCGCCATCGATTCCGGCCGCAACCGCCACACCCCGCCACGTCTGACTGGCCCGCACCTCGTCGCGTTCTTGGTTGGTAGAATCTCGCGTGGGGAGCCATAAATCTGTCATGGCGGAAGATTTGGATGGCGATGGCCATGGATGCACCGTGGAGGTTCGATTCGGCCATGCCCTCGACCTAGGCGACTGGATTCGTCCGTGTTGCCACCGTTTCTTCGTCCTCTTCCGATTTGGCGGTGAGTTTTGGTCGAAATCGTTCGTGATTTGTCAGGTCGACTTGTTTTTGACCTCCGTTCTGCGTACATGTCGACCTCGCTGACCGAATTCTTGCAATATGATTCCATGAATATTGTAATTTTGATGATTATTGTATAACATTTGTTATATCGACACGGATTTGCTACATGCAGGCATAGCTGTGCATAGGCTTAGGTCCGTTGGATAAAGAGATCACATGCAATGCTCCTTTAGATGCTAGTGGCTGGCTCTTGGAAAGGAATAACGATGTCTAACGGCGGGTTTATTATTCCGTTTATGTGCATGCATGCAATGGCTAGGGTCTTGGACAAACCCTAATTTTTTAGCGCGCTGTTTGGCGAAGAAATTTTTAGCATCTAAAATGGGAAGGTAGTGAGAACAAAGCTTAAAAAGAGTTCTGCATGCAAACGCTTCATACTAAGTGCTTATGCTAGTATGCACCCTAACTTTTATGTGGATAGTGTAGTGTCTTATATTTTGGCGGGAGAGAATTAATTCTCGCGCGGCCCTGGTGGGAGTTTTTTTGTTTTCCCACGCGCTACATGGTACTCTGCTACTCTATAAAAGATAGAAAGCAGTGGTCATACCAAAAAATGTGCCGACGGCAGCGGCGTGCACAACGACGGATGATGTAGAATGAAGAAAGCAATCGTCGATTCCACCTTGTTTATCAAATGAGCAAGGAAATTTGAAGAGAGAATAAATAAGTGAGGCTATGGCCAGCAGCCCGTAAAACAAGAGATAAAATGAAACAAAGTTCAGTTCTACATGCAATAGCTACCTAAAGCAACGAAGTCAGTATGCAAAATCTGAGAATCTTTGTTTGATTATGGCTTTTGCATATCTTTGTCTATGATACATTGGGTTTTACGTTACAAAATGGAATAAGGCTTAGTGTTACAAAACGGAATAAGGCTTATATGGGTTAGGGTTTTACGCATGTAGTACATTAGGGTTTGCCTCAAAGGAATGAAATCCGATAAGCTTAGTTTGCTAGGTTTTTGTGCATGCCATGAACTAACGGAGTTACTATCCTCAAATGGAAATCTAGCGTTTTGGGTCCAGAAACATGTGCTCCCTATATCAAAAGGCGAGAGAATCAACGGTGGATAAGCTATGTGTAGCTATGTCTGGATGCAGCTGGCTATTTTGCTTTGTTATATTTGGTTTATGTTTGAATTATATATGGCATACATCACCACACGCGAAAAACACATTTTCCGGGTTCGTCCTGTGCTGGCGCCGAGCAGTACCAGCATATGCAGCCCGTAAAACCAAATATTGGAGGCGCTGGCATAGGTCGATGCGCAAAAGACGTTTACCACGTCCTATACTAGCCGGTATACGGTTTGATTTTTGCGGGAACTGCTAGAGATGCTCTTAGGGAAACATCTCCAACGGTCCTCCATTTTGGACACCGATTTTGTTCGAAGGCCAGCGACGACACCTCCCATTTGGCAGCGTCCGGGCAATTTTTGAGGCCTTTTTCCCATCTTTGCACATACATAGATAGTGAGAATAAAATGTAGGCATCATAGTTCGTAAAAAGTAAACAAATTAGTTGCTCATGCATAGTTGAAGCATACTTTATTACAATTATTTGAATTCAAACAGAAATAAAAGAAAGGACTAGTGGCTTCCAACATGATTCCACATATGAAATCTTTTTAGAGTTGGTTGTGAGTTGCACGGTCTCGTATTTCACTATAAGAAAATTTATAAAATCATTCGGTGGACCGGGATGGGGTGCAACCAATTCACCCTAAAATTTCCATCTTTGGTCATATACATTGTCATCTTCTCCTCCTCAACGGTCATGTTGTGCATGATCACACAAGCATTCATGACCTTCCACAAATGATCACTGCTCCATGTCCTAGTAGGATGCTGAACAATGACCCAACGAGATCGGGGGAAACCAAATGTCCCCTCTACATCCTTCCTAGCGGCCTCTTTCTCTTAGAAAACCTACTCGCGATTGTGGTTCAATGCCGGGCTCCATCCCGACATCGAGCCCCCGAACCGTTTGCATTTGGTTCTCCTCGTTGTCAGGGACAAGAAGAGCCACGGCCACCCGGAGCTTGGGGCCATCATCGGAATCGTCTGATGATGTATTGATGACATGGTTGAAGAAGAATTCGTCCGAGCTATCCATGATATACATGCGCGGCAAACACCCGAACAGGTTGTGGGTGGCGAGGACAACGTGCGCGCACGAGTCGGTGGTGGCCGGGACGTAGGCAGCCGCGAACAGGGCCCGGGCGGTGGCAGCCGAGGAGGGTGAAAAAATCAGGTGGAGGGTTTCCCTCTCCCCCGGTGAGCACCCAAAAAAAAACCCATGCATAGATATATTTGTCTTAAACTTTCAGCAAAGCTAAAGAACACCTACTCATGGCCTTTTCCGGCACATTGAGCAGGAAATCTCTTCTCCAACACCAGGCCTCAGATCACGTCGATTGATCGATTCACCTGCCCCCGTAACAGTGATCTCCTCTTTGCTGCGTGCATGGGAGGAGTTATAGTGACCTTTTAGCCGCATGGCTGGTAGTATGGTACGAACAATCATCTTTTCATCCATGCATGTTCACCACCACCAACTCCGTTCGATGGTTTGGTGCGGCGAGGCAGCCAGTACGTACTAGGAGCATGCAGCTACCCAGCCCAGGCCGTCCTAACCGCACCGTTAATTGGCACGCACTGCCTGCCTACCCTCTCCGCTGCGTGCCACGACAAACGACGTAACCTGGGTCCACTTACGACGGTCGCCTCCCAACTGTTGTCTGCTAATGTCAACCCTTAATACATGAGGGCTGCTGTGAGTCGGCACGGTCAACACTGGATTTGCATGCATGTGCCTGCGCGCGTGCATGCTCTGTCTCAGTCTCGCTGCCTCCCTGCTCGCTGTGAACCGAGCGGACCACGGCCAGCCTCGCCCGCTCACATGCGCGCCATCGTCTCGTCTCCATCGGCGCAGCTAAATCCTACTTACCTCCGTTCCATTTTTTTTTTTTGAAACACGGGAAGCCCTCGAAGGGGCTAGAAGCATTATCATTATATCAACCCAGAAGACCCCATAAAATAAAAAATATTACATGGGTTTCTAGAATATGCAGAAAGAACCTTGCTAAAGGATGAAGAATTACAATCAGGCTCTTCACTTTCTCCACTATCGAGCCAGAGGCTCAGCTTACCATTGCCGAACATCGCCGCGGGGACTTCACCACTTGCTTCAACGCCGACAAGGACTACAACAGCAGCTAGCTTCGCAAAGGGCCTCCAAATGGAGGCTGAAATGGGGCTGGAGCATACCAGCATACTCGGATCGCTTTGGACCAGCAGAGTAGAGCTTGAGATGTTGAAGGCTTCATCAATCCCACGCCTTTGGCAATCAGATCGGAGGACAGCAACCCTACTCCAATCACCAGCTCCACCTAGGAGAGGAGAGGAGGATATCATGGCCTTGCTCCAATCAGGATTCCTTCGACAATAACCATCTTCCAAAGACTTGTTTGGTGAATACCGGCATCCCACAAACTCCAGGGATCTGCCACAATCCGGAGTGGGGAAGACAAGAAGATAACAGCCGAGGAAGACAAGACCTAGGACCTTATTTGGGGAGCCAGCAGTCCTTCTTCCCGTCGTCGCCATCCGCTCACTCCGCCGGAGCACAGCGACGAGAAGAAGAAGCACCACCACGCGTCAAACTAGGCCCCAATAGTTTGACCCTAAGTTCCAGGAGCGCATCTTATTGAGAGGGATGCGAGGGCCTGCCGAATCCTTCCGCCTCGCCGCTTGCCACCAACGCAAGGGAGAGGGAGAGGGACGCCCCAGGACGCGGTGGCTCCATCCTCCAAGGGCCACCCGCCTACCCTCAGACTCCCCAAGGGGAAACATGGGAATCACCCAAGATCTAATCCTAAACCTAAAACTATTGCTAGGAGAAGGAAGCCAGACTCCTGATCCATCCTTTCGCCGGCGGCCGGAGCTACTGGAGAGAGGGAGGAGAGGGGCGGCGACAGAAGGAGGGAGACGACTCTCAAAGCCTGGAAGGGTCGCGTGGAGAGGGGAAAAGGTCTGATTTCTGAATTCCCCATTTCCGTTCCATATTAAGGGCATATTTGATTCAAAGAATTTTAAAAACATAGGAATAGGAAAAACCATAGGAATGGTATATCATGACATGTGAAATCCTATAGAAATGAAAAAGACAGGAATTAGATACAGAAGTCGTTTGGTTGCATTACAGGAAAAACACAGGAAATTTGTAGATAGATTAAGTATATGGCTGATTGAGAATTAGGGTTTCAATTTGGCAAGTAAAAATTGACTGATAATTGACATGCGAGAAGAGATTAAGTAGATGTGCGCACACAATTATTTGGCGCCAGGGCTGGGCCTGCAAATTCTGAGGCCCCGTGCGAAACTCTAAAATGGGCCCCTGTTTTACTAGAAATTTTATACTATGTAAAAACTATAATGTATAATATATATCATAATATCTTACATTATATGATATATTAAGTATTATATCTAATCAAATTTCGGATGCATAATGTTTATTTGAACAATATCACTCTTTTAGAGTTCTTTGAAATATGTACAAAGAATTTAAAATTTGAAAAAAGAGTCCAGTCCTAACATTTACCGGTGCCGATCACAGCGAGGGTATAATCAGCGATCAAGTGATCAAAGAGAAATAGAATCGGAACTCACCTGGTTATCTGCCACCGGTGACCTATGACCTGGTCCCGTGTCGGCGGCGTAACCATGTACTCCTTCCGTTTTAAAATATAAGATATTTAAGATTTGTGAATAAAATGTATTTAGATTTTTTAGTGTCTAGATTCATTTCAACCCTGAGTAAATCTATATACTAAAAAAAATATAGATATATACTTTATAAAGCTAAAACATTTTAGATTTTGAATCGGAGGGAGTATGTCTCGTGTGGATGCAGGTGGAGTCGTGCGTATCCAGGACCTGTTTTTCTGTAGCCTTTTGCCGTTTGCAGCTGGCCACGTTCGTCGATCGATCAGAGCAATCCATGCGCCTTGCCAGGTTAGCGAGAAGCCAAGAAGTCCACCACAGACACAGTTTGTGCGGCTCAGCTAATGCATCAAGCCCATTCTATCTTTTTTTTTCATTCCTGTAAATATATAGTAGGTCTATATAAAATTTTGGGGCCCTTCAAATTTTGAGGCCCCGTGCCGGCGGCACATTTGGGACAACAACAGGCCCGGGCCTGTTTGGCGCGCGCTACGCGTCCCCCGGACGATGGGAACCTCTCCATCGTCCTGCTTCCGTTGATGCCACGTGTCCCCAAAATCACCCTAAATCCCACTTTTGCTGCAAAACAGCCCGTTTTTGCTACATATGTTCCCACTTTTGCTTCTGAAGCAAAAAAATGTTCCTTTTAGAAATAGAGCGACTCGCCGGAGACCATGCAACAAAAAAATTGTGCTAATGTAGCAAAACAAACTTCGTCGGAGACATCGTCGGAAACAACTCGCTGATGACCCTCGTCGGAAACCTTGTAGCAAAAAGTTTCAGGCGAAGTCGGTTTTGCTGCATTAGCACAATTTTTTTGTTGCTTGTTCTCCGGCGAGGTCTCCAACGAGACGTTCTATTTCTGAAACGAACCGTTTTTTTTTTGTTTCAGAAGTAAAAGCGTGGATATATGTAGCAAAAATGTGCCGTTTTGCAGTAGAAAACAAGGACACGTGTCACGCATGGGGAGGGGGACGATGGGAACTCCCCATCGTTCGGGGGATCCAGATCATTTTCCCAATTATTTTGCTTCTAAATTATTTTTCTTCACAGTTATTTCTCTTCCAATTCTAGCTAGTTTCTTTGCAAATTTTCCTGTCGCTATTGGGTTTGTGCCGATGCTCCCAATGTTTGGCACGCGTGTAATGTCTTATTTGTATTTTTTTTATCTTTATAGAGTCCTTTTCATGTATTGTATCTCCACCACTCAAAGTTAATGAAATACTCCTATATACTCTCTCCGTTTTAAAATATAAGATGTTTTAGGTTTATGAAGAAAATATATCTAAACTTGTTTTGGTGTGTAGATTCACCTAAAATCTGAATGAACCTACGTACTAAAACAAGTCTAGATTCATCTTCTTCACAAACCTAAAACATCTTATGTTTTGAAACCGAGAGAGTATCTCTGTTATTGGGGACAGTGAAAAAAAATCGGATAAAAGTCAAGAGCCAGAGCAGCGAAATTACTAGCCCGTACGTAGCAATAAAGCTAGACTTATGGACTGTGGTGGCTACGGAAATTTTACGGGCAAACGTGGAGTAAATGGGTTGGTTCTACTTACTAAAAAATCGGTGCAGGTACCTGTTTCCACCTTACCTGATGCGCCACGTAACAGTCCGTAAGAATATTTTGTAAAATCTGTGTGTAGATGTAGCGTTACTCCGTACGTAGACACGACAAAGCACTCGGAGGGGCCAGTCCGTCCAAGGCATGCACGTACACGTACAAATAAGCACGCTTGCACTTCATTGCGTATCCCTCAATCTAGCGAAGCATGAACGATGATCCGACCGGGACCGGGACCGGGACCGGCAGGTGCAACGCGTCGTGTTGCATGGCCGGGTCCGTTTCGGTGCGGTCGAAAATCCGCGTCGTCATTCCGTTGCATGTGCGTGCGTCGCGTTGCATGCATGGCCTAGCTAGGTTCGTTGGCGAGTGACATGGACGCACGCACATGCACGCATGGCATGGCGCCGCGGCTGTCTTTTTGGTTGGATGCGCGCCCGTGCCCGTGGATGCCGGCGGCGGCGGGGGCCACACGGCATGAGCTGCTACCGGACACACACCGGAATGAAGGAAACTGCCACTTGCAGTGTCGCTGGCTCCGGCCCGTGATCGAGCAAATGGGCGTGGGAGGAAGATCTAGGTCGGTCGGTCGAACCTTCTCTTCTCGGCCATCGGATCCCGTTGAGCGATTGGTTCACTTGTCGCCGCTAGAGATCGGTGCAAGCAAATCATCTTTTGTTATCGGGAAACTTAAGCAATCATCTATGTTTTGCCATCATCATCTCCCCTAGCTACACTACACTGCGCCCTATGTGGTTTTTTTCTTTTCTTTTCTTTTAGTTGATAATAATGTTATTATCGGCCTAGGCCTAGGTATCACCACTATGCCTTTTTTAACGTACGATGCAGCTGCTCCCAGTAGGCCGAGACAGCGGCTCAAAAAAATCCATCTAGGTTTTTTTCCTCCGCCGGTGACGCCATTGGTTTGCTCCGCCTCTGATGGCCTTAAGGCCTTAGTGGTGTGGCGGACCGCGGTCTCTCGTTGGCGGAAGGTTTTTGTTCTTCGATTAGGCTGTTTTTCGTGTCTTTTTCTGGATGTTGAGGTGATGGCTACATCCTAAAGTCAGAATAAAATCCTCCCCGCTCTATCCTCGCTTTGGTGGTGCTCCTAGCGCTGACGGAGGGCGCGTGGAGTCGTGTGTCCGGCTGATCTCCTGGGTTCTAGTCGTTTTTCGTGTTAATTTCAGGTCAGTCTCTTCCAATCTACTGATGTCATCATTGGCGATGGTTGCCGCTTTAGTGCGCTAGTTCTTTGGGACCTTAGCACGACGACTTCCCGTCTGTCTACTACAACGAGCTCTACTACGACAAGTTTTCGGCTCCGGTGAAGGAGGGGCGAGGATGGCGGCGCGCCTTCGGCTCGTGCTATTGTTTGTAGTCTTCGCTAGGTGGTCCATCAACCTATTTGTAATTTTTATTACTTTTAGGCTTGTTTGTACTACTGTTGATGATTATTAATAGATCGGTGGAATTTTCGTAAAAAAGAAACACTCTGCCTTTTAAACCGAGAAAAAATTATTATAACTCATGTTACTAATCGTGAATAATAGAATTGTCCCAATTATTATGGAAAACCGAACAAAAACCATTATAGACGGTCAAAAACACTCCTCACAGAGTATGGACACATAGTGCAACACCGTCTAACCTGGGTTCCCACAAGGAGCACACATACGCGCCGAGATAATGACAATCAAGCATCACTCGCTCCTCGAGCCAGCGACCACTGACGAGCACTGTAAGCAACAACAGACGCCAGAACGTAACCCATGTTGGTCCTAGCCAAGAAAAAGACGACCTTCGTGAGCCACACTACAACTCGAGCGTCGGGAATTGTAGGAGATACTATAAAAATACCCAACTTCAACCCTACTCAACTTGTCATCCCACCGTTTCTAAATAAAAGAAGCCACAGATGTTGAATCGATCCAGGGTTGTCGTCCCAGAATCCCCGTAGCAAGCATGCATCGATCTCGAAAATCAAGAAACTCCAAGACGATATCTTTAAGAAGGACCATACCACAAGATGCTTCGTCATTTCCCATCACACCATAAACCCTAAACACCTCCAAGGAGGTGAGCGTGCACCCACAAACGTTGTCGTTGCAAGCTCCGACCAAGTCAGAGCAAGGCCTTTGTGACTTGCCATGATGCCCCTCCCATCCATATCGGTTGATAAGAGGAGGACCACAACCCGCCTACCCATCATACTGCCACGCCACCATAACCAGGATTTAGGCTAGGGCCACCCCGATGACGTTACACGCACCATCCGGAGTTGCCAGGACGAGCCGCACGACAAGAACTGACCATTTCGAGCCATATCTCGCATCTAGGTGCACCATTACAGCAACCAATCTCCTTGCTGCAACAAACATCACCCGACCCTCTTCGGGGACGCATACACCACGGCGATCTAGGTTAGGCATCGCAAAGACCGCTTCTTGTTGTTCCCCCAATTCTGGTCCTTGTGCTGCCCACTCAGCCACCATGACCGCCACCACCTCCCTGTCATGAAACCCATACATAAAAATGAGGTGGCCCATTGTCGTCGACCACCTCACGGGCTCTGTCGTCGGACGTCGATAACTGGAGTAGAGGAGGGGCAGGAGGTGGTGCGTCAAAGCTCAGCGCTTAGGCTCGCCCTTGCCGCCCCTTTGATCTCCTTTGATTCGGAAGGTAGTAAAAGATTATCGGTCAATTTTGGTCGTCCTTGTATTTTCACTAACACATGGGTTTGAAAGAAAGGCATGAATTTTAAAGAAAGGGAGCATCGAAGCATAATTGGTTTGTTGCTACCATCGTCACTTGCTGCCACGACGGGTCACGACAATGGCGTAACTGTTGTCTGCTTATGTCAACCCATCGTCCGTGATTCAGTTTTTCATCGTCTCAAAAATAAACCAAAACTTGCACTGCAGTCGATCAGCACGGTCAACAATGGCTTGACATGCTCTGTCAGTCTGGGTCACACACACGCTGTCACGCGCGCTCTCACTCGTGAGGCAAGCGGACCACGACCTCACATGGCACAGGAGCAGCAGCGCAGCAGCATCCACCGATCCAGCTAAATCCAACGCCATGGATTTTCCCTGGCCGGAAGCGGACAGCGACGGGTCCAGAATCCAGACGCTAGCAGCCAGCCCCCGCGCATCGGTTCTGTCCCCCGCCCTATAAGAGCCAGCCTTGACCCGACCCTGCGGCATAGCTGAGCACCAAAGGTGACGGGACGAGGCAGAGCTAGAGGCAGCTAGCGTGCGTCGCCTCCAAAGCTCGGCCCGTCGCTACCTTGCGACCACGCAGGGAAACCATCGCCGCCGTTTGGCCGCTTCCTCGCCCGCCTCCTCGATAAGGCCGGCCCCGTTCCTAGTCTCTCTCGTGACCACATCCACTCCGCATGCGACGCCCGTGTCCGACAGCGGGCTAAGCAGCTGTCCGTCACCGTGAGAGAGAGGGTGCTGCTCGATGGGCGCGGAGGTGGAGGTGGTGCGGGCGCCGGCGCCGCCGGCGGTCGGCAGGAGAAAGTCCACCACGCTGCTGCACCTGCTCAACCTCGAGAAGCCCGCCGGCGTGTTCGTCTTCACGGCCGCCGCCGGCGCGGTCAAGCTCCCGCCGCCGTCGCCGGAGCCCGAGGCCGAGAGCCTCATCGACAAGATCGCCTCCTGCTGCCGCGTCTTCACCTTCGCCGCCTCCGAGCACTGCGCGGACGAGCGGGACCTCAAGCGCGCCCGCCTCGCCGAGATCCTGGCCGCCGTGCGGTCCAGCGCCAGGCCGCCGGGGCTGGTGCTGGACCACCGCGTCATGGCGGCTCTGGTGAAGATGCTGGCGGCGAACCTGTTCCGCGCGATGCCGCCGCCGCCGCCGTCCGCGTGCCCGCTCTCTGCCGAGGCGGGCGGCGCCGACGCCGTGGGCGCGGAGGACCAGCTCCAGGCGGGGGCGTCGTCGCTGCTCCCGTCGTGGCCGCACCTCGGGGCCGTCTACGACGTGCTCCTCGCGGCCGTCGCCGCCGCCGACGCCAAGTCCCTGCGCGCGCACGTCGACCGCCGCTTCCTCACCTCCCTCCTGGCCCTCTTCGCCTCCGAGGACCCGCGCGAGCGGGACCGCCTCAAGGCCGCCTACCACGCGCTCTACTCCAAGCTCACCCCCGAGCGCGCCTTCATGCGCCGCTCCATGGCAAACGCCCTCCTCCGGTTCGCGGACGAGGCGGCGTCACCCTGCTCCGGCGGTGTGGGCGAGGTGCTGGAGATCTGCGGCAGCATCATCAACGGCTTCGCGGTGCCGCTCAAGGAGGAGCACCGCGGGTTCCTGCTGCGGGTGCTGCTGCCGCTGCACCGGACGCGGTGGCTGCACGCCTACCACCGCCAGCTCGTCTACTGCGTGCTGCAGTTCCTGCACAAGGAGCCCGCGCTCGCCGGCGCCGTCGTGCAGGGCGTGCTGAGGAGGTGGCCGGTCACCAACTGCCAGAAGGAGGTGCTGCTCATCGACGAGCTGGAGGAGATCGTGGACGCGCTCGACCAGCGCCACTTCGACGCCCTCGCCCTGCCCATCTGCAACCGGATCGCGCGCTGCGCCACCAGCTCCTGCTCCCAGGTTCGTGCCCATGTCCTCGCCATGATTTTTTTGATAAATTTCCGCCAATTTTATCTCAACTTTACAATGCATTTGGCGGAATATACCGTTAAAACACGTCACTTTTTTGATGAGATTCATTCATCGATCCACGTAATAGCTAGTTGGGCACATGTGGGGAAGAAAGTTTGCTGCCGGTGAACAGTAGCTGATCGAAAGTTACAGTGACAAAGCTGCTTTATAAAGTGATGTCACTTTGGTCGATTTGTCGACCTGATTGCACGTACACGGCGCCATTTGGTTCGTGCAATTCGGCTCCAAAAATCAATCAAAGCCCCACTTTTCCGGCACCACCTTCCCACACACTCTTTCAATTCCAAAGCAAACCGATTGAACATGGCCGTCACGTGCCAATGCACCGTGTACCCACACCTTTCACTTAAATCTTGTGGAGAAGAAATGTGGCCTTGCACTGACGCGGAGAAGTACCCTCCACATGAGCTCTGAATTTGCATGCTAAAAAAAACTGAATTCAGAAATGTAATAGTAGTACCAGACCAGCTATATATTGGTCCAAAGTTTATAGCCAAAGCAGCTTTGCCAAGCGATGATTCCACCCAATTCCACGTTCCTTGTCGTGTAATCCAGCCATGGATAATTTCCCCTGTGCCTAGTACTTATAGTAATCATATTGCTTTGTACTGCTAACAGTACTAATGAGTTTTTCGATCTTTTTCTTGCTGAAAATCGTTCTGTCGTGTACTCGTGTGTGGCACTTTTAACAGCAAACAGTGGGGTACGTTTTGATGGGTTTTCCAGGTGGCGGAGAGGGCGCTGTACGTGTGGAACAACGAGCGGTTCCTGGAGATGGCGTCGTCCGGCGAGGGCACCATGGAGCGCATCCTGCCGGCGTTCGTGGCCAGCATCGAGGCCAACCTGGAGCAGCACTGGAGCAAGTGCGTGCAGCAGGTGACCGCCAGCGTCAAGGCACTGCTCCTGCAGGTGGCGCCGGACCTCTACGACCGCTGCGCCGCCGACCTCGCCGCCAGGCGCGCGGAGGCCGACGCCGAGGCCGCCGTGCGGGCGGCAAGGTGGCGGAGGCTCGAGCTGGCCGCCGCCGCCAACAGCACCGACGTACGACGAGCGGAGGGATAGCTAGCTAGCGCGCTGCTTGTGTCTGTCTGTTTTGGGGCTTGTACATTGCGTGCCGATGCCGGCGTACGTGGCCGCGCCCGCTGACGCACGTGACTAATGGAGCGGCGTCGTCGTGGGTGGCGTGGCGAGTGCCGTTTTGGTTTCGCCCACGACATCGACACGGTGTGGTTGTGTTGTGTGCGTGTGTCACCGTGTTGTTTTTTCGAGACACTAATTTGGGACCGAGATAACTGGATTCGTTGATACTACGGAAAAGCATGTCACGTACTCACATTTTTTTCCTTCAGTTTGCACGAAACGACCATGGAAAATAAATACAGAAGAAACTACTGTAATACATTGACTCTCGGCATGTCAGGCAGTAGTATATCAAAAGCTCGAAATTTCATAGCCATCATTTTGCGATCGCGAGCTCCGAGTTCAAATTACACGCAAAAGGTTCAGAACAGAACTCCACGGCTTGATTTAGGACCTCTACGACGGCTGTGCCGCTGACCTCGCCACGAAGCTTACAGAGGCCGACGATCGAGTGGAGTAGTCGCTAGCGCGCCACCTGTGTGCGCGGTTGTTTGTTTTGGGATTGTAGATTGCCTGCCGATGCCGGCGTGGGGAGCCCGCCCGCGGACGCACGCCACAACTGACGGCGCGGCGTCTAGCGAAGTGCCATTTTGGTCCCAGCCACGAGGATGTGTTACCGTGTTTTTTCACGAGGCACTGATACCGGATTGAGTTCGTTCATGGAGTAAAAAATTAAGGCTGTCAAGTTTTTTCCCTTCAGTTTGCACACATCCAACAGAAAATACCTTGTAATTCATGTTCAGCATCTGCAACCAAGATTCTAAACTCAACGCCCCAGCACGAATTATACCGTTTCATCGTGTCATGCAAATTTCTGTGTTCCTTCAATGACAAATAGAACCTTCTGAAAGAGTAACAGGTAAATGATTAAAAAAAATAACTGTCATGGACCAGTACCACATTCAAGAGCAGACTGCAATTCACACGAGGTAGCAGGAGCTATTACATCCAAGGAGCTCACAAAGGAAAATATAAGCATCTGCAACTGCAAAATACTACAGCAGAGGGTAATCCTTACATACAGAAGAAAAAAAGGACGCTGCTCAGCATCTCAGGAAACGACCTTGGGAAATAAATATACAGAAGAAACTACATTGAGTCTCAGCATCTCAGGTCTACCAAAAGCTCGAAATTTCATAGCCATAATTTGTAATCGCGTGAATTAAGATCAAATACATGTAAAGGTTCAAAACTGAACTCCACACCACAGCATGATTTACAGGTTCCAAACAAGACAAGCAAATTCCCTCGTCCCTTGCAGGACAAATGAAAAGCATCTGATCTGAAAGAGCAACAAGTGAAACCAAAAAGAAAAAAAACAATGGTTTTCATGGTCCTCAGGTGGCTGAGAGGGCGCTGTACTCCGTGCGCTTCGCGGTTCCGGCGAGGGGACAATGGAGCACATACCGCTGGCGTTCGTGGCGAGCATCGAGTCCAACCTGGAGCAAGTGCGTACAGCAGTTGACAGGCCGGCGTGGGCAACCGGCCTACCGACCGTAATGGCGCAGCGTCGCGGTCGGCGAAGTGCCATTTTGGTCCCAGCCATGAGGATGTGTTACCGTGTTCTCTTCAGGAGACACTGACATTTGTTTTACTTCAAGTTTGCACACATACACCAGAAACTACATTGTAATCAAAAGCATCAAATTCAAGTTCAAGTGTTCAACATCTGCAATCATGTGCACATACATCCAAGAACAGAACTGTTTCGTCATATCATGCAAATTCCTGTGTTCCTTCTGAAAGAGCAACAGGTAAATGATAAAAATAAATAAGGACTGCCCTTAGACCAGTACCACATTCAAGAGCAGACTGCAATTCACACGAGGTAGCAGGAGTCGATTACAACCAACCAACTCACAAAGGAGAAGATAACAAAGGTAAGTATCTGCAAGTGTAAAATACTACAGCACAGAGGGTAATCCTTACAGAAGAAGAAAAAAAATAAGCTGTTTACAGAACCACTTGTTCAAGTTCATCTTTGGATCAACATGGATTCACGGAAAATCATCCCTCGAGTGCAACGAGTACACATCACCAAAAGAGAGTAATAAACAAGGATTGGCTAGGTTCGTCTTTGGATCGATAAACCACTTCGAAATGATCCACCATGATCCAAACGATACCAGTGACTCAGCGGGCACCTAGCCATGGTTCACATGTACGTATATGCCATTAGATTATGCTACTTCTCAAAAGAAAGGGAGTACGACCCCGTGTTTGGATCTTTAACAGCTTTGAAATTGTCCACGCTCATTCCAAAGCGCCCAAGCACTGAGTTGCCCAGATCTTTCAGCTTTGCTGCAACAGATAAGGTGGGTAACATAATTTTAGATAAGGATAAGATGAGCCAAACGTCACAAGATCAGGGTGCAGAACCGTGCATGGCATAATCCACATGAAATGGGGGCATTCTGTTTACCAAAACAGTGATATCTTCTATATATGTTTAGGAACAATTACAAGAGTCTATGAGCAATGTAAAGCATTGGTATAATCCCTGCACATATTCTGATGCACTTTTAATCACTATAAATAATTGTGCAAACACAGTTCTGCATGTCCTGCAACCAGATAGTGTCACTGAGACTTGAGGGCACCACTTCACATGTAAGATGTCTAGAATGTGTACTACAGTGAAATCAGAAATGCAGATAATGCTATATGATAAAGTCTCAACAATTGTGAAATGGTCTAACAGTTTATGCAGATAATACTACTCTAAATTCTAAGCATCTTAGGAAAAAAATTACCAAGCATTTCTTCCTTCATCTTTTCCTTTTTCTCTGCTGCAAGTGGCTCAAGTCGGAACAGTGATCTCTTAGCTTGTGCATTTGAAGGATCTAGCTCAATGATCTTTTTCATGTCTGTGAAGAGGAACAGATAGACAAAACTCAGAACTGGTGAACTTCAAAAAAGGCATCAAAACTAATGTGCAGGTAGAGTGCAATGATCTGTAATTGATAATATCATGGACATAATGAGGAAAGAAACCAACCAGCTATAGCCTCGTCATAATGTTCGAGCTTTTCATGTGCTTCTGCCCTCCGAAGCAGGGCTTTCACGTATGAAGGATTCAGCTCAAGTGCTCTGCTGCACTCCTTAATTGTTTCATCATATTTCCCCTAGATTACAAGAAGTCAGCACTGGGGTTTTCATGTAATTAGATTTGACCAAAATAAAAACTTATTTGATAGGAAACGTTGGTCCAAGTATACATAACACGCATTTGAAATTATACTAGTCCTGCAGAGCGTTTTTACCAGATTAACAAGGTTACCAAGTTTACACAGCAAAGTTCAAAGTTCTTAACAGTGCTTTACATTAAGATAATGAAATTGTAAAATAATATACTATTGCAGAACTACTACGCCATGCTCACATCAAAGAAATGAACAACAATGGCTAGCAAACATGGATAATATTCTTCTATGTCTTCCAAAGTTGTCAACCAATCAGAAAAAATGTCTTACCAATTTCAAGAAACATACAGCACGATTAGAATGGCACGCAGAGCATATATCTTCAGCAGATTCCAGCTCAGAAGCAATTTGCAATGCAATTTGATATTGGGATAATGCCTCCTCATATTCTCCAGCTCCAAAATGTTTGTTCCCTTCTGCTTTTGCATCATTTGCTTGGCTTCTAGCTTTCTGCAGCGAGTAGAGAGGGGAAATAGATTTCAATACAAGGCAATATATCTCTTGAATTCAACATGGCGCTTGCGATACCCAGCCTGACACTAGCAAGAAATCAAACGGCATACAATCTGAAGTTCCGAGTAACAGCTTTTACAAGGCTGCTAAAACCAGGTAAAACCAATTACTGTTTACTATGTACAAGCTCTTAGTCTGCGACTCTATCAAAACAAACCATTTAGTTAATCGTTGCTACCCATATTTGCATTGTTAGTTGTTATAGATCACCAGATCAGAATAGTTCACATTATCTTGCGAAAGGAAACACAGTACAAAAGTAAGCACGGAATGTAAAATGTCCTGGCAAGCACCTAGCACCAACCGAGCAATCCGCAAGCGTCAGTTCTGCATACACAACATGCATATCTTAGTTTTCTTGTAGACAACAAGCATGTATTTATTCAGTTAAACCTCCCTTCAACTTTGCTTCGCCAGAGCGCTAGGCAGCCAATTATGCCTGATAAGGCCCGAGGAGTAAGAACAGAAAATCATGATACTGAACTATGGTTCCACATGCATACTAAGAATTAAACACGATACCAGACAGGTTTCAGATAATATCTCCTAGGAAGGCAGAAAGTACACTTGCCTTGCAAGGAAATCTGAATGCCCCCAAATTAGCGAACCTAAGTTCATTCGCTCACCAAGTTCTCGGTCATCAATTATCATGCACCACTTACTAATCTTCGCATCATCTGTTAGCTGTTCGTAGTTTCAAAATCTAAAAGGGCAAACTGAATGTTCTGGTTTGGTCCACGACTATCTACAGCAGAAACTAACCCTAAGAAATCAGGCTAGAAGCGGAATCCTCCGTCGCTCCACTCGACACAGAAATTCACGAAGGAAACAGAATAAAAGGCAACGAATTAGGTGCATGGGGTGCTCGAGGGGAGGGGTTACCTCCCGCAGTTGTTCGTCGGTGAGCGCGTCCTCGAAGGCCTCCTCGTCCTCCTCCGCCGTCGTCGGATCCACGGCAGCCACGTACTCCGGCGGAAACGAGGGGCTCGTCGTCTCCTCGCTCTCCGGCTCCGGCTCCGGCTCGAGCTCGATCACCACCATCTCTCGTCTCCGGTGGTCGCCGCCGCCCGAGCCCGAGGGTTCGCTTCAAGTCCAATCGCCACCGCAGTCAGCCCACGGGAAGAGTGTAGAAGGTGGGTTAACCTGCGGACGGCAGATCCGAAATATCCAGAACGTGCACGTACTTTCGGCCCAGAAGGACTGGACGGTGGGAGGGAAGAGGCCCTGGCGGCGAAAGAGGGGAGGCCCAGTTCGGGAATCTCTTCTGTAATCCGAAACTTCTGTTAGGATTTAATTAATCTTGTAATTAAAAGGGTAATCCCCTACCTGCTTGTAACCGTTCTCCACTATGTGGCCGTGCCGACCGGGGCCTCCATCTTCACCCTCGGCTCCGGCGTGAGGATCGTAACGAGTGTTGGGGATATGCTACCATATGGTCGGTAGCATGGCCGGCTAACCCGTGTGGCCCATAGTCGGTAGCATGGCCTATGGCCTGCTGAGCGGCCCAGTTAGGTGGATCCAGAGGGGAGGCCCATGCCAGATAAAGAAAGGCTATGGTGGAGTCACCAGCGTATCCGGAGCTTTGGAGTACAAGAT
The DNA here is from genome assembly GCA_910589765.1 of Avena atlantica. Lineage (NCBI taxonomy): Eukaryota > Viridiplantae > Streptophyta > Magnoliopsida > Poales > Poaceae > Avena > Avena atlantica. The sequence continues at coordinate 498,037,904 of OU342736.1, read as the reverse complement.
ACACAAGACTAGTAATAGATGGTGTAGTACTCTGTAACTTGTCCGGCTAGGACTTTTTCCTGTAACCCTAGGACCTGGCGACTATATAAGTCGGGCCTATGGGAGCCTTTAGGGCACAACTTCGGACAACCTAGTATCGATTCATACAACCTCGCACAGCGAACCTATCTCTGTAACTCGGCGTATTGCCCTTATAGTGAGTTATAGCAGGAGTAGGATTCCGTCACCGTTGTGGGATCTAAACCTGGGTAAGCTGTGTTACCTCGTACCCATCAACCGTTCGCCTTACCCCACATCTCTAAACACGCACTGTGAGAACCCCTCCATGGCGTACTCGTCGGCAATACCACGACAGTTGGCGTCCACCGTGGGGCAAGAGGCGCTTCAGGCTCTTCAGCGGGCGAGGACCAAGATCTTCCGGGAATCGGCGAAACCGTAGCCATTGGCCGTGTTCTCTTCTCCGGCAACGTTCCGATCGTCCCTCCCGACGAGTTCTGGATCCCGGCGAAGACGAACCCTACGCGGTGTTCGATCGTTCCTATCGGAGACATCCACCTCTTCATCGGCGAAACCGACTCGGGCACTAGTTCCCTGGGAGTCGGAGGAGCATCAAGACCCGCACGGACCGCCTACGGGCAGGTTCCATTCGCGGAAGGATCGATGTCGGATCTCTCTCTCCTCGGAGTTTGCCGGCAAAGATCAGAAAAATTCAAGGCCCACCCAAACCGCCCCTGTGCAGGATATAAAGGTGGAAGATCACTGCAAATTCGCCGGCTTAGTCTGTGCGTCTGGACAGCAGAGATCCAAGTTCGTCGGCGTGGTTACCATCTTCGATCTGGCGCGCTGCGTTCAGAGAGAGGGCGAAAACCCCCGCGATTACCTGGCCAGGTGGCTCCGTATACGAGCCAACCTAGCCCACTACCCCGATGATAACGCTCTGTATCACTTCGTGGAAGGACTGGACCGTGGCACGCTTCTCCGACATTCTTTAAGACGGCAGCAGGCAAAGGACGCCTTACCCTCGACGAGATGGTGAGCACCGTAACAACTACGCGGAGGCCAAAGCGGCAGCTCAGACAGCGCTTGCGCTCATTGACGGAGCCCCTCTGATTCAGCCACCGCCACCACCGCCTTCGGCCGCCATCGTCGCAGAAGCACCACCACCTCCAGTCATCGTCGAGCCCGTTGCACCTCCACCATCATCGAGGAAGTCCCGGCACCCTCTGACTCTGTCATTGACGCGCTTTATGCTGATTTCAGTGCAGATTCAGAGGAGATAGACTTCAGTCCAGAAGAGCTAGACTCCGCTATGCAGGAGATGGAGGAGGAGTACTCGCGCGACGAGCAGGCCAACAACGTCGTCGCGTCCCGAGGGGTGTTCATCACCATTGGGACGGCGATGGATGAAGATCAACCCGGACGAGCTCCGCCTACGGCACTGGAAAAGGGTAAGGGGCCACTTATTGCTGCTGACGATGATCGCGCAAAAGACATGCCTCCTCCGCCCAACCCAGTGCAGCAGCCGCAGGAACTTGGCACCGACCCGAGTAACAACAACACCGCAAACTTGCCGCCTACAACATCTACGTCTGCAGCAGCCCAAGTTACTCCAGTTGATAGAGTGATGTACGGCAATCTCCTCGTCGAGCCACTAACCATTGCTCATATCCGGAACATGACCCAGCTTGATGAGAAACGCTAGCAGCTGTTGGAGGAGGCGCAAGCCATCGCGGAGCAAGGCGCTAAGCTAGATCGAGATCTGGTTAACGCGCAGAAGTCCATAGAAAAAGCTAGAGCAATGGAGGCTGAGTACAAGACTCTGCTACAGCAGCAGAAGGCTAAGAAAGCTCCGGCTCGCGTCATCAACGATCCTGGTGTACGACACAACCTAGGATGGGCTCCCTCGAAGCCGGCACAAGCCAAGCCATACATTGACAGTGAAGGCAAGCAGGTGATGCCCACCCCACTCCTTAACCTCGCCGTCGCCAAGACCCTTCTGGAGCAGGATAGATCGCCTGAGGCAGTGGAACAGGTCTACGACCTAGTGGCCAAGGCGGTGAAGCAGCAGGAAAAGGCCACCTCCCAGAGGCTTGAGTCTAACCCAGCGCTCTGCCAGTCTAGCCAGTACAATCCACCAAGGGACAGATATCCTCTTGATGTCGGGTCCCAGACGGGTTCCTCAGAACGAAGACGGAGGGATGCACGCAACAGGAAGGATGCTATCCCAATATCCTCCGACCACGGAGAAAAGGCCCGACCTCGTCGCCCATCGCCACCGCCCCGGTCTCCCCGACATTGCGAATATTACAACGCTCACCATCGTATGGATATGCCCCCACCAAAGCAGTGTGGCATCATCATCCGCGACAACGCGGAGCAGACCCGTCATAACGGAAAGCGCAACGAAGGACATAAGAGCAGGTCGCGCCATGACCCTCCGCGTCCGACAAGCAACCGTGACAGACGTGAGGCATCGCAGGAGGGTAACAGCAAGAAGGCTAACCCGCTGCCACCTCCGCCTCCATCACCACCAGACAGTCACCATGGCGGAGGAGGCCCGCGTCGTTCACGCAGCCCATCCCCTGTTGACAAGAAGAAAAAGAAGAACCCGGAGCCATACGATGCACGTTCGCGAATTGATAAGATCCACGAGGCCCGGGAAGGACCATACCTGGGACCACGTTGCTTTGGACCTGCAATACGGTCCGCAACTTACCCCAAAGGCTTCCGGATTGACTAGACCATCAAGCCCTATGACGGCACCGCCAAGCCAGCCACATGGTTGCAGGACTACGACAACGCGGTGGAGATTGCCGGAGGCAACCCCAATGTCGCCGTCAAGTACCTCCCACTAATGTTGGCGGGTACGGCCCGTCAATGGATCAACGACTTGCCGGAGAAATCTATCTACAACTGGTTGGACATGCAAGAAGCGTTCACCAAGAACTTTGAGGGTACATACAAGCGTCCCTGCACTGTGGGCGATCTACAACGGTGCATGCAAGAGAAAGACGAGACATCTCACTCCTACCTGTCCCGCTGGCTGGACATGAAGAATTCCTGCGCAGGAGTGCACGCTCAGACCGCCATGGCCTCCTTCATCGATGGGTTGGAAAGGGGAACGTTGCTCCAACATAAGTTGAAGCACTTACAGGACAATCACCAGCTTGACTTGAACCAGATGATTCATATGGCCAGTGAGTTCGCAGCTGCCGATGACGATGCTCGTGGCTCCTTGCCGGCAACGGCCGTTCCAACTCAAACTCGGAGAAACAGCAGTACAAAGTAGAAAATCAATCTACCGACATGGTCGCTATGACTTTTGCAGGACGAGGAGAGGACGGACAACGTGGCCGAGGAAGGTGAGCTGGTCGTGGGCAGCACCGAGGAAGTGAAACCACCTCGACGCCGCTCCGCGTTCCCTAAACTATGAGGAGTACCGCGATATGCCATGCCTCGTACACCTCGACGTCAACGGCAAAGCCAACCAATCGACACTGCAAGTTCGTCAACAACCTCAAGGAAGACCCGAAGTCCGGCTACAAGCAAAGTCGGAAGAACAGACCGCGAGGCAAGGGCAAGGGGAAGAAGAAGGAGGAGGAGTCCAAGTATTCAAGTGACATGGACGAGGACGTTGACCCCAAGCACGCCGCCAAGAGCGACGACAAGGGCAAGAACCCCTTCGCAAAGAAGGCCCCAGTCTACCACACTTTCCTTGGCACCCCCACCGTCCGACAACAGAAGACCTCTCTAAGGATCCTGATTGCCACTCTCCCCCCAGTTCCCCAATACCTGCGCTGGTCGGAGGTTCCAATCACTTGGGACAGGACGGACCACCCAGGCCTTGTGCCCACGGAGAACCAGTACGCCATGGTCATCAACCCATTGATTGACGGCGTGGAGTTCACCAAGTGCATGGTGGATAGTGGAAGCTGCATCAACATCATGTACCTGGATACACTGCAGAAGATGAACTTGACGGAGGCAAACCTAAGGCAGACCAACACCATGTTCCATGGCGTAGTTCCTGGTCGGGAAGCTCGGTCCCTTGGATGCATCACGCTTCAGGTAGCCTTTGGCGACGTTAATAATTACCGCCAAGAGCGCATGACCTTCGAGGTGGTCCCCTTCAAGAGCGTGTACCACGTCATATTCGGACGCGACATATTCCACACGTTCATGGCCAAGTCATGCTTCGTCTACAACAAGCTCAAGATACCCGGACCAAACGGCGTCATCACCGTATCCGGAAGCTTTACCAAGGCAAGGGACTGCGAGATTAATGAAGCAGCCGTTGCAGAAGCTGTCCTCTACAACGAAGAATTCAAGGAGATCCAGAGCAAGGTCAATGACTCAGAGATGCCCGCGTCGAAGAAGCAGATCTCCGACTCCGCTCCTACGTTCAAGGCCGCAATCGAAACCAAGCCGGTGGAACTTGTGGTAGGCGATGCCTCCAAGACCGTCGCCATTGGGACGAACCTGGATCCCAAATAGGAAAGCGCGCTCGTCGAGTTCCTCTGTGAGAATAGGGACATCTTTGCCTGGCAACCTGCCGACATGAAAGGTGTACCTAGGGAACTTGCCGAGAACAACTTAAACATAGATCCAAAATGTAAACAAGTGAAACAACCTCTACGACGCTTCGGAGATGAGAAGAGACGCGCCATTGGCAAAGAGATAGCTAGGTTACTTAAGGCTGAGTTTATCCGAGAAGTCCTTCACACCCGATGGTGGCCAATCATGTACTTGTCCTTAAAAAGGGAACCAATGAATTAAGAATGTGCGTTGATTACACCGGCTTGAACAAAGCATGTCCCAAAGATCCGTTTGCTTTGCCTCGCGTTGACCAAGTCATTGACTCGACGGCTGGCTCGAAACTTTTGTGTTTTCTTGATGCATACTCAGGATACCACCAGATCAAGATGAGGAAGTCGGACCAATTGGCCACTTCGTTCACTACCCCATACGACATGTTTTGCTATGTCACAATGCCCTTTGGGCTGAAAAACACAGGTGCTACCTACTAGCGGACAATGCAACACTGCCTTCATGACCAAATTGGTCGGAACGTTCACGCCTACATGGACGATATCGCGGTGATGTCTAAAAAGTCAAACGACTTAATCTCTGACTTAAAAGAAACCTTCGATAATCTCCGGAAATACAACATGATGCTTAACCCTAAGAAGTGCGTCTTTGGGGTTCCAGCCGGCAAATTGTTGGGCTTCATCGTTTCCCAGCGTGGAATCGAGGTCAACCCGGAGAAAATCAAGGCCATCTTGAACATAAACCGTCCGACATGCCTAAAGGACATTCAACGGCTAACAGGTTGTGTTGCAGCAGTTAGTCGGTTCGTCAGCCGACTTGGAGAGAAGGCTCTGCCGCTGTACAAGTTGCTGAAGAAGGGGGACAAATTCACGTGGACGGACGAAGCAGATGCAACATTGAAGCAGCTCAAGGAGATTCTTTCCTCAGCGCCCATCCTTGCAGCACCTGAGCCTGGAGAGCCCCTGTTAATTTACATGGCGGCAACCAACCGGGTTATCAGCATCGTTGTCGTGGTAGAGCGGAAGGACCCAGGCCATGAGCACGGAGTTCAACGACCAGTTTACTATGTGAGCGAGGTCTTGACGGAGTCTAAGCAGCGTTACCCGCAGTACCAAAAGATAGCTTATGGAGTATTCCTTGCTTCTCGAAAGCTGAGGCAGTACTTTCAGGAGCACCCAATCACAGTGGTGAGCAAGACTCCACTGTCCGACATCATCAATAACAGCGACGCTACAGGAAGGTGAAGGGTTTCGCGGCATAGTAAATCAATATTTTCTACGGATGCGAACAGAGGGAAAACCAAGATCTAATCTAGGAGATGCAAACAACGAGAGAGATTGGATTAGATCTTCATACCCTTGAAGATTCGCACAGCGGAACGTTCGTCGGAACGTGGGTGATGTAGTCGTACTCGCTTCTCCTCCTCGCGATCCGATCCGATCTAGCACCACAAGTGGCGGTGCCTCCGTGAGATGCACACGTGCAGCACCTCGACGTCTCCTCCTTCCTCGGACCAGCAAGTACGGTGGAGAGACGGATTGGATCTACAAACACGATGGCGTGGTGTATATGGTGGAGAATTTCTGCAGCAGGGCTTCGCCTACAAACAGTCGGGAGGGAGAGAGGAGGGCAGCAGGGCGGCTAGGGTTGGAGGGGAAGGTGTCTGGGGCTGGTGCGCCCCCAGCCCTCTTTATATAGAGGGGTGGGCGGCTGCCCTAGCCCCTCCCCCAAGCCAAACCGGCGGCCACAAGGAGGAGGAGTGGGGGGCAAGGAACCCCCCCTTCTAGAAGGTCTAGATTAGGGTTTTATCCCCCTTGGCCGGCTGGGCCCTATGGGGCCTTGTGCCCCTGGCCCAATGCGGCCAGGGCACTTCCTCATAGGCCCATACCCCTCCCGGAAGGTGGGGCCACGTTGGTCCCCTTCCGGAAGGTTCTAGAAGCTTCCGATACAATACCGATTAACCCGGAACAATTCCGAACTCCAAAAACTGCACTGCCTTATATGAATCTTATTCTCCGGACTACTCCGGAACCTCTCGTGATGTCCCGGATCCCATCCGAGACTCCGAACAAAAACTCATAAACCAATTATCCAATCTATCCTAGCGTCGAGACACGTTAAGTGTGTGACCCTGCGGGTTCGAGAATATGCAGACATGATCTTCTATCAATAATCAACAGCGGGGTCCGGAAACCCATATTGACTCCCACACATTCATCGATGATCATATTGGATGAACCACGATGCCAGGATTCAATCAATCCCATATATATATTCCCTTCGTCTCGCGATATTTTACTTGCCCGAGATTCGATCGTCGGTACCGTCATACCTAGTTCAATCTCGTTCACAGCAAGTACTTTACTCGTTCCGTAATCCGATATCACTTTGTGATTAACTCCTAAACCACATGCTTGCAAGCGGTGTTGATATCGATTACTGAGTGGGCCCGAAGTATATCTCTCCGACTTGGGAGGGACAAATCCCATCTTGATACATACAACCCAACAGATACTTTCCGATCACCTGAGAGACACCTTTATGATCACCCTCTCATAGGATGACGTTTGATGATCTCAAAGCTTTCTCCCGATACCAGGGAGTTGTATTATCTCATGGTCTAAGGAATACAATATTTTACATAAGAAAAGCTTCGCAGAGACGAACACGATGACACGATCTAATTGCTTCGCTTAGTTTGGGTCTGTCCACCATATCATTCTCCCAATGATATGATCTCATTATTAATTGACAACTCATGTCCATGGTTAGGAAACCTTAACCATCATTAATCAATGAGCTAGTCCATAGAGGCGTACTAGGGACACGGTGTTGTTCACAAACCACACAAGTATTAAAGTTTCCGCTTAATACAATTCTAGCATGGAATATAAACATTATCATGAACAAGAATTATAATAATAACATCTTTATTATTGCCTCTAGGGCATAATTCCAACAGTCTCCCACTTGCACTAGAGTCAATAATCTAGTTTACATCTGGCAACAATCTCACACCCATGGCACTGAGGTGCTGATCATGTTTTACACGTGGAAGAGGTTTAGTCAATGGATCTGCGACATTCAGATCTGTATGTACTTTGCTAATCTTCAGATCTCCATCTGATATATAATCTCGGATTATATGAAACTTGTGGTTGATATGCTTGGTCTTTGGATGATATCTTGGTTCCTTAGCGAGTGCTATGGCGCCAGTGTTGTCACACAATATCTCTAGTGGGTCCAATGCACTTGGAACCACGCCAAGCTCAGTGATGAAGTTCCTGATCCAAACTCCTTCACTTGACGCTTCTACAGCAGATCACGCTTTGCTTGCAGCTTCTCCAGCTCACAGCTCCTCCATTCAAAATATACTTGACGCTTCTACAGCAAATCATCCTTGTCGGTGTCGAAACTAGCGTCGACGTAACCTTTTACGACGAGTTGTTCATCACCCCCATAGACTAAGAACATTTCTTTAGTTCTATTTAGGTACTTTAGGATGTTCTTTATGGCTGTCCAGTGTTCCACTCCTGGATCACTTTGATATCTGCTCGTCAAACTAAGAGCATTGGACACATCCGTTCTAGTACACAGCATGGCATACATGATGGAACCTATGGCCGAGGCATAAGGCACTTTGCTCATAGCTTCCCTATCATTTACCGTAGCTGGACACTGAGCCTTGCTCAATATCTTACCTGACAACATAGGCACTGAACCTTTCTTTGCCTTATCCATTCTGAACCTTTTCAGAACTTTGTCTAGGTATGTACTCTGGCTTAAAGCTATCAGGCGTCTTTGTCTATCTCTATAGATTTTGATGCCCAATATATAAGCAGCTTCACCTAGGTCTTTCATTGAAAAACACTTGTTCAAATAACTCTTCACATCGTTAAGCATGTTGATGTCATTTCCAATAATCAATATGTCATCCACATATAGTACCAGAAACATCACCGAGCTCCCACTCACTTTATTGTAGATGCAAGCTTCGTTGCAATTTGGAACAAATCCAAAGCTCTTGATCACTTGATCAAAACGAAGGTTCCAACTCCGAGATGCTTGCTTTAGTCCATAAATGGAACGCTGAAGTTTGCATACTTTATCAGCATCCTTAGGATCGACAAAACCTTCGGGTTGCATCATGTACAACTCTTCATCGATGTTGCCATTGAGGAACGCAGTCTTGACATCCATCTGCCATATTTCATAATCATGAAACGCAGCAATTGCTAATAAAATCCGAATGGACTTAAACATCGCTACGGGAGAGAAAGTCTCATCGTAGTCAACACCTTGAACTTGTCGAAAACCTTTCGCGACAAGCCGTGCTTCATAGACGGTAACATTTGTAGGGTTCGTAGCATAGAAAACAAAAAATTTCCTACGATGTGAACAACTATGTACCAAGATCTATCTACTAGATACAAACAACGGGCGGATGTATATCCATAGAGAACATACCCTTGAAGACCGACAAAGAGTCCAAACTCGTGGTTGATGTAGACGATCTCTTTCCGATCTCAAGATCGAGAGGAAGTCCTAGCGCCGCAAAACAGCAGCGCATCCGTGCTCGCACACACGTTCGAGGCACCGAGCAACCTCCGCCTCCTCGCTCCAGCGATGCAGCGGAAGCACAAATCTTTCTTGCCGAAAATCCACCGGAACATGTATCTCGCTAGTTCGAGACCATGGGGAATAAATACTAGAGGGGGAGAGAGATCCTTCACGAGGAGGTGTGGTGTGAGAGGAGGAGAGGGGGCCTTTTATAGGGGAGAGGGGGGCACCCAAGGGGCATGGCGCCCAGCCATGGGGCTGCCCCCACCTCTTCCACATTCATGTGGGTGGAGCTCCCACTCAAAATGAAAAGCCTCCACTCCCATTAAAAAGCCTCCACTCAAAAATCCACTCACATGCATTAAATTTCCACCAAATTTAATGCAAGCTCTCATTTAAATAAAACTCTTTTATTTATTTATTCAGAATTTTGTTAATTACTTTAATTAACAAACATTCACATAAAACCCCTTGCTAGTATTCCATTTCACATGCAGAACCAGTTTCAGCAATTTCAACCGAAACAGTTTCGGTGTCTAGTGAAATAAATTCCTGCGCTTTCCTTTTCTTTTCGGCATGAAACTTTTGCTCCAATTGGACGTCGGTGTCTCTTAAGTGTGTCACCCTACGGTTCGCGAATAATGTGGACATGATCGAGACCCCTCTCAGATCAATAATTAGAAGCGGGATCTGGAGACCCATACTGACTCCCACACATTCAACGATGACTTTCTTGTGATCGTCGGAACCTTTTATGCTAGTATCTTAATCATTTTGTTTCGCGATATATTACATGTCCAAGATTCGATCATCGGTATCTCCATACCTAGTTTGATCTCGTTACTGACATGCACTCTTTTCTCGTTCCTGTGATATAACATTCTAGTGATCAAATCACTTGCTTGCAAGCTAACCAATGTGATATCACCGAGAGGGCGCAGAGTATATCTATCTGTCATCGGGATGAACAAATTCCACTCTCGATCCATGGGCCTCAACATAACACTTTAGTAGTTCTGAATCCATCTTTATAATCACCCTGTTACGGTGTGACGTTTGATGTTATCAAGAAACTCTTCCGGTGTTAGTGATTGACATGATCTCATGGTCTAAGGATTAGGATCACTTCGTAAGATGTTATAGCAATATAAACTCAATGACTTTGATCGTAATGCTATACTTCGGATGAATGTTCATCACACCATTACACTAATGTTGTGACCTCGTTATTAACAACATCCAATGTCCATGATCAGGAAACCTATGATCATCTTGTTAATCAACGAGCTAGTTTATAAGAGAGGCATAACTAGGAACTTTCTTTTGTTTATTAAACACACATGTATTAATGTTTTCGTATTAATACAATTATAGCATGTAAAATAAACATTTATCATAAACAAGGAATACGATAATAACCACTTTATTATTGCCTCTCGGGCATATTCCCTTCAGTCTCCCACTTGCACTAGAGACAATAATCTAGTTTGAAAACTTTGTGTATTGAACACCTATGGCTTTCTGGTGTTGCAAATACGCAATTGCAAGTGGTTAACATAATCTACGGATCTGACGCTTCAGGTCCGTGTGTATTTGCATGTCTTTGCGTCTCCACGCATCACTCATTCTCCAATGAGATGGCATTGTATAAATTTGGTCTTTTGGTGAGACCTTTAGTTCCTTGGGGTTAAAACACATCGATAATATTGTCATACAATATATCTTTAGTGTTAGCCGTTGCGAACCACATCTTAGTTTGATAACAAACTACTTGACACAAATTCCCTCCTTTGCTGCTACTATAGCAGTCATATACTTAGCCTTTTGTTGTAGTATTCGTCACAATGTCTTAACTTTGGAACTCTTCGAAATCCATCATGGAATCTCCTTTCCATTACATTGTGCCACCCATAGTTTAAATTGAGATAAACTTAATTTGTATCTTGTGACAAAACTAGTATCAATGTAACGCTTTACAATGAACTATTTGTAATTGTTTGTCACCTCTACACAAATATATTCTTAGTTCTTCCAAAAGATCATAAGAATATCCTCACTATCGTCCAATGATCATTTTATGATTCATTCTGGTATATGCTCATAACACTTAGAGCATAGGACATATCTGGATGTGTACATATCATGGTATGATTGATCAAAACATTCTCGTGATTGCACTCATCAAGTGTCAAAGCACTTGAATCTTGTTTCACTTATCAAGTGTCGATACACTTGAATCTTGATTCAATTCCTTTCCATGCAACAAGAACTGTTTCTTGTCGTTTATATATTGAACTCCTTCAATATCTCATATATGTACGTTTGGCATAAACATATTAGCGTTACAGTCTATCCACTATAGACATTCATGCTAAATATTCGGGTTTTGCCTAAGTCTTTCATCGAAATGAAATTCTTAACCTTTGGTCAATAAAAGATACATCATTTCTAATCAACAAGATGCCCTCCACATAATGTATTAGAAATATGTCTCAGCGCTCCCACTTAATTTCTTGCAAATGCAAGCATCTTCATCGTCTCCTGATGAAAACTCTTTTTCATCATGGTGAAGATTCCAACTCCGCGATGCTTACTTCAACCATTGAAGTTTGCATGCCCTTTTAGCATCCTTTGAATTTAACAAAACCCTTTGGACCGTGTCATGTAAACGTCCTAGGTAACCATTCTATTAGAAGAACTTTGTTTTGTTTATTCATCTACATATAACAGATTATATGTAGTGGTTGCTACTTTAATCCGTCCAGACTAAATATCGCTATAAAAGATCAAATCTTGTCATAGTCAACTCCTTGAACATTGTCGTAAAATACTTTACGACATGTCGACTATTTCATAGATGTGAAACATCCATGTCTATTTCTTTATAGATCCAAATACGACCGATAGGTTTTTACACCTTTCCGGAGGGTCTTCCAAGTTCAAAACTTGATTTCTCGTGTACGGAACTATCACGGATTTTATGGCTTCGAGCCATTTGACGGAGTCAGGGCCCATCATCGCTTCTTTGTATGTATTCGGTTCATCATTGTCAAACAATAATGATTTACTCTCAAATCTTAGCATTTGATTGTTTAACCGACCTACTTGGTTCAATAAGAACTTAGATCTCCGTGACCACAACCTTTGAGGCACATAAGCTATGAGCATTATGGCTGCCTCCGGAATATTTTCCGGCGCTGCGCAACTCAGCACATTTAGCTAAGGTTTGTTAACCTCATCAAAGTTCTATTGTCCTCCCACTTAACTTTTACAAAAAATTCCTTCTTCAAGAAACTTCATATTTCAAGCGACAAACCCCTTTGTCCTCGGTGTTATGGAGGAATAACCAATTGTTATTCGAAATAACCTACAAAGACATGCTCATCCGACTTCGGTTGTAAACATCTTACTTATGTTTAGCATACCAAAATTTAAGAAATGACAACTTGGGTTTTACCCCAAACCATAACTTCCATGGTGTCATTTCAACGGATCAATATGGAGCTCTTTTCAGTGTAAAAGCGGTAGTCTCTAAAGCTTTAATCTTTTAAAACATAATGGCAGTTTTATAAATAACACCTTTGATCCAACCATGTCAAACAAGGTTTCATTACAAATCTCAAACACTCCATATTCCTATGGTGTTTCGGGATATGTAAATCTAGGTGTTTTGCTAAACTTGTAACTCAAATAAATCCCTTTTATGATAAAATCATAATTCATTTATTTTTCTTGTTACACTTGTAACTCAAATAAATCCCTTATGATAAAATTATAAACCATTTATTTTTCTTGTTACAATGATTTTTCACTTCATCTTGAAAGTCTTTGAAACATTTTCAAATATTTCATACTTCTTTCTCATTAAGTGAACATTCACTCAAATTTCCGGAGAAAGCATATGAAGTTGAAACCCATCGCTTACGACTACACATAATGGAATACATACATCGATATGTATAAATTCCAATATTTTAGTCGTTCGTTCTTCTTTGGTCTTTGAACGGAGTTTTTAATTATCCCGAGGAAAGTCTCACAAGCGTCACTGGATCAAATCAAAGACTCCAAAAATCCATGAATATGGAGATTCTTCATGTTTTCTTTCCAATATAATTTAAACAGCGATGTCACTTCATAAGTGATCTTTCAATCATTTGTCTTGCGACATTTTAGCATTAGGTTTTATGGATGTGATTTCTTCAACTAGATTTGTAAATCATCCATCTTATATGGAATACGGTAATTATTTGAACAACCTTTGTTCTCATAATACCTGATTCAAATAAAAATTATTAAAACAAATCTTGAAGTCAAGCCTTGATGTCAACGAGAAATACAAACAACGGTTTGTTTGTTTTTGATGAACATCATCACATATTCTCTTGCTAGTTACTTAGGCCATTGTGGTTCATGAATTGCATCGTTCCGTATGAAATTTCATACCAACCAATTCGGTATCGAATACCCAAGAACCACATTGTTTAACAAGCAAAGAATACAACCATAACATGTATATCATATATATACCTAAATTGGATATTTCTAATCTTTTCTTTTCTGCCAAGTATATTTTATAGATTCTCTTTCAGCATTTCCTTTTCCCTTTTAAAAGAATTTATCAACATCAAAAGTGGCGCCATATACATGACACATAGTCCAAAGCGTGTATATTCAAATAATAATACCTTTGGACTTGCACTTTGAAGTAGATCACCATCATCAAAATGATCGGTATTCTTTCAAAATCCATTCTTTAGTAATCTTTTAGTGTAGTAAACACTTTACATACATCTTCTATTCATCCTTATCATGACGACTTTCATGATCAAGCTACTGTAGCTTATAAAGGCGAATCGTGAGTATAACATTACTTTCCAAAACCCTTTTGGATTATTAGGATGTCTAGCATCTCCAACCTTTGTAAATTCTCATCCAATATGAGAACATATATTATACTCTGTCATATTGCAACCAAAACATTGTTTCAGATATCATTATATCTGCCACACATGATGGTTTCTGAAACAATTCTTTCAGCTCCTAGATAAACTTGATATTAAAAAAAAATCAAGTATCATGGAGGCAAACATGATACTTAAGATACTAACACTGGAATTGTTACTCTCGATTTAATACCAACTATTAAATTTCACGGAGTAAATAGAGTTTGCTGAAAGTTTGCAATAGGACTTAAACTTTAGATTGACACTCAACACAATACGTTACCAGTTCGTAAAGTATATATCCAGAATTCTATAGTTCTATTATCTCAATTACAACTAAGCATAAGGTGGTGAACGAATGCCAATAACTACAAGAAATTATGCAAATTCACTTTGATTTAATTTATGATAAATTGAGTTCTACTAATCCAAATTAGAAATGAACTCCCACTCAAAAATGACATCCCTCGTGTCTTTTTGGTGATTACATGAACCAAATCCACTACACCAAGTCCGATCATCACGTGAGTCGGTGTAGCTTCAAAGGCGAGCATCCATATGGTCATCATATCAAAACATATGACTCATGCTTAACCTTTCGGTCCGTGTTCTGAGGCCATGTCTGTACATGCTAGGCTCGCCAAGTAAGAACCTTAGTATTCGCGTGTGTAACTGTCTTACACCCGAGATATGTTCATGGATTCAAGTACACCCGATCATCACGTGATGTCTTGAAGCGACGAAACATTGTCGGTGCATACTTAAGGAAGAACACATTTTTATCTTGATATCTAAAAGAGGGATCACCTTATTATGCTAACAAAACGCTAAACAAGCAATATAAGATGCTATCAAACATCATATTTTATTAGTGAAATGATATGGTTCCCGCAAATGATCTCTATCATGTGCACCGTGGTATGATCACTATCATACCTATATGTGTAAATCCAAGGTCTATGGAGTTTCCACGCTATGTGTGTTGTAAGAGTATCATCTCATACTTCTACTTACAACACTACCATATCATAACCCTAGCCCAGCAACAATCTAAACTAGACACCTCTAATTTATCCATTGCAAATTTTATGTGGCTTAGGGCTTTCGAAGATAGAACCATTCTTACCTACGAACATGAACCACAACAAGGATAACCAAATTGTTGACAACTCGTTGCAAATTAGATATTGACTATAGTAGGAGAGGCAGACACCCGCTAGCCACTTATGCAAACTAGTTGCATGTCAAGCGTGGAACAGGTCTCATGTGCGAGGACATGTAAAGTTTGTCCGGGCCGCTTCATCCCACTATGCCACCAATATCCAAAGTACAACTAAGAAGCAATAAAATGATCATCATCGCCCACATACTCATATGTGTACTACCCGTGCAAAGTATCGACGCATAGATCCGGCTCTGATACCACTGTAGGGTTCGTAGCATGGAAAACAAAAAATTTCCTACGATGTGAACAACTATGTACCAAGATCTATCTACTAGATACAAACAACGGGCGGATGTATATCCGTAGAGAACATACCCTTGAAGACCGACAAAGCTTAACGAGTCCAAACTCGTGGTTGATGTAGACGATCTCTTGCCGATCTCAAGATCGAGAGGAAGTCCTAGCGCCGCAAAACAGCAGCGCATCCGTGCTCGCACACACGTTCGAGGCACCGAGCAACCTCCGCCTCCTCGCTCCAGCGATGCAGCGGAAGCACAACTCTTTCTTGCCGAAAAGCCACCGGGAACATGTATCTCGCTAGTCCGAGACCATGGGGAATAAATACTAGAGGGGGAGAGAGATCCTTCACGAGGAGGTGTGGTGTGATAGGAGGAGAGGGGGGACTTTTATAGGGGAGAGGGGGGCACCCAAGGGGCATGGCGCCCAGCCATGGGGCTGCCCCCACCTCTTCCACATTCATGTGGGTGGAGCTCCCACTCAAAATGAAAAGCCTCCACTCCCATTAAAAAGCCTCCACTCAAAAATCCACTCACATGCATTAAATTTCCACCAAATTTAATGCAAGCTCTCATTTAAATAAAACTCTTTTATTTATTTATTCAGAATTTTGTTAATTACTTTAATTAACAAACATTCACATAAAACCCCTTGCTAGTATTCCATTTCACATGCAGAACCAGTTTCAGCAATTTCAACCGAAACAGTTTCGGTGTCTAGTGAAATAAATTCCTGCGCTTTCCTTTTCTTTTCGGCATGAAACTTTTGCTCCAATTGGATGTCGGTGTCTCTTAAGTGTGTCACCCTATGGTTCGCGAATAATGTGGACATGATCGAGACCCCTCTCAGATCAATAATCAGAAGCGGGATCTGGAGACCCATACTGACTCCCACACATTCAACGATGACTTTCTTGTGATCGTCGGAACCTTTTACGCTAGTATCTTAATCCTTTTGTTTCGCGATATATTACATGTCCAAGATTCGATCATCGGTATCTCCATACCTAGTTTGATCTCGTTACTGACATGCACTCTTTTCTCGTTCCTGTGATATAACATTCTAGTAATCAAATCACTTGCTTGCAAGCTAACCAATGTGATATCACCGAGAGGGCCCAGAGTATATCTATCCGTCATCGGGATGAACAAATTCCACTCTCGATCCATGGGCCTCAACATAACACTTTAGTAGTTCTGAATCCATCTTTATAATCACCCTGTTACGGTGTGACGTTTGATGTTATCAAGAAACTCTTCCGGTGTTAGTGATTGACATGATCTCATGGTCTAAGGATTAGGATCACTTCGTAAGATGTTATAGCAATATAAACTCAATGACTTTGATCGTAATGCTATACTTCGGATGAATGTTCATCACACCATTACACTAATGTTGTGACCTCGTTATTAACAACATCCAATGTCCATGATCAGGAAACCTATGATCATCTTGTTAATCAACGAGCTAGTTTATAAGAGAGGCATAAATAGGAACTTTCTTTTGTTTATTAAACACACATGTATTAATGTTTCCGTATTAATACAATTATAGCATGTAAAATAAACATTTATCATAAACAAGGAATACGATAATAACCACTTTATTATTGCCTCTCGGGCATATTCCCTTCAACATTACCATTCGCGTCCGTTTTCTTCTTGAAGATCCATTTGCACTCAACGGCCTTTCGGTCGCTAGGAGGGTCCACCAAAGTCCATACTTGGTTTTCGCTCATGGATCCCAATTCGGATTTCATGGCTTCTAGCCATTTTTCAGAGTCTGGGCTCATCATCGCTTCCTCATAGCTCGTAGGTTCACTGTCTTCTACTAACAAGACAGTCAAGACAGGGTTGCCGTACCACTCAGGAGGGGCACGCGACCTTGTCGACCTGCGACGTTCAGTATCATCATCGTCCGAAGCTTCATGATCCTTGTCATTAGCTTCCTCTATTGTTGGTGCAGGCGGCACTGGAACAATTTCAGGTGCTGCGCTACTCTCCAATTCAAGAGAAGGTTCAATAACCTCTTCTAGCTCTACTTTCCTCCCACTCACTTCTTTCGAGAGAAACTCCTTCTCAAGAAAGGAACCGTTCTTTGCGACAAACACTTTGCCTTCAGTTCTGTGATAGAAGGTATACCCAATAGTTTCCTTAGGGTATCCTATGAAGACGCATTTCTCCGCTTTGGGTTCGAGCTTGTCCGTCATCACCTTCTTGACGTAAGCTTCGCATCCCCAAACTTTAAGAAACGACAACTTAGGTTTAGCACCAAACCATAGTTCATACGGTGTCGTCTCAACGGATTTAGATGGAGCCCTATTTAAAGTGAATGCAGCGGTTTCTAATGCATAACCCCAAAATGATAACGGCAAATCAGTAAGAGACATCATTGATCAGACCATATCTAATAAGGTTCGATTCTGGCGTTCAGACACACCATTGCGCTGTGGTGTTCCGGGTGGCGTGAGTTGCGAAACGATTCCGCTTGCTTTAAGATGCGTGAGAAAATCATAACTCAAATATTCACCTCCACGATCGGATCATAGAAACTTAATCTTTCTGTTATGATGGTTCTCCACTTCATTCTGAAATTCTTTGAACTTTTCAAACGTTTCAGATTTATGTTTCATTAAATAGATATACCCATACCTACTTAAGTCATCGGTAAAAGTGAGAAAATAGCGATATCCACCACGCGTCGAAACACTCATCGGTCCGCATACATCGGTATGTATGATTTCCAACAAGTCCGTTGCTCGCTCCATCATACCGGAGAAAGGGGTTTTGATCATCTTGCCCATGAGGCATGGTTCACATGTGTCAAATGATTCAAAATCAAGAGACTCCAAAAGTCCATCAGAATGGAGTTTCTTCATGCGCTTTACACCAATATGGCCTAGACGACAGTGCCACAAATAAGTAGTATTATCACTATCTACTTTGCATCTCTTAGCCTCAATGTTATGGATGTGTGTTTCATCCCTTTCGAGATTTAGAAGAAATAAACCATTCACAATAGGTGCATGACCATAAAAGATGTTACTAATATAAATAGAACAACCATTATTCTCCGATTTAAATGAATAACCGGCTTGCAATAAACAAGATCCAGAAATAATGTTCATGCTCAACGCAGGCACATAATAACACTTATTAAGGTTTAAAACTAATCCCGAAGGTAAAACTAAGGAGAGCGTGCCGACGGCCATCACATCAACTCTTGATCCGTTGCCAAGGCGCATCGTCACCTCATCCCTCGCAAGTCGTCGTCTATTCCGTAGCTCCTGTTTCGAGTTACAAATATTAGCAACTGAACCGGTATCAAATACCCAGGCACTACAACGAGGGCTAGTAAGGAAAACATCAATAACATGTATATCAAATATACCTTTGATGGTGCCAGCCTTCTTGTCCGCTAAGTACTTCGGACAGTTGCGCTTCCAGTGACCCTTGTCCTTGCAATAGAAGCACTTAGTGTCCGGTTTAGGACCAGACTTGACCTTCTTCTCTGCAGGGGGCAACGCGCTTGCCGCCGCGTTTCTTGAAGGGCTTCCTTGCACCTTTACCTTTCTTGAAGGTGGGGGGCTTGTTGACCATCAACACATGATTATTCTTTTTGATGTTCACCTCCGCTACTTTCAACTTAGCAAAGAGCTCAGTGATCATATCAGTGGAACCAATCTGATTGTGATCAACTACAAAACTTTTGTAGCTAGGAGTGTCAATCTTGAGCTCCTCTGGAATCTTGCAGTCCAGTTGCTCAAGGCGTTGAGTGTAGCCCGTCATCTCAATGGCGTGCTCACTAACGGAACTCCCTTCCTCCATCTTGTAGTTAAAGGATTTCTTAGAGATCTCATATCTCTTAGAACAGGCTTGAGTCTGAAACATGTTTTTCAGCTCCTCGAGAATCTCAAAGGGCCCGACGAACTCCTCAAAACGATTTTGAAGATCCGATTCCATAGCATACAACATGGCGATCTTAATCAAATCATAATCATCCTTGCGCGACTGATAAACAGCTTTTTCATCAGCCGGCGCATCTATAGCAGGGGCGTCACCTAGCACTTTCTCAAGGACATAATCCTTTTGTCCACCAGCGAGAATGATTCTCAGAATGCGGAACCATTTGGTGAAGTTAGACCCATTGTTTCTAAGCTTTTCTATCTCAGCAAAAACGTTGAAGTTGAAGTTGGACTTGGCCATGTGATCTACAGTATTTGCAACTACAATTTAGACTATGTTCATGATAAATAGTTCAACTTAATCAAATTACTAGATGAACTCCCACTAAATTCAACATCCCTCAAGTTGTTTAGTGAACATGATCCAAATTCACCACACCTAATCCGATCATCACGAGAAGAAATGTGGTTTCAATGGTGGACAACTAAGTGTCGATCATATCATTCATATGATTCATGCTTAACCTTTCGGTTCATGTGTTCTGAGGCCATGTTTGTACATGCTAGGCTCGTCAAGTCAAACCCAAGTATTTCCGCATGTGCAAAACTGGCTTGCACCCGTTGTATGTGAGCGTAGAGTCTATAGCACCCGATCATCACGTGATGCTTGGACACGACGAACTTTCACAACGGTGCATACTCGGGGAGAACACAGTTTTATCTTGATCTTTAAGTGAGGAATCATCTTATAATGCTACCGTCGCGATCTAAGCATAATAAGATACATAAAAGGATAAACATCACATGCATATAACTTTATGTGACATGGTATAGCCAATCTTCGCGCAATGATCTCCATCTTGTGCGTTCCGGCATGATCTCCATCACTCCACCATGATTGCCTCCACCATGAATAGCAACTAAAACTATTGCTAACTACTTAGCGATAAAGTGAAACTATTACATGGCGCATAATAAGTTGACACACAGGTCATACACAATTATAAAGACAACCATATGGCTCCTGCCGGTTGTGTACTCATCGACATGCAAGTCGTGAAACATTACAAAACATGATCATCGCATACATTATACACATCACATCTTGGGCCATACCATATCACAAAAAACACTCCCTGCAAAAACAAGTTAGACGCCTCTACTTTGTTGTTGCATGTTTTACGTGGCTTATGGGAGTAGATGCTAAGAACGATTCTTACCTACGGAAAGCCACAACGGTGATATTATGGTTGCCAAACTCCGGTGTTAATCCCATGACAACTATAGTGAGAGAAACTGACATCCACCAGCCGCATGTGTGGAACAAGCCACACGTCAAGTGCGGAGCCGGTCTCGCGAACGACGTCACGTAAGGTTGGCCTGGACTGCTTCAATCTCACTATCCCGCGTCATAAGAAGAACACAAACAAGAGGCTTGCAACAGAAAACATCAACGCCCGCAACAACCATGTTGCGTTCTACTCGTGAAACACATCTACGCATAGATCTAGCTGTGATACCACTGAAGGGTTTCGCGGCATAGTAAATCAAAATTTTCTACGGATGCGAACAGAGGGAAAGCCAAGATCTAATCTAGGAGATGCAAACAACGAGAGATATTGGATTAGATCTTCATACCCTTGAAGATTCGCATAGCGGAACGTTCCTCGGTGGGTGATGTAGTCGTACTCGCTTCTCCTCCTCGCGATCCGATCCGATCTAGCACCACAAGTGGCGGTGCCTCCGTGAGATGCACACGTGCAGCACCTCGACGTCTCCTCCTTCCTCGGACCAGCAAGTATGATGGAGAGACGGATTGGATCTACAACACGACGGCGTGGTGTATATGGTGGAGAATTTCTGCAGCAGGGCTTCGCCTACAAACAGTTGGGAGGGAGAGAGGAGGGCAGCAGGGCGGCTAGGCTTGGAGGGGAAGGTGTGTGGGGGTGGTGCGCCCCTAGCCCTCTTTATATAGAGGGGTGGGCGGCTGACATAGACCCTCTCCCAAGCCAAACCGGCGGCCACAAGGAGGAGGAGTGGGGGGCAAGGAACCCCCCCTTCTAGAAGGTCTAGATTAGGGTTTTATCCCTCTTGGCCGGCTGGGCCATATGGGGCCTTGTGCCCCTGGCCCAATGCGGCCAGGGCACTCCCTCATAGGCCCA
Organism: Avena atlantica; assembly: GCA_910589765.1. Taxonomy (NCBI): domain Eukaryota; kingdom Viridiplantae; phylum Streptophyta; class Magnoliopsida; order Poales; family Poaceae; genus Avena; species Avena atlantica. Next base: position 498,016,325 of record OU342736.1, on the reverse strand, counting down.
TGCCCCCTCCCGGAAGGTGGGGCCACGTTGGTCCCCTTCCGGAAGGTTCTAGAAGCTTCCGATACAATACCGATTAACCTGGAACAATTCCGAACTCCAAAAACTGCACTGCCTTATATGAATCTTATTCTCCGGACTACTCCGGAACATCTCGTGATGTCCCGGATCCCATCCGAGACTCCGAACAAAAACTCATAAACCAATTATCCAATCTATCCTAGCGTCGAGACACGTTAAGTGTGTGACCCTGCGGGTTCGAGAATATGCAGACATGATCTTCTATCAATAATCAACAGCGGGGTATGGATACTCATATTGACTCCCACACATTCATCGATGATCATATCGGATGAACCACGATGCCAGGATTCAATCAATCCCATATATATATTCCCTTCGTCTCGCGATATTTTACTTGCCCGAGATTCGATCGTCGGTACCGTCATACCTAGTTCAATCTCGTTCACAACAAGTATTTTACTCGTTCCGTAATCCGATATCACTTTGTGATTAACTCCTTAACCACATGCTTGCAAGCGGTGTTGATATCGATTACCGAGTGGGCCCGAAGTATATCTCTCCGACTTGGGAGGGACAAATCCCATCTCGATACATACAACCCAACAGATACTTTCCGATCACCTGAGAGACACCTTTATGATCACCCTCTCATAGGATGACGTTTGATGACCTCAAAGCTTTCTTCCGATACTAGGGAGTTGTATTATCTCACGGTCTAAGGAATACAATATTTGACATAAGAAAAGCTTCGCAAAGACGAACACGATGACACGATCTAATTGCTTCGCTTAGTTTGGGTCTGTCCACCATATCATTCTCCCAATGATATGATCTCATTATTAATTGACAACTCATGTCCATGGTTAGGAAACCTTAACCATCATTAATCAATTAGCTAGTCCATAGAGGCATACTAGGGACACGGTGTTGTTCACCCAAACCACACAAGTATTAAAGTTTCCGCTTAATACAATTCTAGCATGGAATATAAACATTATCATGAACAAGAATATAATAATAACATCTTTATTATTGCCTCTAGGGCATAATTCCAATAGAAGGGTCGCGAAGTGGTGCATTGAACTTTCCGCCTTCGAGATCACCTACAAGAGACGCAATGCTATCAAATCACAAGCCTTGGCGGATTTTGTTGCAGATTGGACGGAGATGCCAGACGCTACTCCGTTGCCAGAACTAGAGTACTGGGTGATGCACTTTGATGGATCAAAGCTGCTCAACAGCTCGGGGGCTGGTGTATTGCTATAGTCACCAATAGGAGACAAGCTACACTACGTTCTGCAGATCCACTTCGAGGCTACAAACAACATGGCGGAGTATGAAGCACTCATTCATGGACTACGTGTAGCCAAATATATTGGCATCAAGCGCATAGTTTGCTGTGGAGATTCCGACTTGGTTGCCCAGCAGGTGGCTGGCACCTGGAATGCGCGGAACCCTATAATGGCGGATATCGAGATGAAGTGGACGAGATAGCCAAGAGCTTCTTGGGTTACGAAGTTAAGTATGTGCCTAGGGAACAAAACGAGGCGGCCGATCTGCTGTCTAAGCTAGGATCAGGGCGCAAGCGAATTCCGCCAGGAGTTTTCCTAGAGCATCTGCGCACACCATCTGTGAAGGGAGTTGACATCGACAACCCGGATAGAGCTGACTCTTTCGTCAACATGGTGACTAAGGTCCCTCCGGCCTGGACAAAACCGTTCATGGAAAACCTCGAAAACGGAACTTTGCCCGACGACGAAGTCGAGAGACGGCAAATAGTACGACGAGCAAAGGGATACCATAATCAATGGGCAACTCTACAAAAGGAGCACTACTGGTGTATACCTAAAGTGTGTTTCCCAGCTAGAAGGTATGGAAATCCTACGCGAAATCCATCTCGGAGATTGCGGGCACCACGCCGCTCCTCGATCGTTGGTCGCGAAAGCCTTCCGGCAAGGATTCTACTGGCTGACCGCGAAGGCGGACGCCGACAAGCTGGTTGAGACATGCATGGGATGCCAGTATTATGCCCGACAACCACATGTTTCTGCTGAAGAACTGCAAACAATACCAATAACTTGGCCGTTTGCGGTCTGGGGGCTAGACATGGTGGGACCGTTACAGACGGCACCTTGTGGGTTTACACATCTGCTCGTAGCAGTGGATAAATTCACTAAATGGATAGAATCTAAACCCATTAGAAAGCTTGATGGGGAAACTTCCCTCAGGTTCGTCCGAGATCTAGTGGTGAGATTTGGTCTCCCACATAGCATTATCACCGACAATGGCATCAATTTATCACTCGGAGAAGTGGAGGCATATTGCTGGGAGAAAGGCATCCGACTTGATCTTGCATCTATTGCACACCCACAGTCCAATGGACAGGTCGAGCGAGCCAATGGATTAATTCTGCAGGGAATCAAGCCACATCTTGAGGCACCGCTACATAGAGCAGCTGGAGCCTGGGCGGAAGAATTGCATCTGTGCTATGGAGTTTATGAACTACACCCAACAGATCTACCGGCTACACCCCTTACTTCATGGTATATGGAGCAGAAGCCATCCTGCCTTCCAACATCCTCCACGATGCACCAAGAGTTGCCGCCTACGACGAGGATGACGCTGAAGAATCCAGATGCCTGGATGTGGACCTTCTCGAGGAGGAGCGCGTTTTGGCATGCCAAAGATCCTCCATCTACCAGCAGAAGCTATGCAGCTACCATAGTCGCCACGTTTGGCATCGCTCGTTTAAAGAGGGGGATTTGGTGCTCCGACTTAAGCAGAAGAAGTCACACAAATTATCCCCGCCATGGGAAGGACTGTTCATCATAAGCAAGGCGCTGCTCAATGGGTCTTACTACCTTGTTGACAATCGTGAACTAAAGTATAGACCCAACAAGGATCATAAGCGTAAGCGACGTGACCCGGATGATGACTACCCGGAGCTTGATCGGCCATGGAACATAGCACAGCTACGTCCTTTTTACACTTAGCATCTTTTATCTAATTGTGTATCTCTTATATGATCAATGAAATAAAGCTCTTTGGTTCACTCATATTCCTGAGTCTTTTACCTCCTTTAGTGTTCATTTTTGGATCATGTAAAACCTTTATGCACAAGCTTTGTGTTTGCACTTGTGAAAATTCCGCCTACGGGCGTTAGCTTAAGTTTTATGGTCTACACGTTCTTTGTTGTTTTTATGTGGATTCTGGAGTAGTGACTTTTGGCACTTATTGTCGGCGATTTTGTGCTCAGGTTATTGACGGCACCATTGGGCATCATCACCTAAGCGCATGGTTCCGACAACGAGTCTTCCGACTCACGAAAAGTCAAGCATAAGAACCAAAGTAATGGATAAGCCAACACTTGCTTAAAAAATATATACATGATGGGAACTAAGTTCTTAAGTAGCAGGAAATAACAACCATTGTTTTCCGCCTTAAGTTACATCATCAAGTTTTTTCCGTGCATATACCAAAGGCCAAACAAATATTACATAGTGTTTTTCACTCTTTGGGCGCAGGAGACTTGGAAGAAGCATCGTCCCTAGCTGGAGAATCACGCTCAACATCGGCGCTATGATGAGACTCGGAGGAATCTTGGTTGACGCTGTCAATGGTGTTCATGGGCACGAAGACATCAATGTCCACCAACTCGATGACTCTGGCGTCATAACCCGCGAGTGATGACAAGATGGCTTCGTGATCAATCTCTTTGCCGTCATCATCAACGTCGGGGATGCCAGAGGTCACCGTGTCGATGTCGGCATCTTCGTAGTTTGCCCTCACCATTGAGAGCGCCATCCTCGCGCCAGCCCGTGCACATGAAGCTTTCCAGCTTGTAACACGCTCGGGGGCTCGGCGCAGAATCTCCGAGTACTTCGTCACGGAGTCCGAGGCCTTGATATATATATCTGGAGGGGCTTGGCAATCTCCTTGGCTTGGGTGATGGCGGTGTTGATGAAGTTGCCGGCAAGAACCATGCATTCCTTCTCCGAAGGAGGCGAGCGGGTTAAACCCATAGGAGCTGAAGATTCCGACAATGAGCGCATGAGTTCAATAAACTCTAAGTATCCAGACTACAGACATATAAGGCGGAGGAAACTTACTGAAGATGCTGGCCTTGGCCTGCCAGATAGTGTCCGCCAAGGATTCCTTCTCTTTTTGGGGGAGCTTAAACGCCTCGATGTGGCGTTGGTTTTGCTCATCAACATCTTGCTTCTGATCTTTTAAGATCGCAAGCTCCTCCTTCAAGCGGTTGATTTCCACGGAGGCGGAATCCTGCAGGGCTTTCATGAAATCCTCGTGCATCTTCAGCATCTCTTCCCTCTCCTTCTTAAGGATTCTGTTCTCGCTGTCCAGTTATTGGATGTGCTTGGACTGCTCAACAATATCCTTGGCCTTGGCGACATGTTTTGCAAAGTTGGAGAAAACGAAAGTACACAATGAGTACTCGGATAATGAAGGCATAAAACCAAGACGGAATGCGCAAAAAAGAAAACAGACTCTTGTTTTTGATGATATGTTCCTTCAAGATGGCAGTTTTACCCTTTTCGGCTTCAAGATCTGCGCGCATCTTCTGGTACTTGTCGTTGGCCATGCCCCTCCGAGCATTCTCGTTCTATGAAACAAAGGAAAAAAGTTAAACTGTTGTTTAGTCTGCTTGGAGCACCTAGTCGGAAACTTTCCATCTAGGCGCTCGGGGGCTACAGCGAAAGTTTTTCAACTTAGCAATATGCTTAGCTTTTCTTTAAGCATCTAGTCGGAGCTACTTCAGTTCTCGATTAGAATCTTGGGGGCTACAGTATAAAGTTTTAACTCGGAAAATGCTTAGCTTTTCTTTAAGCATCTAGTCGGAACTAATTCAGTTACAACTAGAGGCTTGGGGGCTACAGTATTGAAAATTATAAACACTGTGTATGCTACTTTTAAAGCATCTAGTCGGAATAGTTTCTTCCATCTAAATGCTTGGGGGCTACAGTGAGAGTTCTTTCTAACTTAGTCACTCTTAGAGCATATAGATGCAAAACCTATGGTTTTCCGTCTACATCCTCGGGGGTTATAGTGGGATACTCATATGAAATGCAAAAGGTAAAGTAAAACTTACAAGTGCAATAATCTTGAGGTTTGTAGCACTCTCGGCCCGCAGCTTGCCAAAGGAAATGCTATTTCCCCGCAAGATATCTGCTTGTCGGAGAAGCTCCTCAATACCACACGTCGGAGATGACGGCACTCCTCCAGGAACCAGAGTTGTGTTACTCGGCATGAGCGTCGGGTAAACTATCTTCGGGAACTCGAAGGGCTTCTGGGGAGCGGGGGCGCCGCCTTCGGCAGAGGTACCATCTTCCACTGTTGCCTTGCAGCTATCGATGGCATCCTTAGCCGGAGCTTCATCCATTTGTAGAGCAGTGCTCTCTTGCGTCGCCTGCTCGCCGACAACAGCGAGTTCAGTAGAGGCGCCATAATCCACTTCCATGGCGGAAGGGCCTGGTGCCTCCTGGGCTTGAGAGCTTGTCGGGGCAGTGGAAGGCTTGACGGCAGGAGTAGCAGGGGCGATGGCGGGGGAGGAGTCGCGATGCAGCATATCCTTGATATTTCTAGAAGCCCCCAAAGTCTTGGAGGTCTTCTTGAGGTTGGTCGTGGCTTTCTTCCTGAAACGTGCAAAATGCATAAGTACAGGAACAAGACAGATAAATTAGACAATGTCGGAGAATGAGAAGTTCACACTAATGGGGGTGCTTTGGCAAAAATCCCGGTGGATCTTTTCTTTTCCGCCTCCAGGGCGTCGGTAGTCTTTTTGGAGGCTCCACCCTCCGTATTCTTCTTCTTCTTGCCTCCGTCGGCAGCGTTAGAGGTGGATCTCTTCCGCTTTCGCGCCAACGGGACATCATTGTCGGACACGACCGTGACTTCCTTCATCTTTGGATCTTAGATTTGGGCAGCCAGGTTGTCCTCATCTAGATCGCTAAGCTGTTAAGTTGGAAATCACCGTGTCAGATGGGGTGGCAATGGCAAGACGGAGAAACTGGAGCATATGTCGTACACAGAAAATAAATATCTACCTTTGGGCACTTGCCGTCTACGAACATGTCGTAGGAGATGGTGAAGCCACGCTTCTTATCCTTCACCTTGACGATGTCCTTCAGGCGGAGCTTGACGGAGTCTCTCGAGAAGTTATCCACGGAAATCCGGAGGGTATCCCTTCGATCACTGGTATACTCGTGCATGAACTTCGCGCGGTGCTGCAGAGGTTGGATTTGTCTGATGAACCAGCACATGGCAAGGTCCAAGCCGGTCAAACCCGTCTCTACGAACCATTCGATCCGCCTTATTGCGCGAGAAGCGTCGAGGTCGGAGGGAAGGGAGGCATGGGATCTCCATGTGGAAACTTCAGCGGCGGCTCCATCCGCAAATTCCGGGTACGTTACTTCTCGGCCCGCCAAAGGAATGTCGTGGCCGTAGAAGTACGTCCGCTGCCAGTTTTTGCAGGACTCGTGGCCGACGATGTCGGGGAACCGCCGGCCAGGTCGAATCTTGAAGCTTATGGTGCTGCAGTTCCTAAGCTCCTCCCTACTATGTCCGGCTTCACGTTTGACGGTGAAGAAGTACACGGACAAATCTAACCTAGGCCTAATCCCTAGGTAACCCTCACAAAGTGCCGCGAAGTTGCTAAGCACTAAGATGCTATTGGGGGAGAGGTTATGGGGTTGGACCTTGTAGTGATTCAAGACGGAAAGAAAGAAGTGGGAGATGGGCAGGGAAACGCCGCGTACCAGCTGAGCCTTGAGATACACCTTTTCTCCGGCTTGGGGAGAAGGTGTCACCTCGCCGGCCGGTGCCGCCCGCCAGGCGAGCCCCTCCGTCGCGGGGAGGTATCCTTCGGCGACCATCTCTTGGATGTCGCGGTCGGTGATGTTCGAGCCGCGCAAGTCACCCTTGTGCGAGTCTGGCTCTTCTTCCAGAGGCTCTAGCGCCGCCAGATTATGGTCGCCGCCGGTGGTTTCGATCATCGCCGATGCAGGGATGACCAGGCCCTCTGGGGGCACGACGACGGGGCTCGCCGGCTTCGCCGTGGCTTCGCTCGACGCCGCCATCGATGGGGAGGAGCTGCTGCTGGCCATGGAGTGCTGGAAGGATGCGACTGACACAGAGGGAGGCTAGGGTTTTCGAGGTTTCTTACGGAGAGCTCGAGGAGGCGTGCGGCTGGAGGAAGAAGACGATGACGCGAGAGGAATGAGGTAAAAAGTGGAAAGTGTCCCACGGTTACTATTTATCATGCTCTGCGTCAATATTCGTGCAACTGATCGGACGGTTGCCGCGTAGACGACGTGTTCGTGAACGTGCGCGGTAATTTCGCCACGTCTCCAACCGTCGCTGCCAACGGTTCGTATCGCTCGCGCGGGAAAATCGGATATGATTGCATTCTCTGCATGTGTGAGTTACGAGGTGTCGCTGACCTAAGCCTACGTCGTCCTAGCTGACACGGGTAGATGAGCCGTCGCATCGAAGATTCCGGCATGGACGGATTTAATCCGACTACGGAAGAGTACGATGGAAGATTCAACATTTCTCTGGCTTACCATTTGAAGACGGAGAAAACATTGCAGGGTTCTTTGGGAGGACTACAAGATATTGCTTGACGGTTTGCCGACATCCATTTGGACGGAGCATTTAACGTGAAGAGGCAAGACGGCGCAAGATCTCGGAGTTCTCCGGGGGCTACTGTTGGGGATATGCTATATTGGTATCCTTATAGCATGTCTCTTATCCGACTAACCCGGGTGGCCCATAGTCGGTAGCATGGCCTATGGCCTGCTGGGCGGCCCAGTTAGGTGGATCCAGAAGGGAGGCCCATGCCGGATAAAGGAAGGCTACGGTGGAGTCACCAGCGTACCCAGAGCCTTGGAGTGCAAGATACACAAGACTAGTAATAGATGGTGTAGGACTCTGTAACCTGTCCGGCTAGGACTTTTCCCTGTAACCCTAGGACCTGGCGACTATATAAGTCGGGCCTATGGGAGCCTTTAGGACACAACTTCAGACAACCTAGTATCGATTCATACAACCTCGCACAGCGAACCTATCTCTGTAACTCGGCGTATTGCCCTTATAGTGATTTATAGCAGGAGTAGGATTCCGCCACCGTTGTGGGATCTGAACCTGGGTAAGCTGTGTTACCTCGTACCCATCAACCGTCCGCCTTACCCCACGTCTCTAAACACGCACTGTGAGGACCCCTCCATGGCGTACTCGTCGACAATACCACGACAACGAGCGCCCCACGGCACCTCCGTCCTTGCCGCACGACGCGCGTAGATGCCGATGCCCCGTGCCTGCCGTCCCAACACCGTCCACGCCGCCCCCTTCGCTGCCACGTCTGGCCACGCCGCCTCACGACCCTCGGCCTCCCGCTGGCCATCCCGTCGGCGGACTCGCCAACGAGCAGCCGCGGCCACCGCGCCGGCACCAGGAGCCCGACCGCTCTCGGGATCACGAACGACGCCTCCAACGGCGTCGCCCCTAGGACACGGAACCTTGGAGGATCCCCCGACATGGAAGAGGGCAGCCGGGCGCCGCTCGTCGCTGGTAAACTCGGCCGCAACAGCGGTCCCGGAGGACGTCGCGTGTGGTTTTCGCTGGTGTTGTTTCGATAGAGGATTTGGGATTGATTGATTTCGCTCCTTATCCTCTCATTCAGGACAAGAAACTAATCTATTACTAGTATTGGGCAGCCCGTACAACACACTACCCGACATTTTTCTGCTAAATAATTTAGTTGATTTATTTCGGCATATTAGTAGATTATACGTTTATAACAACAAGTGCTAGCAGTATTTTACTTTCTGTTTTAGACACCGTTGATTTCAATACATGTTTTTAGTACTGTTTGTTAGTTTGAGTACTATATGTATTCTTGAAAATGTTGATGTAATATATTTCCATGTGTGCACCTGTTAAGATTCATTACGTCATTATTTACGATTGATATTTTTTATTTCTCGCAAATGAATCAATTCATCGTCTTAATTGAGTCTTTTTTGATTCGATACGAGTACGAATTGGTATTCAAAATTCAAAGTGATTCTGTCAAATTGATATTTTGGGACCACAAGGTAGTGTGTTGATCTACTATTGTTATAGATTATCATCACTACTGCTTAAGCCTACATTTTGTTATATCGACATCATGATTTCTTAACAAGTGTTCTCCCATATATTTTATTAAGTTTTGACATAAGGCACTCTACATATTGAGTATCGAGTGCTGAGAGATGGAGAGTATTTACAATGTGTTAAACTTAACAATTTGAAATTCGCACTAATGATTTCGAGCCCACCACTTGAAGTATTCATTAATTTTGTAAAGTTTACTACAAAATAACCATGATGGTTTGTGGTTTGCCGAAGCGTAAATAATAACCTATTGTTTACCCATGGAGGTAATCGATGGCTTGAAAATTTGAGGTGTCCACCCTCAATGACCACAACTACCATACATGGGCCATGGACATTAAGATCAATCTCGTGTCCCATGGGATTGCGCGTGCAATCCAGGCCACCTCCGGTCAGAGTCACGATGCTGACGGAACAGTAAAAGTTTGTTGCCTTGTACATCATAAGGCACAGTATTCTTCCAGACTTGAAGTTTGAGTACTTGGAGGAGGAATTCCCAAGTACCTTGTTTCAGGCCCTCAAAATGAGGTATGAGCAGCAGAAGGCAGTTGTCCTGCACGAAGCACTCCATGATTGGACTCACATTCGTCTCCAGTACTTCAAGTCCATTGGGGATTACAATCATGAGGTTCATAAGATCAGTTCTAAACAACGTTTTTACGGGAAGGAACCTACTAATACGGAGAAGGTAAAGATAACTCTCTCTACTATGATCCCATCTGAAATGCTTCCCCAACAACACTATTGTGCTGCCAACTACCAGGTCTATTCCGACCTCATTCATATCCTACTTCAGGCTGAAAAGCACGATGAGCTACTCGCTAAGAATGGCTCTCGGCACCCGGTTGGTTCCCGACCTTTGCCTGAAGTTCATATGAACGTCGCGAACGAACATAAGTTTGATGGTTCTTTCAAAGGCATGCCATCGAACTTCAATGGTAAGCAAAAGCGCAACCGGAACAAAAAGCCTAGAAACTCATACAATGAGGAAGGCACCACGAAGCTCATGTTTGACAAAACTAAGCTTTGTGACAAGTATGGATGCTACACGCACCTTATTAACAAGTGCAAGACACCAAAGCATCTGATAAATCTCTGCCAGCAATCCCAAGGACACAAAGTACCTCAAGGGAAAAGGTTTGAAGCTAACTTTGACCTTCATCTGGATGGCACCAATGGATCTTGTTGTTCGCAAGATGTTCCTCTTGGACCTAGCAACAACATGAATCTCCAGCAGTCTGAAGACCCTATGAGCACGGATGACATGATCGTTGAGTATTGATGACCGAGACCCCACGACGGCAGTTAAACCTTGCATAAAACTAACCGAGAATCAAGACGGGGAGAGGCGGCGGACGGTTACCATAGTCGGTCTGCTCTTCCTGCCATCCACGATAGCGTGGTTGCGGCCGCATCCCGTAAAACCTCCCGTCGTGGCGGAGAATCAGGACGACGACGGCGAGCGGATCATAACAGAACAAATAAGGAGAGCGCCTGCCTCTCTTGTAACTACTCCACCGTACGTGGGAGGGCATATTTGTGAAATAAAACAAAATGAGAGGCCTTTTTGCAAAATTGCCGACATGACCAGGTGTGTGATTAGCCGGTGTGGCGTGCCACACGGCGAGCTCCGAGCGACCGGGACTGATTGTGCACTTGTTAGCAAGTTTTGGGACTGGTCTACCACCATTTGCAAGAAGTGGGACTAAACTACTTCTATAAGATAACTATTTGGACTACTGGTGTTATTTTCTCTAAAATATAGTGAGTTAGAAAAAGCCATGCATATGTCATTGTGAAGAATACTGTTTATAAAATACATCAAAGAATAAGTAAAAAGATTATCACCCAAATCATGCAAGGAAAACAAGAGAATCTATACCTAATAATAAAGAAAGGAGCGTTTCTTGTAGTACCTATACTTTTTTGAACGGCTTTATCCCTATCAGTCCGAATATATTAACCACCGTACCATCCATAAGTCGGGTAACTGTTTGTAGGATCACGTCCCACGAGAGGGGAACAAAAGATACTATATATCCATGAGCAAGACGGCATGCACGGTGGCAGGGAACGAACGGCCGCATCTTCTCGATATCAAATCAGATCAAAACGAACAGGCTTCGGCAAATTAGAGTACAAGATTAGTGTGAATTGAAAATTTTAGTCTGGTCAATTAATTTCCGTCATACGCGGAATAAAAAACAGTAGCAACGCAAAGACACATATGCTATGATTTCATAATTTGGATACACATGATGTAGATAAAATAAAAATAAAAAGTAAGTGGTGAGTTTTTTCATTTGTGTGGGATTGTTGTGTCTCGGGACATTTAAGATAATGATATAACCAAAAACCATGGTATGCTTTAAATTTATCATATTTAATTTATTTTAGACCCGTTGCAACACACGGACACTTTTGCTAGTAGACAACAAAAAACTTGCAACGCCAGGGAACACTACCAGCATTTGAGTTTCCATCTTCTCGCAACGCAGCTTTCAGATTTATAAAAAAGCCACGCGTATATTGTTAGCGATATCTTCCAGTCTATCTGCTGTACTCTGTAACTAACCCCTAGTCTTCAGGATTAGATCATAGCACTAGCTCACGACATCCACCTCCCCACGATCTCCTATACACGTCTAGCATGATCTTATGATCACGATCCCTGTACTATATATACATGAGGCAATACAAGCAGAGCACTCACGGAGTGCCCCCAATCCTTCTCTCCTGCGTTCCTATTCTCTACATGGTATCAGACGCTCCCACGTTTCTCCTGTAATCCCACCTCCTCCAGGCTTCCGCTGCCCAACCACCACCCCTCCACCATGACCAACCACACGCGCTCCGCCGGCGTACTCTTCTCCAACGCCGCTCCCTCATCCTCGGCTGCACCCGCCCCCTCGTCCGCGACGATGTCGGCCCTCGCCGATATGCTCGCGGCGCACACGGCCGCGGGTCATCCCGCGCCCCTCTCTGCTGTGCCTCCCCCACCACGTCCTCTCGATGGCGGCCCTGGTGCTCGCGGCTCCGCTGCCGCTCCCTAGGCCCTTGCCGCCCCCGGTGCGCGCCCCACCACTGCCCGGCTCGCCCCCCGTCAAAATCTTCGCCATGTCATCATCAAGCAGCAGGTTCAGGTAACGCTCGATCTGCAGCGTCCGTCATTCACCATGTGGCGCAGGTTGTTCACTGTCACGCTCGGGCAATTCGGTGTCCTTGATCACATCGATGGCGACGCTGATTCCCTCCGTGAGGACCCTGAGTGGGTCCAGGACGATTTCACGATCGTTTCCTGGCTCTACTCTACGGTGTCGGAGGAGATCCTCTCCCTCATCATCACGCCGGACGACACCGCGTTCGCGGTCTGGCGGCGCATCGAGAACTTGTTCCTCGACAACGCCGTGACTCGCGCTGTCTACCTCGACGACGAGTTCCACGGCCAGCGCCAGGGCAACATGACTGTCTCGGCCTACTGCGCCCGCCTCAAGTCGCTCGCCGATCGCCTTCGCGACCTCGGCCGCCCCGTCACCGACGCCGACCTCGTCCACCGCGTCCTCGCCGGCCTGCGCTCGGACTTCCGCCACGCCGTCACCACCCTCTCCCGCGAGGTGCCCCTGCCCTCCTTTCAGGACGTGCGCTCCTTCCTCGTCCTTGAGGAGTCTCGCAACACCGACGGCACCGCGCCCGCTACCACGGACACCGCCCTTCATGCCGCCGCTCGGCCACCCGCACCGGCACCCCTGCCGGCCCCTGCTCCTGCTCCCGCACCGGCTCCGCCACCTCCACCGCAGCAGCCTCCGCAGCCGCCCAAGAACAAGAACGGCGGCGGATGGAACCGACCCAAGCCGCGCCAGCCGCCCCCGCTCCCGCTCCGCAGTACCCCTGGACCGGCATGGTTCAGGCGTGGCCATACCAGTGGCGCCCTCACTACCCTGGAGCCGGCGTCCTTGGCCCCCGTCCTACTGGTCCCCCACCCGCCGCGCCCTTCGCCGGCGCTGCATTCCCGCTGCCCGCCACGGCGCCCGTCCACTACTCTGCACCAGCCGCCTCCGTGCCTTGCTGGGATCAAGCCGGCCTCGTCCACGCGCTTCAGCAACTCTCGCTCCAGCAGCAGCACCCCCCCACCGGCGAGTGGGTCATGGACACAGGCGCCACGTCGCACATGACGGCCAACCCCGGTAATCTCTCCTCTCTGCAACCCTGTATCTCTCGTTCTAGTATTGTTGTTGGCAATGGGTCGCTCTTGCCAATCACACACACTGGGCACGCTTCTCTTTCCACCCCCTCTCGCCCTCTCCATCTTCAGAACATCCTCGTCTCCCCCTCTCTCATTAAGAATCTTCTCTCTGTACGCATGCTTACCCGTACTAACCCTGTCAATGTCGAATTCGACGATGTTGGTTTCTCTATCAAGGATCGGCGTTCCCGCCAGGTGCTCCTCCGATGTGACTCCGATGGTGACCTCTACTCCATCACGCCCAGCCCCACCGCCACCAGCCTCCTTACCAGCACCTCCGCCGACCTGTGGCATCAACGCCTCGGACACCCCGGACGCGCCAACCTCGCACGCATGCTACAGACTGTCGCCGTTCCCCATCAAAACCCCTATCACACTTGTAATGCCTGTCAGCTAGGCAAAAATGTTAGGTTTCCTTTTCAGCATTCCACCACCATTTCCTTTTTTCCTTTTCAACTTGTGCACTGCGATCTTTGGACATCGCCTGTATCTAGCATCTCCGGGTTTAAATACTACTTAGTTATCTTGGACGATTTCAGTCATTTCTCCTGGCCGTTCCCTCTGCGTCGCAAGTCTGACACGTTTGATGCCATCCGTCGTTTTCGTGCGTTCACTCTCACTCAGTTCCACCTTCCCCTCGTCTCCCTCCAATCCGATAATGGTGGAGAGTTCGACAACCTCGCCGCCCGTCGTTTCTTTGCTGACAACGGCATCGCTTTTCGCCTGTCCTGCCCCTAATCCTCTCCCCAGAACGGGCGCGCCGAGCGCATCTTACGAACCATCAACGAGACGACTCGCACGCTCCTCTTCCACGCTCACATGCCTGCCGAATTTTGGGTCGAGGCCCTGGCCACCTCCACTTTCCTCGTGAATCGGCGCCCCTGTCGTGCACGACAGCTCCTCTCCCCTTTCCAACTCCTCTAAGCTACCCTTCCCGATTATTCGAGTCTCCGTGTCTTTGGCTGCTTATGCTATCCAAATACCACTCCAACAGCTCCCCACAAGCTTTCCCCGCGATCCCTCCCTTGCGTCTTCTTAGGCTACTCCCCTGATCACAAGGGGTACCGATGTCTCGACCCCTCCACAAATCGCCTCTCGATCTACCGCCATGTCCACTTCGACGAGCACATCTTCCCGTTCGCTAACCTGCCTAACCAGCCCGACAACTCCTCCCTCGACTTCCTCCTCCGCCTCCCACCAACCCATGATCACACGATCCCCCTGGATCCGATCTCGCCACCACCTACTACCGCGAGGGCACCGCACCCCGACACTCTGCCGCGGCCGCCTGCCGCGGCAGCGCCAACCCCCGACCCTCTGTCGCGGCAGCCTTGGCCCCTCAATCTCTGCCGCGGCAACGATCTACACCACCCCGCGCGCCATCTCCATCCCCAATTCCTGCCACGCCTATCGTGTCCTCCGCTTCCCCTCCTCCCTCCCCCAGCTCCCCAAACTCACCTGTCTCGCCCGTTCCTGTCGTTGCCTCGTCCCGTCCTCCCCCACCCCCTCCTACTCATCCTATGCGCACTCGCGCCCAATCCGGAATTTTCCTACCCAACCCTCGCTACGCAAACCTTGCCACCATCGACTCCATCTCTCCGCTGCCCAAGAGCGTGCGCGTGGCCCTGAGTGATCCTAATTGGCTTCTAGCAATGCAGGATGAGTACAGGGCTTTGCAGGAGAACCGGACCTAGTCGCTTCTGCCTCGTCCTCGCGGTGCCAATATCATCAGCGGGAAGTGGGTCTTCCGCCACAAATTCCGCGCCGATGGCAGCCTCGAGCGCTACAAGGCACGATGGGTTGTGCGTGGCTTCTCTCAACGCCCCGACATCGACTTCGACGAGACGTTCTCACCGGTCGTCAAATCCGCCACCATACGGGCCGTCCTCGCCATCGCCGCCAACAAAGACTGGCCGGTGCACCAGCTCGACATCAACAATGCCTTCTTGAACGGCTTCTTGCAGGAACGAGTGTACTGTCAGCAGCCGGCGGGCTTTGTCGACCCCTCTCGTTCGGACGACGTGTGTCTGCTCTCCAAATCCCTCTACGGATTGAAGCAGGCCCCGCGGGCCTGGTATGCTCGCTTCGCGAGCTTCCTCACTGACATCGGTTTTGTCTGCGCCAAGACGGACACCTCACTGTTCGTTCTGCACCAATCGGCGGCACGGCCTACCTCCTCCTGTACGTGGATGACATCGTGCTCATTGCCTCTTCAACTGCGCTGCTTCGCCGCGTCATCAACCAACTCCAGCAGGAGTTCTCTCTCAAGGACCTCGGCGCTCTGCACTTCTTCCTTGGCATCAGCGTCAAGCGTTCCGCCGAGGGCTTCTTCCTCTCACAATGCAAATATGCTCGTGAGCTGCTGGAGCGGGCCAACATGTCCTCCTGTCGCCCGTCATCGACACCCATCGACACCAGCGCCAAGCTCTCCTCCGCCTCTGGTCATCCTGTCTCCGACGCCTCCGAGTACCGCAGCCTCGTCGATGGTTCATGCGCCCATGGACAGCCATCTCGCCATCGTCAAGCGCATCCTCCGCTACGTCAGCGGTACTGCTGGCTACGGGCTGCATCTCCAGCGCTCGTCGACGTTCGACCTCGTGGCTTACTCCGATGCCGATTGGGCCGGGTGCCCTGATACACGTCGCTCCACCTCGGGGTATGCTGTCTTCCTCGGCGATGCCCTGGTGTCCTGGTCATCCAAACGGCAGCCCACCGTCTCCCGCTCCAGCGCCGAAGCGGAGTACCGGGGCCGGGTGCCCTGATACACGTCGCTCCACCTCGGGGTATGCTGTCTTCCTCGGCGATGCCCTGGTGTCCTGGTCATCCAAACGGCAGCCCACCGTCTCCCGCTCCAGCGCCGAAGCGGAGTACCGCGGCGTCGCCAACGTCGTCGCGGAAAGCTGTTGGCTTCACCAGCTTCTTGGCGACAGTCTACATGGCTGCCAACCCTGTCGAAGCACATCGAACTAGACATTCACTTTGTGAGGGAAAAAGTCGCCTTGGGACAGCTTCGTGTTCTTCACGTGCCCACCTCACAACAGTACGCCGACATCATGACCAAGGGCCTACATCATAGCACTAGCTCACGACATCCACCTCCCCACGATCTCCTGTACACGTCTAGCATGACAATGATTTTGTCATTGATCATTGGTTTGAGTTGCTTATTGTGCAGTGCCGCACAATCAGCCACCGTATCACCAATTGGTGTGCTCAGTCAAGAGCACGTACACATTGTCATCTCCCTATATTATAAGTAGGACAAAATATTCTTAAATCCACGATGTGGGACTAAATACTTCTCAATAAACATAGCTCCTGGTCCTGGAGGGTGAGGAGCTGAGCAACGTGATGGGCTGGCTCCTGGGAACGGCCGCTTCCTGGGTTCGTGGAGCACGCGTCCCTCTCGCACAGTCCGGCCCGTCTCCACTCATGTGTTTCCGTTTGGTAGCTCTATATTCTTGGGAACTTGAGACTTACGGTGTAGAGCATCTCCACTCCTTGGGCGAATCTAGGTCGAAATTTAGATCTTTTATTGGCTAGACGGAACTTGATTTTGGCCTGGATACGTCCAGTTTTTCACTCACGTATCCAGACCGAGTATCCAGACAAACATAAAACGGCGATATATTTGAATCTTTATCGTTCCCGCCGGCGAGTACTCGGCCACAAGGTGTTCGACACAAACAACGGCCACAAATTTGGCGAAATACAACGCAGAGCGGGGCCTGCGTACGCCAGAGAGGTGGAGTAGGGGAGGTTGATATCCACGTTGAAGGCCGAAGGAGGGCGCGGCGCCGGGCAGGGGAAGATCACGTTGGGGTTGAACCCGTCGTCGAACTCGGGCGACGAGGAGTACCTTTGCCGAGCAGTCGTCTGGCTCTCCTGAAAGCCGGCCGGAGAGATCGGCGAGAATCCGGCGGGTGAGCCGCCGCTTGGCTGGCTTCCCCAGTGGGGTCCGTACGGCGCCGCCATCAAAGCCGACCTCGTCGCCGCCACCTATTTCGCCTTCACGATCGCCTGCTCGTCTGTCGTTGCCTTCTCTTGTTCTTGCCGGAGCTTCGCCCTCTCCTTTCTGCCCTTCCTGTCCTCCGACGCCATCTTCCTGGCCTGCTCCTTGGCCGTCCACACGGCGTCGGGCATGCCCTCCGGCTTTGTCGGCGGCGCCCTCGGCTTCCTCACCTTCTTCTCCGCCGGACCCTCGCAGAGGATGGATCTGGGTTGGACGAAGCACTTGGGCGGCATGGTGGGCGGGAGCTCAGCGGAGTGGCGGGAGGGGAATAGGGAAGAAAGGCGGGAGGAGGAAAGAAACGGGCGGGAGCTCGGCGAAGTGGCGGGAGGTCAGCCTTCTCTCGCCGACAGAGCTGGCCCACGCCCGTTTTCGCTGCGTTCGGCGTTTTAGGGCGTACCCGGGATCCTGGGTACGGTCTGGGTAGGCCGGACCAAAGTTCGCTCAAATCCAGCCGAAAACAAGTCTCTCGGTACGCGACTGGGCCGATTTTCGCGTCCAGACCTAAATTCGGCGTCCGTATCGGCATCCTGGGTAGGCGAGTGCAGATGCTCATAGATTTCATGGGCCAAAACAAATGAGCTCCTGAGTTTTTTTTTAGAGGAGCTCATGAGGTTTTTGAGTGTTTTGTTTTCAATAGTTCTAACGTTTTATGATGGAAATTGGGATAGCTAACTTTTGTCTTGGATGAGGAAATCAGACTCATCACATCCATTTCTGACATGCGTGCTTTGCGGTGCCGCCTATAGTGGGTTTCAGCACGGTCTGGTATGTGTGGTGGGCTTGCAGGTTTCCGCGATCATTTTATAATTTTTATTCTATTGCCGACTGTAAATTAAATAGGTGAGTACACACACTTCTCGAATAATCCAGCGATAGAGACAATTAAACTCTAATTTTCATGGATGTTCCATGGTCCGTAACGAGCATACTCTGCTTTTTAGAATACCAAGATTGTAAATATTTCGCATTAATGGAAAAAAGCTAGACATGAAACACGCTTTTTTATACAAATAATTACGTTCACATTGACCCACAAGAAAAAAATCGACATAAGAAACCCAATGTATGAGTCATTACGGTGTAAAACACAAAAATATGTATTTTATGTCACATAAACAAATAAGTTTATGTGATGTCTATATTTTCTTACTCCCTCCGATCCATATTACTTGTCACTAAAATGGATGTATCTAGACATGTTTTAGTGCTAGATACATCAATTTCAACGACAAGTAATATGGATCGGAGGGAGTATGTTATTCTCGACTTCGAGGGAAGAGAAAATTTACGTGATGCAAAATCATGTACAATCGTAAAAAAACATGGTGGATGTAGAATAACTATTCTGCACCGAGGGGTTAAATGGCATGTCCATATCATATTAACTATATATACACGTATGTGCAACAACAATACACAAATATAAACATGTGTATCGATTATTAAAATTCCTCAAAGTGCTGAATCAGACTATCTTACAAAAAATTTCTTACAAAAATGTGTGCACGGAAATATATGTCGTTTACATTTTTGTCGTACTCGTCCATATTTTCATACACAAACTATCTTGTATCCTTTTCCGTAAAGTATAAGCATACAAGTTCATTACCCTTTCTGAAGGTCAATAATATGTCTCAACTTGATGCAAATGTTGATGTTTTCATTGAACTCACGTGCGATAAAATAGGCTTCATTTTGCAACCATGATTGTAAATGAACCTGTAGCTCCAGATTGAACTAAGTAGAAGCACTGCTTGCAAGAATTTTTTTCATCTTATATTTAGCCCTAGGGAATCCAAATATAAAAAACAACGATGGTGAATCATTATCAACATGCTATGTTAAAAAACGCTTGAACAATCATAATAGGTACTAATATGTGCTTGGGTGATATATGTTTCGGTGAGAGGATAGTGATTTAAAGTCACATGTCTTTCTAGAGGAAATATGTAAGGAATATAATTGCAAAGTTAATTGTAAGCATTCACTTAGTTCCTTACCATAGGTCGCCCTTGTTTATATGTTTATGCCATAGGCGCATCTCTTAAGTTGCCGCCGTTTCTGCAAATGGCCCGAGTAATGCTTAGGGTATCGTCTAGGTGTTCTACAACTCACACCTAACATGGACACTAATCTCATACCAAATATGTGTGGAGATATTTTCCCAATGTCCATACATTTTAGAACCCTATCTCATGATACTTTTATAATTATATACTTAGGGCTTGTTTGATTCATAGGATAGGAAAAATATAGGAATAGAAAAAACATAGGATTAAAATGTCATGCCAATGTGAATCCTATAGGAAGAGGGATTTTGTTTGATGTGGCAAAGAAATTTTTCCATGAGGTGTGACCTAATGTTGTTTTCCTATAGGAATTGCACTACAAGATTTCTATAGGATTAATTCCTATGGGATGTGTTCCTATGAATCAAACACTAACATAGGAAAAATTCCCATAGGATTCAAATCCTACAAAATTCCTATGCAATTCCTATGAATCAAACAAGCCCTTAAAGTTATCTATCATGGTATATTTAGACCCAAATACGTAATTTAGTACTAGAGATATGCATCAATAATTATACCCTTTTTATTAGCATAATTTATAAGATACATTTATTTGTTAGGTGTTTTTGTATAAAAAACAATTATTATTTTGAAGTACTTGATTTTACTTTATGAAATGATTCCAAATGTCAAGATTCAAGATATAAAAAAGATACACTAGTATATTAATAGTTACCCTGAAATATTAAATTATTATACCAATTATATTATGAAGTATTTGCTAAAATTATCTAAGTTTTTGCTAATAGAAACTAATAATATGTTTCAAATTATAAAGGTATTTTAGTTTCTATACTTAAGGAAACTCTATTGTAGTTCACTCGTGCCTATTAAACTATAGAAGTATATGTATTAGGTTACCATAAAGCATTGGCCAACACACATTTTTATTAACAAAAATAAATATAGAAAAATGAATTGTATATGTTTTGAAAAAATAATTTTGTAGACAAAATAACAACAATGTTTAACAAATAACTCTCTCTTGGTTACCATCATGGTGGCAAGAACCGATGATTATATTACATTTCAAAATATTATCATACTCATTATCTAAACCTCTAAGAACATTGTTACAAGAATTTTTTGTCCAACTGATTACTTCATGGCGACACATTTTTACTCAACAAAAATGACTAGACTGCTTTGAGGGCCTGCTATAGGTTATCACATGAGACATTCGTAGATTACAAACTAGTAAGGCCATCATGTCATTAAGTGGTTATAATTGAGGTAAGTACTTGTAACATATAAAGGATCTTCAGGAAATATTGAGATGTGACATAATGTAGGAGAATATTCGAGTTCTGAAGCTTGTTGTGAGATTTCATTTGTGTGAAAATGTGTGTTTGTCATGTAGAAGCATCTTAGTGTGTAACATGAGAAATAGTACCGTTTATTTTAGTTTTCAATGTTTTCAATATTTGTTTTATATAGATAATAGATCAATGCATATTTTATATGTTTTGTTCATATACACCCATTGGCGAGTTCGTTAAACCTGTAGAACTAGCCACATCGCTCCATGTTGAATCTTTAGACCTGGTACGCGAGTTGCTCCTAGAAATTCATTCTTTAGACCATATGAGTAAGAAACAAAGGGCACGTGGTATAAGAGTGGGTCGATGTCATGATATGCACATTAGGCGACAAATCAAGAACCTGGCAATACAGGAGGTGGCCTAATGGATTCACAAACCTACTTGACAAATATTGTTAACCACTAGGCGATTGGGTGGCGGTGCTGAAACCCATCTAGGGTTTGGTACTTCTGCCAGCGACGCCGTCGGTCTGCTCTGCCTCCGGTGGCCTCGGAGTGTGGCGAACCATGGCCCCTTGCGCGGTGGGAGGTTTCTCGTTCTTTATTTAGGTCTTTTTTCAGTGTCTTTCTTGAAATGTGGAGGTATCGGCTAGAACTTGAAGTCAGAACAAGCTCCTGCCCGCTCTATCCTCGTTGAAGTCATGCATCTAGCGCTGACAGAGAGCGCGTGGAGTCATGTGTCCGGTAGATATCCTAGGATCTGATTCGTTTTTGTGTTCGTTGGCGTGAGTTTGGGTCAATCTCTTCCGATATACGAATTTCATCATTGGCGATGGTTGCTGCCGTTTTTTGGGGGTCTTAGCATGACGACTTTCTGTCTGACTACTACAACAAACTCTACTACGACAAACTCGGCTCCGGTGATGGATGGGCGAGGACGCGGCAGCGCGCCTTTGGCTCGTGCTAGTGTTTGTAGTTGTCTCTAGTTGGTTCATGAACCTATTTGTAATTTTTACTGATTTTAAGATTATTTATATACTGATGTGTGATGGTGATGATTTTAATAAATCGGCGAAATTTTGAAGGAAAAAATGTGAACCAGTGTGCATACGCCTATAGTCTATACGTGCAGGCGAGATGTTCTTTTTGTCATGTGTGATTGCATATGCCTAGGTAGGGAACTTGTTGGTCGTCCGAAATAGGTACTATATGGACCTATCATTTCTATCGTGTAATAATTAACTTCTCTGCACATCTCACGTATTCCAATCAGCAAATCCAGTGCTTCCGGAACCATCTGCCCGCAGGGTCTCGATCGGTCACCGGCATCATCAACGAATGTGCCTTCACCGACATGGACATCGACCCACGAACGCAAACGTGCCCCTCGTTTTTGCCGCCTCCCGCGCGGTCCCCGGCCGGCCGGCAACGCCCAGCGACGGGGAGAGGTAGTCATGGTGGGTGGGTGGGTGGGTGGGCTCTGTCTCGTCTCTGCCCGCTGCCCCATGCTCTCCCGGCTGTTTGTGCCGTCCCGCGCCCTCGCTCGCTCCGCTTGAACACCTACCCCGATGCCGTCCTCCATCCGTTCGCAGGGTCCGGCTCGTCCGTCCCCGACGTCGACGCGGAGCGGCCGGCGCAACGACATTTCGCCGCCGTACATGTCGTGTGTGTTAATGTGTCATCCATCCATGTATTGATGTGTAGCTTCTCCTCTGTTCCTGGTCAGGCGATCAGCCTCTCTCTGTGTATATATATAGAGCAAGTCTGATACGACGTCGTCCATCGCGATTATATTTGGTCAGTACGTCCACCGCTCCCGGCAAACTCCGGCGCACTACACCGCACTCGGCAGAGTCAGACGGGAGAGCACTATGCTCTCGGCGGCCACCAGAGCCGCCGGCGTGGTGGCGCGCTCCCTCGTCGCGGCCGTCGTCGGGGCAGGTGCACGCGCGCGGCCATACATTTTCACTACGTAGTACTACTTATATTTCTACATCGCGCCACAGTCTTACCGCGATTGCTTCGATTCATTGCGTACGTGCAGCCGGCACGGTGATCGGCGCCATGGTGGGCCTCCTGAGGGGCTTCGTCGAGGAGAACGGCCTGCTGCAGGGCGCGCTGGTCGGCGCGGTCACCGGAGCGCTCGTCTCCGTGGAGCTCGCCGACTCGCTCCTCAGGATATGGACCTGCGACGACTGCTCCATGGACGCGCGGGTCAAACGAACGGTACCTACATTTTCAAAGTTCCCAAGAAAATCAGAGTAGTAATTTTTCTCGCCCATTCGCCGTCAACTGATCAAATTCTCCTTCTTTCTTGCAGCGGCTGGTGCTCCAGAGCTTCGCGGCCGGGCGCCTCCTGCGGGGCTCCGTGTTCCCGGCCATCAGCGGCGCGCTGGACGCGCAGATGGACGCGCTGCGGTACCAGGCGCACCACTACTCCGCCGGTGCCCGAGACGACCTCTTCGAGCCGAGCTCCGCGGTGATGGCCGCGCGGAAGGCCGCCGTCGAGAGCCTCCCGGCGACCACGCTCACCAAGGAGACCGCGACCTCGGGGCAGCAGACCACCTGCCCCATCTGCCTCCATGTCAGTCAGCATCCACACATTCGTCTCTGCTATCTCCATCGATCGATACACCGCACCTACTAATCGACTTCGACTGACGCATGCCTTCTTGTTTCCTCTGTCAGGAGTTCCAAGCGGGCGACAGCGCCAGGAGGCTGCCGGCCTGCCGCCACGTGTTCCACCTGGCGTGCATCGACAGCTGGCTCCTGTGGAAGCCCCAGTGCCCGATGTGCCGCCACGCCGTCTACTAGCAAGCTGCTACCGCCGACGGTCGCCGGTCGCCGGTCTCACGAACGAACGACAGAGGATCGAGAAATGTGTTCGTTTTTGATTTGTACAGAAAGTTGCAGATGCTGAGGTGCGCGTTACTGGAATAGTTTTGATTGTGTAATGACAGTTCGGAAAAAATTTAGCAGCGATTAATTAGTGGTAACAGAGCCTGGGCCGACCGGGCTTTCTCGTGGGCTCCAGTTTCATTTTGCTTCGTCATATCCGCCAAGGATCGTGCTAGGCGAATGCTATTTATCGCTCAACGGGGGCGTTTATAGTCTCCGCTCATGCGGGCGCTCGCGTTGGGTGGGCGTTACTGAAATGTGTTCGTTTTTGATTTGTACAGAAAGTTGCAGATGCTGAGGTGGGCGTTACTGGAATAGTTTTGATTGTGTAATGACAGTTCGAAGAAAAAAGTTAGTAGCGATTAATTAGTGGTAGCAGACCCTGGGCCGACCGGGGGCTTTCTCGTGGGCTCCAGTTTCATTTTGTTTCCTCAGATCCGCCATTATCCGAGGCATTTCTAGGCCTCCCGGCACCAAAACTTACGATTTTGGGTCAAAAGAACGGATGCGCTGCGGTAAGAGTATCTCCAATGGCATTTCCATGAGACCATTTTTAGACTATCTTTTTATTCGAATTGCAAAAAAAAAACGTTTATTACCGTTCTCAGGAGAGCGTTTCTAGACCGTTTTCCGATGTTCCCAGGCCATTCCAGAGACGCTGGAAACGCTGGATGAAGCTGTCCACCAATCCCTCTCTCCCATGTGTCCCCTCTCTCTCCCCATCTCTCTCCCCCATCGATTCCCCTCACCAACATTTATGATATTGTAGCATCAAATTGTATAATTTTTCTCGGTGGGTTAAAAGCATATAAAAAATTGCAGCACTTCAAGAACAACAAAGTACAAAAACAAATGAGTATTTAGCAAGAAAAATATACGAAAGTAGCAACTGTTGTTATCCGTTGTAGCAACCCCATACACCTGCGGTAGCATCTCGGGCATCCCCTTGCACTATTAGCACGAGCTCATGCACCAGCGGTTCATGGATGGTCAGGAGGGACACACGCGTCTAGAGAGGTCAAGCCAAAGTCAAGCCTTATCATCCTAGACGCCGGTCTGCATGTAGGAGAGGGATGCGGACGGCAGCAGGAGCTATGCATGGTGGTGGAGGCATGTGTCCAGGGCGACGGTAAGGGTGGCCGCGACGCGTGGCTTAGACAACAACCTCCATGGCTGTTTATGGGAGATCGGAGATCGCAAAAGGATAGAGAACGGAAAATGGGGAAAATATGTGGCCGTGAGGAGAAAGGGTTCGTGGGGCCCATCCACGATATGATGTCTTAGAGATGGACATGCAGGACACGCTTTTGACGCGGACCCGGACGGTGGTAGTCAGAGGACTCCGGGGGAGTAGTATCATTTCCTTTACCCAACGCTGAAACTTAAGCATTTTCCCAAAACACAGACGCCCACCTCCGCAGGGCTACCATAGGGCGGGGCAGAGGGACGCTCGCCCTAGGACCCCATGGTCTAGGGGCCTTGGCCCACTATTTGTTTGTGTGCTCATATTTGTCTAATACTTTTGACGTGCAACATTGTAGAATAATTTTAGAAAATATAATTTATTGTCTAAAAAAGAAAATATAGATGGTTCAAGCTATGGCCTATCATAACTCTACCCTTACTCCTATTTCTTAAAACAAAAACTCTACGTTTGCGAATATGTTTTATTGATGTCACTTTTTTTGTTGGTCTTTCTAGATGTTCATAACATCGGTCCTCATATTCCTTTATAAGGTTGTGAGTATTCATTAGTGAACACTAAGGACACAATCGTATTTTGGAGATGATGCTAATTCCGTTTGATAATTAATAAAGTGACCGTGACATTTGCTGGGAAAAAACGTAGAAATAGTTAGTATTTACTCCCTCCATCTCAGAGTTTAAGGCCTATAACTTTTTTAAAAAGTCAAGCCATGTAAAGTTTGACTAAACTTTTAGAAAAAAATATCAAGAAATATAGATACCATGTGAAAATATGTTTCATAGTGTATGAAAGGGTAGGGGTTACCTATTATAAATATTAATATTTTTCTTTAAAAATTTGATCAAATTTTAGGTAGTTTGATTTTAAAAAAAGTTATAGGCCCTTTAGCCTTAAGACGGAAGTAGTATGTTTTTTATCGTCTTACAAAATAGCAAAACCATTATACCATCAGTTCTACCGTGTTAACATCCCTGCACCCGTAGCAGTCAATCTTCCCCTTCTGCCCGCAGGGTCTTGATCGGTCACCGGCCGGCAGCAACGATCCGCCGTGACACTGACACACATGGGCCCACGAATGCAAACGCGCGCCTCGTTTCTTCCTTCGATCCGCGTGGTCCTGTCCTACCGGCAACCCCCAAGGACGGGAGGGAAGAGGTCGTCATGGTGGGTGGGTGGTCTCTGCCCGGTGGCAGTGTCCTCCAAGCACTTTGTCCCGTCCCGTGCGCTCGCGTTTCAAACGTTGAACACCAGGATCAATGCCCTCTTCCATCCGTGCGCACAAGCCGACTCACCGGCCCCCGACGTCCACACGGAGCGGCCGAAGCAACCACATTTGGCTGCCGCTAGCTAGCTACTTCTGAACGCAGTGATTCTTCAATGGCGTGGGTGTCCCCGTCTCATCCAACGGCCACCACTCTTCTAAGATTGATGTCTTCAATTTTACACCAACAACCTTGACAATGTACACTTCTTGTCCCTATAGGAACGAAGCTGTACACGCACACTTTGCCCTCTCCTCACCTCTATCCCCTGTCTCTCTCCCGCGTGCTATTATCTCATGTGTTCGTCGGCGCTGGAGATCTCGGTCGCCGGGAGCTCGAGATCTATGGCGACACCTCGTAGAGAGGAGTCACGGGGCCACCGACCTCGCCGGCGACGAAAATAATGGAGCTTGACGGCGCCCCTACCGCCAGGATCCGTCGCATGACTAGCCTCTCCTCACAACGACAGCATGTCCTCCCCGATCTGGATCCCTCATCGCCACAGCCTCTCCTCACGACGATGGCAGGTCCTCCCCGATCTAGATCCCTCACCGCCACAACCTCTCCTCACGACGACGGCAGGTCCTTCCCGATCTGGATCCCTCACCCCACACCGCTCATCGGCTTCCCCGATCTCTCACGACGCAACCATAGTGTTCTGGGTTGTATATGAATCCAAGATCTGTTTTTTTTGGTTATCTTAATGGTTCTTGATCTCAACGATTTACTAGTGCATGTATGCCAGAATCCTGTGTTCAAAAGTGCATGTGTTTTCTCCTGGAAAAGTTTTGTTTATGGTCAAGAATTTTGGGACAAAATCGGTTGTTGAATAGACGGAACTTGAGACGCACAGAATCTTTGGTCAGATTTATTTAGTTCCATATTTTCCTCAGAATTTATGATACGAAATTGGTCCAATATCTGATACAAAAATGCATGTAATCTTCGATCAGAGTTTCCAGCATTCAATGTTGAACTGTAAAAACACGAATAAGCAAACATACAAGGCTTCTCCTGGAAATAGAGGAGCCTGTGCAAATGAAATATGATGCTAAATCCAAGGTGTTTTGTGTAAAAACATGCACGAATCTTGAAGCAATAGATGGTAGGGATAAGCCCGGGACCCCCTCGTGTATGTAGAGTTGCATTTTCGGCTACTTTTGTCGATGTATGTGCGAGAAAATTATAAATAACCACCATATTACAGGCTAGGGTTTTAAAAAGGCACCACTTTGCGTTAGAGTTTCAAAAAGCCATCAGTTCAGAGTTGGTTCGTTTCAGAAAGCACTGATACCGGTTTGACGCTAGTCTAATGACAAAACTGACAGGATGGTCCCACCTGTCATGATGACGTGGCTCACTCGGACGGCCGCAGGCAGACGGTCGTTAACGGCACTGTCGGAACCCTAACCTCCCATTCTCACATGGGTCAAACCAGACCACGCTCGCACACTTCCTATCCCGTGCGCGAACTGAAGCCATAGCGGCAGCGATTTCTCCTGGCTCTAGATCTCCGGCCGGCGGGGGAGCTGGAGGCGTACCTGGCGGAGAAGATGGCAGTGGAGACACCGGTGGTGGGCACGAAGTCGAGGTGTCGGGCTTCCTTGCGACGGAAGGGGATTGGTGCGGTAGCTCTAACCCGCTGACGGCGAAGTTTGCATTGCCGGAGAAGCTGACCGCCGCTTCCTTGGCAAATCGTTGGAAGGAGGACCTTACCCAGAGAAGCCATTGGACCAGTTCATTCGGAGGCGGCGTTGAGTAAGTCATTCGCCATTTTCTTATCCATTTTGGCTAGGGATTTGTACTGAAAAATAGACAATTAAATTCTCTTATTCTGAATATATGCAGTTTGGATGATGATATATGGGATATAAGGATCAATTTAGATGGTAAGGACAATTTAGAGCGCACTTTATCCGAATTAGATGTAACATTCCTCAATTTGCTAGCTCTAATAGAGACAGAGGGCTATGGGATTAGCGATAACATATATTATGTGAAAGAGGAGGGTATAGGGATAGCTGGGATGGATTTACTAGATGGGCATAGTAAGGTGCAGCATATGGTTGAACTTTATGAGGATAAGAGATATGTGAGCTTGACTGTAATTAAAAGAGGAAGCACACTTCCATCAAACATCAACACTGCTACAGTTGAAGAGCAAATCCCAATTTCAGAAATTGGAAACCCCATTGTTTACGCAGTTGATGATGGAGTTGTTTTACCAAGTCAAGAATGTACACAGTTAACTGAAGATCCTGAGTGCATGTACTTGCTGACACAACAGAGCAACAATGTCGAGAATGATCTTGAGAATGACATGCAAATCTTAGAAGTGGGTGATGGTGATGGAGGATACTTATTGAATGAACATGGAACAACTGAGGATAAGGGAAAGCACATTGTTGATGAAGAACAAGAAGATATGGAAGAGGATGAACAAGAAGATATGGAAGAGGATGAAGATTTAGAAATGGAAGATGATGAAAATTACACTCTAGAGGATAGAAATGAAACTGAATCAGATGAGGATGAGTTAAATCATGATTTGAATAAGAGAAAGAGGGGTGCCTTAGAGCATGAGTCTTATTTTGCAGAAGAGCTTGAAGATTTATTTAATGCATCTGATTGCTCAGATGTTGACAAGGATGAGCCAGTTACTGTCAATAAGAAGAGAGAACCACCAGACTGGCTTCCTTCTGATGATGAAGGTCCAAATGGTGATTTGGATCCAGAGGATGATGATGGATTTGAGAAATTGTCATGGGCTCTGTCAAAAGGAAGGAAAAGCAGGGCCAAAAAGAAAGAGCCAGGGGTGTGGTATGATGAGAGTAGACTACAACCTGAAGAAGGACTGTGTCTTAGGATGTGCTTCCTAGATGTGTATCAGTTCAGGAGAGCAGTGCAAACACTTCATATTGCACAACTTAGGAACTTCAGGTACCATAGAAATTGCAAGGACAAAGTGATAGTAAAGTGTGCTCAATAGAAGTGTCCTTTTTATGGTTGGTTCTCAGATAAAGAATGAGAAATCATTCTGCCTAAGAAAGGTGCACTTTGAGCACACTTGTGGCATAGTAGGTGAGCACTGCAAGGTCACAGGCTAATGGGTTGCAAAGATTTGTGAGCCCAGCATTAGAATTGATCCAAGGACAGGCATTGAGGCTGTAATGGAGACAACCAAGGAGAAATTTTGTGTAGATGTTCCTAAAATGATGGCATATAGGGCAAAGAGGAAAGCTTTACAGGTTGTGCTTGGTGATCAGGTGGAGCAATACAAGAGGCTAAGGGATTACTTGCAGACAGTGCTTGACACAAATCCAGGATCCAGATGCACTGTGACCAAAAAAATTCTGGTAGAGCATCCAAGTACCAACCCTAGATTTCATGGATTGTTCTACTGTCTAGGTGCATCTGTAGAAGGATTCCTTAATGGTTGCAGACCATTTATAGGTAATTGACATGATATATTTTCCCTTTGCTAATTAATGAGACATATACACATTATGACCTGGCATATATCTATTCATTTGTAGGTCTAGATGGCTGCTTCATTAAGCTGACCACATGCCAGCAGATTCTCTGTGCCACTGGAAGGGATGGGAACAACAATATCTTCCCTATTGCTTTTGGCCTGGTTGACAAGGAGGAGACAGCTACATGGTCTTGGTTTCTCACCCAGTAAAGTATGCTATTGGTGGTGAGGCAGGCAAGTTTGGGTACTATACCATAATTTCAGACAGGCAGAAGGTAACTGCATAATATACATTTCTTCTGTGTCATATGCAGTTGCATTGTCAAATGTTCAGTTATTTACATAGTTAGAAATCTTTGTGTAGGGTCTACTTAATGCAATCAACCAAATATTCCCCAACTTCCCACAAAGATACTACTTAAGACACATTTATGCAAACTTTCAAACTGCTGGGTTTAGAGGTGAGGAGCTCAAGAAATACATGGATGCAGCCTCCTATTCTTACACAAAGCATGGTTTTGATGTTGCCATGGATAACATGAAAGATGAGAGTATGGAAGCTTGGGAGTGGTTAATGAAAATACCAGTTTCAGCATGGGCCAGATATGCCATGGACTATAACTGCAAAACAGACTTAGTGGTGAACAATTTAAGTGAGGTTTTCAATAGGTGGATTCTTGACATTAGAGGGAAACCAGTGAGAACAATGTTTGATGGCATAAGGAAAAAAATGATGGTCAGAAATGAAGGCAAGAGAACAGGAGCTAGCAAGGCAAGATGGGAAATCACACCTACTTATGTAGAACTGCTAGAAGAAAATAAGAAGTGGTCAAGAATGTATAGATCAAGAAAGGCCGCTGAAGGTTTGTGGGAAGTTAGCCATGGGGAAAATGTTATGTTGTTAACTTGACAACTAGGACATGTGGATGTAAGAAATGGGACATGACTGGTATCCCTTGCAATCATGGTGTATCATCCATCTACAAGTCATTCCAACACCCTGAAGATTTTGTTTCTGATTTCTTCAAGCCTTTGTATGTTGAGGCATACAAGCCTGTGATTTACCCTGTGCCAGGTGAAGATAGCTGGACAAGGACTGATACACCTGATATTGATCCACCAGTCTTCAAGGTATCATTGGGCAGGAATCAGACCAAGAGGAGAAAAGGAAAGTATGAAGTTCCAGAACCAAAGCAATCATCAAGGTGTTGGAGATATGCCCTAGAGGCAATAATAAATGTAGTTATTATTATATCTTTGTGTTTATGATAAATGTTTACATTCATGCTATAATAGTATTAACAAGGAAACATTGATACTTGTGTGATTTGTAAACTTAATTTGAAGTCCCTAGTATAACCTCTATACATCACTAGCTTGTTGGTTGATAAATGATTGTGGTTTACCGATCATGAACATTGAGATGTTATCAACAACAAGATCATATCGTTAGGAGAATGATATGGTGGACATACTCCTATAGATAAGCGTAGCATAAAGATCAAGTCATTACAATAGTTCAATTGTTATATGCTTTCTGATACATAGTAACCTAATTCCTTCGACCATGAGATCATGCATATCACCTTTACCGGATGGATGCTTTGATGACATCAAACACCACACCGTAACTGGGTGGCTATAAAGGTGGCATTGAGTGTTCGGAAAGTATTGGTTGAGACACATGGATCAAGAGTGGGATTTGTCCATCCATATGACGGATAGATATACTCAGGGCCCTCTCGGTGGAATGTCATCCAATTAGCTTGCAAGCATGTGACTGGCTCACAAGGGATCACATATCACGGGAACGAGAAAAGAGTACTTATCGGTAACGAGGTTGAACTAGGTATGCAGAGATACCGACGATCATAACCTCGGATAAGTAAACTATCGTGAGACAAAGGGAAATTGGTATCGTATGTAAGTGGTTCATTCGATCGCAAAGTAATCGTAGAAATATGTGGAAGCCATATGAATTTCCAGATTCCTCTATTGGTTATTGTTCGGAGAAGTGTCTCGATCATGTCCGCATAATTCACGAACCGTAGGGAGACACACTTAAGGATTCAACGTTGTTTGAGTAGTTATGGTAGTATGAGAAAGAGACCGAATGTTGTTCGGAGTCTCGGATGGGATCCGGGATATCACGAGGTGATCCGGAATGGTCCGGAGAATAAGATTCATATAAGGAAAGTCCCGTTTCGGAGTTCGGGAATGATTCCGGTGTTTTCATCGGGAATGTTCTAGAAGGTTCCGGAATGTCCGGCACTCCGGAGGGGAAGGGGTACATGAGTGTGTCATTGCAAGTTGGAATGATTGCATCATGTACTAAGTGTATTCGCTGTCCAAAATAAATGGTTTATTCAAATCCTAAATTGAAAAGTCAAACAGCTAGTTTGAAAAGTCAAACGACAATTTTTGGAAAGTGGAAAGAGGAGGAAGGAGGGAAACCGAGTTGGGGAGGGAATCCCTCCTCCAACCGGCGGCCCACCTCCAAGCCGAGTTGGGGAGGGACTCCCCTCCCTCCCCCTTGGCGCGCCGGCTCCTCCACCTATATAAGGAGGGGCAGGGCTCCCTCCTCTTGACACACAAGTTCCTATCCTCTAAATCTAAACCCTAGCCACAGCCTCCGGTTTAGAGCCGTTTTGGTTTAGAGCTTCTAATTGCACTAGCCTTCGGATTAGAGCCTTCTAATTGGTGTCTCTAAACCCTAGACCACCAAAGCTCTCTCATACTCCACCATACTCGCTCCGGCTTAAGGCGAAGCCCTGCGGGATCTCCCCTCTACTTCCGGTACCACGCCGTTGTGCTGCCGGAATCGCGAGGAGAGTGCTACAACCTCCGCTGCCTGCTGGAACAAGGGAGAGGAAGGTTTTCGTCGAGTACCGAACGTGTGACCGACTGCGGGAGCGCTGCCGGAACGCAGCGCCGGAAGGATCGTCTACGCGATCTTGAGATCGGAAAGAGTACGACTACATCACCCACGAGAATCCGCTCTCGTTAAACACTTTGGAATCTTCGAGGGTAAGTTATTCCATCGACTCGTTGCTACAATCTAGTAGATAGATCTTGGCTTGTTTGTTTGTATGCGATAGAAAATTTTTGTTTTCCATGCTACGAAACCCTACACAAGGATGGCCACCATAACCTGCAGCAATTGTGGAACTCTTGGGCATGGACACACTAGTTGTGGTGCCCCTCTAAAGCCATCTCTGGTGGTGAGGAAAAACAAAGATAAGGTTTGTTTTCTGTTTTAACCATTCTCTGCAATTTCTCTGTTTTAACCATTCTTTGCATTTTCTGTGTAATAAACACTGTCTTGCTTGGATGCAGGAGAACAGGGCAGAGCACTCCAAGTCTTCTACATCAGCAGCTCCACATGAAAACATGCTAGTAGCTCCACCTATAGCTAGGAGAACAATACCAGCTGCTACTAGGAGGACAACACCTGGTGCTACTTCAGCTCAAACAGCACCTGCAGCTAGGAGGACAACACCTGGTGCTACTTCAGCTCAAACAGCACCTGCAGCTAGGAGGACAACACCAGCTCAAACAGCACCTTCTGCTAGGATGACAACACCAACTCAAACATCACATGCTGCTAGGAGGACAACACCTGATGCAAGGCCACCACAACCTTTCAAAGCTCCAAGGCCAGGTCCTGCACAAAATGAAGCAAGTGGTACTTCCAGTAGGCCTGTAAGAGCAAGAAAGCAATCATCAAGGATGTCAGGTTACCTCACAGCAAGCAATATTGACAAGCTTACCTTGAGAGATACTCCCTCCGTTCCTTGATATAAGGTGTATAGTTTTCTTGCACGAATATTAGCGCATAGGCTAAAAGGAAAAAAATCGATACTTTTAGATGTTAATACATGTAGGTGACCGATGTGAGAATAGAGGAAAATATGGAAATCTCGGTATCTCATCTCTCCAAATCAGTTTGACTCCTAAATTATGTAAAAAAAACCCACAATCCCACCATATATCTTATATTCTGGAATTTTTTACAGAAAAATATACACCTTATATCAAGGAACGGAGGGAGTATCAAGAAAGGGCTATTATGAAATGCTCAGTGTAATGGTACTGATTCTGAAATGCTCAGTGTAATGGTAGTGATTCTGGCACTATGTTGGTACTATGTGTGGTTGTGAATAATTTAAGTGTGTTAGTGATTCTGTGTGGTACTGATTCTGGAACTATGTTGGTACTATGTGTGGTTGTGAACAATGCTATTTGTGGTTGATACTATTTGTGTGATTCTGAAATGCTTCTTAATACTATTTGTGTTATTTGAGCATTACAATACCACAAAATGAGCATTATAGATGTTGACATATTAAGTAAAATGCATGAAATTTCAGAAACAGGCAGGAGAACATGTTGACACAAAATGAATGGTTTAACACATTGAGGGTTCAACTAAACAAATAAAGGTTCAACACATGGAGATTTCAACTCAACAAATAAAGGGTTCAACTCAATAGCTGCATTACACAAATACACCAACAGACTCATACATCTACCTAAACACACCATCACTCCTCCTCACAAATTTCCTTGATTCTCCTGACCTTGTCCTTGTTAACACCATTGACCTTGAAAAGGTCATGCATGGAGTACTCTGACTTTTTCTTTTCATCCTTCAGATTAGCTCTTTCCTCATACCACTTCTGTTGTTTCACTTTGAATACTTCTACCTGTGATTTGAGCATATTCTTCAGTTCCTCCTTAGCATTTTTCAGCACCTCTACTTTATTTTTCAATGCAGCTATGCGCTTCTCCATCTGCTCAGCATCATGTTCCCCACCCTTTATCTTAGCAAGGATTTCTGCTCTGGCTTTCTTCTCAGTCTGAGCTATCCACTTCCTCTCAGTCTCATCTATACACCTATACCTTCCTCTAATAGGGTTGCATGCTTCTTCTCCAATTTCTCCTTCTCTTCAGATAGAGCCTTCATCATCTTACTACTCTCATACCTCTCTTTAATTCTTGAGCTGTGTCTATCATTGTACATTCCCCACAACTTAGACAATGCATGTTGCAAACTATCATCCCACTCTGGATCAATCCACCTTTGAAAGCCACAATTCAGGACCTGCTACACATATATATGTTTGGAATATAATCAATACTCACAATGTATCTAAATGATCCACAATCTATTAACAGGTTCAGTACATCATTGTTCTAACAGGTTCATGCCATTACAAATAGAGTGCACACTCCATTACAAATACAGAGAGATTTAGTGCACATGATTTAATATAGAGAGATTCAGTGCACATGATCCAGGAACATATATGTTGAAAACAACTACTCATTATTTTTCTAAGTACGAGAGAGATTCAGTGCATATGATTTAAACAAGTACCCATGATTTATCTAAATATATGAATCAAGAACAAGTACTCATTATTTAAAACAACATGTCAGTTAATCAAATTACCGATCCATGATAAAAGTACTGAGGGAAAACAAGGACCTGAGTACTCACATTTTCCACTAAGCATAGATAGAACTTCCTCCCTGTATCTTTGCCCTCAAATGTAACACATCGACGCGGTTTCAGATTGTGACCGGAGCAAACAAATGGGGCATCATCATCAATGTCATAATATTCTGCGTCAAAGAGATGAGCCAGTGCGTAGTCTAGCGGACAGATCTACAAATCGAACGAATCATCCACAAATCAGAGCTCAAATCAAACGATTTCTAAAAAATCCCAAATCCACAAATCGGATCTGAAATCGTAGTCTAGAAGAGAAAATTACTCACATCGTCGAGGAGAGATTCACCGGAAGTTTCGCTCTCGTTCCAGCTCGGCATGGTCTATGACGGCGGCGTGGTGACCAGCGGCGGCGGCGGCGGGCGAGCTGAGAGGGAGAAGAAGCAGAGGACTGAGGCGCGGGAGAGTGAAAGGAAAGAGGCAAACGTTTTGTCTAGGGTTCCGACAGCGCCGTTAACGGCCGTCTGTCCGCAGCCGCCCGAGTGAGCCACATCATCCTGACAGGTGGGACCATCCTATCAGTTTTGTTATTAGACCAGCGTCAAACCGGTATCAGTGCTTTCTGAAACAAACCAACTATGAACTGGTGGTTTTTTGAAACTCTAAGGTAAAGTGGTGACTTTTTGAAACCTAGCCTCTAACGTGGTGGTTATTTGTAATTTTCTCTGTGTGTGCATAACGTTTATGTTCCTGGTCAGGAGATCATCACTGCGTCATGATCATGATCTCCTAGCTGTGATACGACATTGTCAATCGGATTGCCCCGTACTACGATCCCTCTTCCCCTGCAAACTCTGCCTGGAGCACTACACGCGTCAGGCGGTAGAGCAAGATGTTGTCCGTGGCCACCAGAGCCGTCGGCGGGGTGGCGCGCTCCCTCGTCGCTGCCGTCGTCGGGGCGGGTGCGCGCGCACCGCCACACATTTTCACTACGTACAAGCACACCTTACTTACTGCCGATCATCCAGTCATAATCTTAGAGCATTTGCGTGCAGCCGGCCGGCGCGGTGTGTTAGGAATAAGTACTCCGGCTCTCCGGCACCGGCACGGCGTCGCGTATACAAGTCGCATACGACTTGTGTCCTGGTGTGTGCATGCATGTATACGTATAGGTCTAGGAGTTGTAACCGAGTCGTTATTGCTAGTACTAGTTCGAGTCGGCAACGTGGTGCCCTAGCTAGTATATATATACATGTAGTCTGATCCTTGTAAACACCACAACCGTGAAGTTGAATAAAGAAACTAGGAGCGATACGCTCCTGTTGCAATCCAAAGGAGTTTCAACGTGCGTGAGTTGAGCTAGCTGAATTGATCCAGCTGCGTGGTAGGCTGTTTAGCTGGTTTGAATCGTACGTGAGATTCGGCGGATCGTTTGGTACGTGTGTGTCATCTCGCCGGAACTTCGTTGTCAGTGTCGTCGGAAAGCAGTCGGCGACAGGGGCTGTGCGAACAATTGGTATCAGAGCCTCGTGGAGGATCTCCTAGTAACGGGAGGTCATGACGAAGGAGGTGGGAGAGTATTCTGGTGCGACTACGGGTGCACCGGTGTCGATGCAGTATCCGCGGTACAACCGCGAAAACTACACGGTCTGGGCGGTCTAGATGGAGTGGGCGTTAGAAGGCGCCAGACTCTGGGAGGCTGTCGATCCAGGCGGCGACGAGTTCAAGAAGGGCGCGTCGAAGTACCACCTAGACCGACTAGCACTCACGGCCATCTGCTCGGTGGTGCCAACGGATCTGATGCAACACCTGATCTCGAAGAAATCTGCAAAGGAGGTGTGGGATACGCTCAAGACGCTAAATCTTGGGCACGAGCGTGTCCGCGAGGCGACCCTGCAAACCTTGCAGAAGAAGTACGAGAATCTGGAGATGGGAGAAGATGAGACGCTAGACGCCTTTGCTTCAAGGGTCGCTACACTGGTCAATGGGATTCGCGGACTCGGCGAGAAGCTGGATGAGATCTCTATTGTGAGGCGTTTCCTTCGCGTGGCGCCGCCGCGTTACTCACCCGTTGTCTCGGCGATCGAGCAATGCGTTGATCTCAAGACTCTCACGATGGATGATCTAGTTGGACGGTTCAAGGCGAACGACGAGCGGATGAAGATCACCTATGGCGACGCAAAAGTGGATGAGCATCTCATGCTTATGGCTCGAGCGTTGTTCGCCAAGGAGAGGAAGGGCGATAAAGCATTCGACAGCAGGAGTGATAGAGAAGATTCTCGCCCAGCGAAAAAGTATATCGCAGGGGAGGACGAGGACGAGGCTCCGCCGCGGAGGAAGTTTGACATAAAGAAAGTAAGATGTCATAAGTGCGGCGAGCTCGGTCACTTCAAGAAGGATTGCAAGAAATCGTCGAAGGAGAGGGCTCTCATCGCCCAGGAAGGAGATGATGATGGACCGATGATGCTGATGCTCGAAGTAACTGAGCTGAAGGATGAGGAGGATCCTCCATCACCGGGTACGGAGATTGTGGCGCAAGTGGATCACGATCTACCGTGTGTGGATCACGAGCAACGGAGTGCCCCGTTTCTGCGTGAAGCCACGTTTGAGGCGAGTGAAGCTTCAGAATCTGATCATGATCTATGCGTTGGAATTTCACCTGCAACTCCGTCCGGCAATAAGTTCTTCATGCTTGTGGTGGATGATCATAGTAAATACATGTGGATTGTGTTGCTAAAAAGTAAGGGTCAAGCTCAACAAGCATTTGAGAAGATCAAGGAAGCCGAAGAGTTCAAGGTGGAGGCGAATATAAGAGTTCTATGCATTGATCAGGAAGGCGAGCTGCATCAAACCGTGTTGACCATGGCACGGAGGATGATGAAGAGTAAAGGTTTGCCAGGAAACTTCTGGGGTGGGGCAGTCAATACGGCTGTGTATTTGCTGAACATGGAGCCAACTGAGAGTGGAGTTGGTATGACTCCGTATGAAGCATGGTACGGACGGAAGCCCTCGGTTGATCATATTCGCACTTTTGGGTGCGTGACGCATGTGGCGGAGCAGAGGACTCCAATGATCATGACAGGATATGAAGGCTCGAAGAAATACCGTTTGTGTAATCCCTAAACCAATAAGGTGGTTTTCACGGACGACGTAGTCTTTGAGGAAGATAAATCATGGAATTGGGGCTCCAAGAAACCAGAATATTCATATTTTCACATCACGTGGGATCTTGAGTATGAAGAAAATATGGATCAACCAAGCTTATCTTTGTCAACAAATTTGGATCCAGAAGAGATTGAAGGCCTAGGGGATGCTCTAGGCGTGGACACCAGACCAGAAGCACTAGAGGGATACTCCCAGAAGAAAAAGTGTCCGAAGAAAAGGCTAGTCCGTGGTCAGAAAAAACGAGCTAGAAGGTGTTGTGTTTAGCTCATCATCTGCTAGTACAGGAGGTGATGATCCACGTGAAGAGATTGGGGCAAAGGAGTGTCCAGAAGTGCAAGGGTCATGTGGTGTGGTGGCGAGTCAAGAAATTGGCTCAGAAATAGGCATGCAGGATACGCTGCATGTGGAGCCGTTGGCTCCAGGAGCTCTATGTGGAGGCACACAAGGTTTAGAAACTGAAGAAACAAGCGTGTTGTCGGACGCAGAAGAGTATGTCGCAGAGCCTCTGATTGCATTGGAGATGAGACGACTACGACCGACGCAAGCACGCATGCGAGACGTGGTGGACTACTATCCGAAGAAAGAATTTTGGACGGTAAATTATCTGGTGAAGATGGAGTACGAAAATCAATGTTTGTTCATCAAGAAACCGGTGAAGACTGAAGACACAGTCATGGACAATATCAACAAGGAGGACGCAGAAAAGAAGGATGCGGACGAGAAGGGTCGATGTGAAGCCATGGAGCAGCCGACAAAAATGAAGTTGGTGACATGGGCGCCAAGGAAGAGGACGACAAAAGCAATGCTGAGGAAGAGGTCGGCGAGGAGCAACCGGCGCATTTGGGACCCTCGTCGAAGACGAAGAGAGCACTCCAGCTTAGGGGGTGATTGTTAGGAATAAGCACTCCAGCTCTCCGGCACCGGCACGGCGTCGCGTATACGAGTCGCATACGACTTGTGTCGTGGTGTGTGCATGCATGTATACGTATAGGTCTAGGAGTTGTAACCGAGTCGTTCTTGCTAGTACTAGTTCGAGTCGGCAACGTGGTGCCCTAGCTAGTATATATATACATGTAGTCTGATCCTTGTAAACACCACAACCGTGAAGTTGAATAAAGAAACTAGGAGTGATACGCTCATGTTGCAATCCAAAGGAGTTTCAACGTGCGTGAGTTGAGCTAGCTGAATTGATCCAGCTGCGTGGTAGACTGTTTAGCTGGTTTGAATCGTACGTGAGATTTGACGGATCGTTTGGTACGTGTGTGTCATCTCGCCGGAACTTCGTCGTCAGTGTCGTCGGAAAGCAGTCGGCGATAGGGGCTGTACGAACAATGATCGGCGCCACGGTCGGCCTCCTGACGGGGTTCGTCAAGGAGAACGGCCTGCTGCATGGCGCGCTCGTCGGAGCGCGGTTACCGATGCGCTCGTCTCCGTGGAGCTCGCCGACTCCCTCCTGAGGATATGGACCTGCGACGACTGCCCCATGGATGCGCGCGTCAAGCGCACCGTACGTACATTACCGCGCTGACCACAAGGTCGCAATGATTCTGTTACCGCGGGTTCGGCCCGGATCAAGTCATGGAGTTCAATTCCTGCACGCAGCGGCTGGTTCTCCGTAGCGGCGCGGCCGGCCGCCTCCTCCGCGGCTGCGTGTTCTCGACCATCGGCGGCGCGCTGGACGCCCAGATCCACGCGCTGCGGTACCAGCCGCACAACTACTCTGGCGCCCGAGATGACCTTTTCGAGCCGACCTCCCCGGTGATTAGCATTACCATAACGATAACTCCCATGGCCAAATTCTTGTCGGATGCTTGGCTTCCCGGAGGAAAATCGGTGCAAGACCTTGTCCCTATTGTTTTCTCCTTTGTTCGCAGCTCGAACATCAGGGCCCCAGTACCTGCAGCTCTATGATCTGGTGGAGCATGCCATCCTGATTGTTGGGCAACCTGACGAGGTTATCTAGCACTGCTCGCCGAATGACGCCTTCTCCGTCGGCTCTGCATATTAGTTGTTCTTCATAGCCAGAAGCCCAGAACACGTTTCACCTGCACTGGACCCATATGGAAATCCAAGGCTCCTATGAAGTGTAAATTTTCATGCGACTGCGGTACATAAACGGTGCTTGACGGCGGAAAACCTGGCGAGGAGAGGCAGTGGCATCACAATATGGTATGTTCTCTCTATCGTTGCATCAATAAGGACTGTAGGATGTGCATTGCCACTTCTTGCGGTAGATTTGGCACCGAATCCTTGACCAGTCTAGGGCCAATTTCCCCACCCCTAACGAAGCATTCCAGAGCACCAAAGCTTGGTGGCAGATGCGAGGCGCAGGGGCACCAAAGCTTTTTAAGCCTGGTTTTTGTATCTGTAGAGATAGTGGGGTTCTAACTCTTGTTTTTGTTCTCTGCATTAGAAGAGATCGACGGCGAGCGGCGGACCACCAACTCATGTTTAAGAAAGTTTGATTAGATTGCCGTGTCACGTTAGGATAGGTCGTTGCCACTTTTCCATGACACCAACAAGACAAATAAAGAAAAAGAGAGACACGATTCTCATCAAAACAAAAAAAAGTGGCATGACATAAGTTCTTTTGTCCAAGGAGTTCCAAACAATCATATCTATGTTGATTGCAAATAGACTGAAAAGGCTTCTTCCTTCTTTTGTTCATGAAAGATTAGATTAATTACGGCTTATGAGTGTTACCATTCTATAAAGAACAAGAAAGTGGGGAAGTATGGCACATGTGCTGTAAAACTTGATATGCACAAGGCCTATGATAGAGTAGAATGGTGTTTTTTAAAGCAGATTATGATACAACCTGGCTTTGATACAGGATGGGTTGAACTCATTGTGGCATGTGTATCTTTAGTGATGTATCAGGTTAGGGTCAATAATAATCTCTCTGATTATATTTATCCATCTTGGGGTCTTCACGAAGGAACCCCCGTTCACCATATTTATTTCTACTGTGTACGGAGGGTCTATCTAGTTTGTTAAACTATGAAGAAAATGCTTGGAATTTATTGGGAGTTAAAGTATGTAGAGCTGCACCTGCAGTATCACACTTATTATTCATTGATGATTCACTTATATTGACGAGGGCGGATGCAACAAATGCCGCAAGCTTGAGACGAGCTTTGGAGGAACTACCCATCGCCGTCGCCGTCGCCGGCGCGGGGTCTCCTAGTCTGTGATCCCGTGGCACGGCGCAAAAGGAGTATCCTGCTCCCTACATGGTTCCACGAATGCGGTTGCCTTGGTGCCTTCCTCCGCGACGGCGGCGAGGACGACACATGCACGCCAATAAGTCTGTCAAACTTCCGGGTGACGTGCGTGCTCCGCCATAGCAATTGCGTCGCCAAGGCCAGCACCTTCTCATCCGTCGGTGGCGGCCATTGGACCTCGGGCGCAGCCATATGTGGCGATTACTTGGCCAAACGTGCCGATATCGCTTCGCAGGGTGCAGCGATGACGGGTCCGTCGCCTCCTGGACAGGTTTCTTCGTTCTTCTTTCTCTTGACAAAGAAACTGCCGAGCTCTTGGCGTCATTTGTGCCGAGCCTCTATGAGTACATCGTGCTCTGGGGCAAGCGCCACAAGGCGGTGTACACCTACCAGCTGTGGCCACCTACGATCCGAGCTTGTTTATCCTAGCTGCCTTGGTGAGCATGGAGATCGACGGCCATGGCAGCAGCGTCCCAGGTTCTTAATTCCTTCGCCGTCCACTGTGACAAGGCTAGAGCAACTCATATGTCATCGACCGCTTGCTTCTATTGGATACTAGCTAGTTATAAGTGGCAAACAATTTCAGTTTTAATCGTTCACTACTTCAGATCGTCGGATTGTTTTGCTATTGTTTTAAACTTTCATCTTGCCTAAGGAGTAGTTTCAGGGAAGTTAATGAGAAATTCGTGCAAAAATGCAAGGATCTCAGTTTCCTAATTTGTTCAGGGATCAGAATTGGCAACACTCTCATTTGTTTTTCATTTAGAAATCACACTACAATTAGTTGTTTTTCTGAATGTTACATACCACCATTGGTTCATCAGTCAACTTCCATTATACGACCACACAAAAGCTAGACAGCAGCAGGTGCCTTTTGCCCCAGCGAGTGCCAGATGGTCATTGTAGGCTCTGACATGCAAAATTCCGTTGCTTCAGCTGCGGCACCAAGTCCCAGGAAATTGAATCAAAATGGCAAGGGTAATAACAAGAAAGCATGATAGTGTCATAAAGAAAACCTTCTTGAGAAGATCTCTCGTGCCATCCAAGTCCTCCCCTTCCTTCACGCGTTCGATCCGGGCCTTCATGGCATTGATAGTTTCTTCAGTCTGCGCTGTTGGCGAAAGCAGAGTGCCAGTCAGAATTAATTTGAGATAATGATAAATTCTTTAATTGGCCATCTTAAGGTGACCATCCCGTGACATATGCAGTGCCCCAAATTTTTTGACAATAAATGGGGGTTTCTTTCCTTGCAACTAAATACCATGTTCATGGGACTAATGATCAGCTCTTCTGAACTCTGTTGGGATGACCAAAGTATAGTCCAAACTGAAAAAATATCGAAACCCACAACAGGGCATGGAGTGACCAAGCCACATTTCGATGATAAACCTATATTCTGGAAAACAGCTTTTTTAATACCTTCTCTAGTAAACCTTTCAAATGTTCGATTTCGTCTTTCTTCTCCTTTGACATCCTTTCTTTGACGTCTTCAATGCTAGTCCTGTTAATGAGTGAGCTATCAACCCAAGTAAACGTTTCGCATGACTTTAAACAAAAACTAAGAAGTTTGCTGAATTTCCAGAAAGAACGTATTCAGGCATTTATATACATTTATAACTTAATGAGTTTTTATCCCAAGGTAATTATACTGTGTAACCCTGAAGAAAGGACAATTCAAGAAAAATTCTGCTGGATTTCTGGAAAGAACGTGTTCATGCATTAATATAGGTTTGAGTAATGAGTAGCATATAAAAGAGAATCTTGACTTGCGACAATCCTACCTAGCCAATTTGTAACATGTGCGATCGTATTTTTCTTAGAAAAGTGAACACTATTTAGAACCCCGAAATCCCACAATATGGTGTTCTCAAAGGCAAAGGAAACAACTCTTACTTGTCTGCAGATAACACATCAAGATTTTGTTCTTCAACAAACTGATCTACCTTGTCAAGGGCAGTAGCAACCTAAAACAATCGATATGGCATGGCATTAAATATTTAAAATGCTACCACAGATCGTAACATTCATCGCAGGGTGTTAAAGAAACTTGAAGCTGACGAGGTTGAGCCGGAAAGTGATCAGAATCTATCCTCATTGCGAGGGAACTACTGCTCAAGAAATTACCTCTATTTCGCTGCAGAATTTTTGGAACTCCTCCTGCAGCATGAAGAACAGGTATCAGTAGTTCGGTACAATAGACTGGCATTAATACAGTGCTAGCGCATACAAGAAATAAATAAAAGGACATCATCAGGTTCAACAAACATAACATAAAAATAATATATACAAAAAAAAGGAAAAGGAAAAGAAAAAGAAAAAGAAAAAATTCTGTCCAAGT
Source organism: Avena atlantica (assembly GCA_910589765.1). NCBI lineage: Eukaryota > Viridiplantae > Streptophyta > Magnoliopsida > Poales > Poaceae > Avena > Avena atlantica. The sequence goes on along the minus strand of OU342736.1, from coordinate 497,972,518 downwards.
CTGCTCAAAATATTGTGACCAGGCACATTGGGGACCAAATAATAACGAATCTCCCACTGCAATATACTAACTCCGTTCCTAAATATAGTTAATGGAGGTAATAGTTAATAGCTCATCGTTTGTTTTAATCTCTAGCAGCCTAGCCCTCGAGTATGTATTGTCATGCCTAAGGGTGTGCTTGGTTCTGCTTCTCCAACCGACTTCTGCTGTTATAACGCTAAAAGCTAACCAAACAGGAATTTTTCATAGCTGATTCCACCAACGCAGCCAGCTTTTACTAGTGTTATTCTCAAAGCAGCTGTACCCCTGCTTCATCGCGTTGGCTTCTTAATTTTCTAGATTAATTACCCACCAATGCCCCTAGCTAGTTGATATTTCTATTGTCAACGTTGTTATTTACGGAGTACATGTCAGTCCAAGAAAAATGGGTGCTTCAGCGGTTGTTAAATCTCTCAAGGCCTTAGGGGTATTACAGAAGTTCCTAACAAATCTACAGTTTCACAGTTGCTCCAGCCAAACAACTTATAGATTTAACACAGTTCCCTGGTCACAACAGCTTTTTCACAGTTCACAGTTTACAGCAGCTTTTTTAGAATCCACAGCAGAACCAAACAGACCCTAATACACACATACAGTAGGATAAATAAAACATGTGTGCAAGTAATCGTACAGCTTGTAAGTAGCACAGCGTCATAAAAAAGAGCACACGAAAAACAGTTGGATGTTTCTGTTTCTGAAAATGAGGCTGCGTCACCCACCAGTTAGCATCGTACACATCTAGGAACACACACACATACCATTTGGTTTCCTCGACATGTACAAGAACTTGATGAGGCAAGAAACCACGGCACAATGTGTTAAACTAAACCTGTGCTCAAAACTAAGCTTACAGGCGCAAAGCAACCATAATTCCTTTGCATCACTGTAGAAGCCAGCTTGTTGGGCGCAACAATCGTACCTCAATGTTGCCATGCAGAGACTTGATCACCTGGGAAAAAAAGGGAAGGATAACAGATGAAGAGTTATAGGAGTCACCACATTCAGATAAGAGACACGCAACACCCGAACTTGTAATGAAATTTGGATTGCACGTATGCAGGGCAAAGATCGACAGGCTTAGCATCCAGTAGTTGCAAAGTAAGGAGTTCAGATTAGAACGCTCACATGGATGAACATCTGGTACAGGCGCTCCCTTTCGGCGTCAGAAAACGATGGGAAAGCTCTGTTGACATCCTGAAATGCCAGGACAACATGAGTCAAATCTGTCTCAAGAGCACGGACCCCTTTCACGGCGAGTACCCGGAGTATTCCAGTTGGCACCTGCGCGCATAGTGAGACCGGCGGGCGTCGTCGAGAGCGGAAACGGGAGCCGTGAGGAGTAGGGGGAGATGGAGGAGGGTTGGGAAGGAACCGAACCTCGCGGGAGAAGGCGGTGAGGAGGGATCGGGCGGCGAGCTTGAACGACCTGTCCAGGTTTCCGTGCCTCCCCACCGCCGTAGTCGCCATCGGCGGTGAGTTTCCGGCGAGGTGGAGGGGCGTGAGTGTTCAAATCCCCTCTTTTCTTCTCCGGCTCTCCGCTCGTAGGTTTCAGAAACGCGCTACGATTTTGGCAGAAATTACCTTCCTCCTGCCACCGCGTGCCAGGCTGGCCCCAAAGGCCCAAACCGCACGCGCCCGCGCCCGCGCCCGCACGGTCTCTCTACCAAACGGCTAGGGTATTGACCCGCGCTCCCACTCCCATCCCCGCCGTCGCCGCCTCCCACCTCCCGCCGTCGCCGCCCCCACCCCCGCCGCCGTTTCTCGCCCCGCCTCCGACCACGTCCTCCTCCGTCGCCGCCTGCCACGTCTTCCGAGCTCCTGCGCCAGCAGATCGACGCCCTCGGTATCGCCTCCGCTCAGATTCCGGCTCGCCGCCGACTAGCTTCCGGATCTGAGACAAGGATTGGGGCCCTGGGTGTCCGCCCTTATCGCCCGGCCGGCGCTGGATGGATCTGAACCTCTACCTGGGCCTACCTCCGTTGCCGCGGCCTCCAGGTCGGCTGGGTGCAGCCATGGACTGCCCAGCGCCGGCGGGAAGTCCCGTGCCGGAAGCTCCAAGACCGGGCGATGAGCCAGCTGCAGGACCGCCGGCACCGCCGCCGCTTCCCCCGGTGTTCTCGCCGTTCAACGAGCTCTCCACGCCGGAGATCCCGCTGATCGATCCGATCCTCGTTGATTGGCTGGACGGCCTGGATACGGACAGTGATGAAGACACTCTTGATGCTGGTGAACTCGCCGAGGCGCTTGGTGTGCCCTCAGAGTATGGCCTCAGTACGGACAGTGAAGAAGACACTCTTGAGGCTGGTGAAGGGGCCCAGGCGTCCGATGCATCCTCTGATGATGGCCTTAGTTCGGAAAGTGAAGATACTCTCGATGCATCCTCCTCACATGATGATTACATGCCGCTGCCGGATTTGGTCATTCCGGAGCCGGAAGTTCCCTCCTCACATGATGTTTACATGCTGCTGCCGGATTTGGTCATTCCGGAGCCGGAAGTTCCAACAGTGGATGAGCCAGAAGGATTGCTGGCAGAAGAGGAGATGCTGGCACTGCCCCTGGAAGACTGGGAACCAGATGCGCCCTCCACGACGGATATATGGGGGGCACATTTTCCTATGATCCTTGCTCAGTCTGATATCCTGAGTACGGACAGCGAAGAGGCTCTTGATGCTGGTGAACCGTCTGTGGCGTTTGATGCACCCTCACATGATGCCAATACCTCACCACCACCGCCACCGACACAACTGCCTCTTGCTGGGTTGGAAGGGGTTCGCCTTGAATGGGTGGAAAGGCTTTCGCACTCTGATCGGGTGGCTCCTGCTGCCGCAGCAGAAATGGTCAGCACGAGGCAGTCTGTTGAGGGTGCAATTGAGGATACGACACCTGAGCTCCGCTTCCAGAGGTTGATCCAGGTGAGCGAACAGCACCGCATTGCGCGGCCAGGGCCAGTGAGCCGCAGCCAGCGGGCGACTAGTCCAGAATTCGAAGCCGAAAGACTGCTGCACGCCATCCAGCGGTCTCATAGTTCTCTAGATGCATCAAGGCGGCAGAATCTCGATGCTAATGGCAAGATGGGAGGAACGGGTGCTGTGAAGAAGGATGCGAACTGCGGATGCAACGGCAATTTCGAGTGCAACATCTGTCTTGATGCAGCAAAAGAGCCCGTGGTCACGCCGTGTGGCCATCTCTTCTGCTGGCCATGCTTGTACCAGTGGCTCCATGGGCATTCTGTCCACTCTGAGTGCCCTGTCTGCAAAGGAGAGGTACTCGAAGTAAACGTCACACCGATCTATGGACGAGGAGGCGGCGAACGGGACGCTTCCAGCAGTGATGTCCCTCCCAGACCAAGCGCGAACAGAAGCGAGGGCATGAGGCAGCAGCTGCAGATGCCAGACCCGAGAGGCATTGAGAGCATGGTCAGGCGGTTGATAGAAAACCAGGATCACTTGAGCGGCCAGGCAGCTCAGCCTGCAGGCGGAGTTGAGGTGACAGTGTTTCCTGAAGGCTTGAGAAGGCTCAGCAGGATTCATAGACAGCAAAGAACTCCTAGTCTTGTTTCACCCTCCCCAATAGTGCGGCCTGTGCCGCGCTATGCAGCCCGTGAGAGTGGCAGTCCGGCTCAACTGCCATCTTCTAATTCTGATAATGCTGCACCGTCAGTTCCTCAGCAGTCATCATCTATGGAGCAGGCATCGACTTCTAGCACCGTGGCTGTTATAGTGGGGCAGGCAGCCCAGAGTAGGAGGTCCAGGCCGCCTTCGGAGCCCACAGCCACAAGAAGAACGAGGAGGAGGCAGCAGCACTAGGTAAAAGTGGCGCTGCCATTTCCTCCAATAAAACCTATAGATCGTGCTCTACTGTTGTTACAATGGTTAGCTTCAAAAACATGTCAACGTTTTTATAAGTTATAGGGATGTGTATATGCTATCGCTTTGCACCTTTATGTACATTCGTGGAAACTTTCAGTTTCAGTATCTTTATTGACATGTGTGCGGGGCTAAATTTCCCTAAAATCGTGCCCTGTTTATTTGGAGTGTGTTGGTTAAGCGTCATCGTTGTACTGTGTGCCATTCTGTTTCCTGATGCTGAAGCTCACCATTTGACATGGTCAGCTGTGCGTTCGTTTGCTCAGCTCCAGGTTTTGAACTGTCAAGACTGATGAAGGGAGCAGCAAATGAACCGTTCATTTTCTATTTCAAGGGTTTCTTCTTGTTTGAATGCATTAATCAAGTGTCAACAAAGACCATTTCGCCATCCAGATCTTGGAATGAATTTCTCTCTTTTGAGTGTGTGTGTGTGTGTGTACCGACAATATGAATGGCGGTACAATTTGCAATGTATTAGTACGAGCCACTGCCGAGAAAGAAGAAGAAACATTACATTATATGCTGCTGCAAAACATGAAGAGTCCTCCAAGATTTGCGACACAGGCCTCTCTGCACATGAATAAGTTGTCATGTTGTTCACAGGCAGTGTCAGCTCTAGTATACTTCTGTCCTAAACAAGCAAGCAGTTGTCTAGTTTGAGCCAGAGTCTCGTGCAGTTATGTTCGCGGCCAAAATTGTTTGTCAGGTGCATTACAAGTTTTTGTTGCCACGAACGATTTTCATTATTTGAATCGGATGAATGTTTGTAAGTTACATCTCAGCATCTGATCATTCAAAAAGAAAAAAAAAGACGGTATCACTACCACATGTACTTCCAAGAGGATCAACATTGGCAATGATACTATTCAGGGTCAGAGGGAAGCCCTGACGCCCCTCCTCGTGGCGTTTACCAGCTGCCGCTGCTCAGGGGTGACATCCTACGGCCTGGCCGGCATCGCATACTGCTGCTACTACTGTACGTATATGCAGCAACAGTTTCAGCATTTCGAGGGTGTCCTGCTGTCTAAATAATGGACTAATTAATCTAGATTTCTAGTGTCTTTTGTCTTAATAGACTAATTAATCTAGATTTCTAGTGTCAACAAAGACTGGCGTCCAGATCTTGGATGAATCTGTCTCTTTTTTTCTTTGTTTGCTACTGCAGCCTCAGGTTTGCAACTGATAATCGCTGTCAGCACCAGAGTAGTGTACTTCTGTCCCAGACAAAGCAAAGCAGTTGTCTAGTTTGAGCCGAATCTCTCATGTGGCATTATCATTTTACTGGGAGATAATCTCACAGTACGAGTAGAGATAAGTTTTGGTTAAACGGATGGATTGTTTGCCATTTACATTTCAGGGCTGTAAGTTGATTATTATTCAGAACACACTGGAACATACCCACGTATATCACAGATGCCTCCAGAAAGATCAACATTGGCAGTGAAACTATTGCCCAGATTCCCCGTGTCGTTCGCCAGTTGCTGCTGCGCGTGAACACTGCTGCTGCTACTGTACGTATATGCAGCAACAGTTTCAGTATTGTGGAGTAGATAAATCATCACGACAGCAGGTCAGCAACAGGAGCAAGCAGCAGCAGAAAAGCGAATCCTCACTTGATATCAGGCTAAAAGAATAATTACAAGCAGCAGCAGAAGATGCAATGCACGCCCACAACAATCGCCAGACCCTACCCCCCACCCCACCCACCCAGCATCCATTCCATGGTGCTGCTGCTACTCTACAAGCTAACCAACATCAGAGAAAACATTCTAGGGGTCCAAAAAACCAGGGGCAATGCAACAACACAACAATGTCCTAATTGAAACATATCATCATAATACTAGTTGCTGGCTCGGAGTCAGTCATCTCGCGTCGACGGTGGCCTGGTGGTGCGGGTACGAGCGCTGCGGCAGCCCTTCGCTCTCGGCGCAGGCCTGCTGCTGCTGCTGCTGCTCGGGGGCGGAAGGGGCCTTCTCCAGGCGCTGCTCCTTGGGGGGGCCGGCGCGCGCCAGGAGGTCCTCGTAGAGCTGCACCGAGTCCCTGGAGAAGTCGGCGAGCGACTCGAAGATGCTGGCGAGGCCGATCTTGAAGCCGTTGAGGGTCACGTCGTGGGTGTCACGCATGCAGTGGTGGTGCCGCGCCTTCTCCGCCTCCACGCGCCGCCGCAGCGCGTTCAGCGTCTCCTTGCGCTCCGACAGCTGCTCCACGCGCTGCCTCGCCTCCGCCGCCGCCGCCTGCGCCTCCGCGGCGGGGCGGTGGTGCTCCAGGAGCAGCTTCGTCTCGATCACCTTGTTCTCCGCCCGCTTGTAGGCCGTCACCTTCTTGTCCAGCTCCTTGGCCAGCCCGTCCACCTTCCGCTTCTGCTGCTGCTCCTCCCCTTGCTTCAGCCACAGCACCCGCACGCTCCGGTTGAAGTTCTTCATGGTGAACGAGACACGCTTGTAGGGGAACTTGGACAGCGTGGTGTACCAGTCGTGGCAGATCACGACCAGAGGCGGCGCGCCGGCCCTGTCGGGCGCGATGGAAGATATCCCCCGCGAGTAACGGATGGTGTCCGTTAGGATGAACTTGGACAGCCAGCCGTCGAGCGCTTCGATGTAGGCCTTCTGTGCGCTGACATAGCTCACGAAGCAGGACCTCCAATTGCTCAGTTCAACCTCCAGCTTCAGAGTGGCATGCCGCTGGGCGTTGTTGCAGAACTTCCCGTACGCAGGGCAGGTGAAGGAATTAACCTCGAACATTATCTGTCTCTGAGTTTCATGCGAGTCCACCATCACTTTCCATGTGCTCGTAAAGCTGCCAAAAGAGCAGGCAGATCATGCGTAACGATTCAACTAGACTACATCATTCATATATTCCTATTCCTATGCATGAACATGAGGAGGTCAGCTTACCCATGTAACAGCTCTACAAGTTGTGGTTGCAGCTCCTCATCCCGTAATTTTTGTATTCTATCGGATATCGATTCTGCTGCTCGAAGAGAAACCCAGATCCTTGTGTACAAGTCTCTCACATTTGTCCTAATTTTTTCAGCACAACGCAGATCTGAACCTTTGGCGTCTTGGTTCCTCAGCTGTACACATTTCTTCTCATATGTTTGTCTGATTTGATCTATAGCCTGCATCCAAACCAAATCATTTAAAATAGATGTACAAACATGCAATACAGTAAACACATATTGCATGAAAGGCAAATAAATACAGAAAATCATGGGCACAATTAGTATGCAAAGTGACTATAGTACATGGAAAATAAGCATGTTGCTGTAGATATAAGATCACCATGCTAGGCTTCCAAACAGAGGTTTTCAGACTTGGACACCCAAGACATGTCAATACAAAAACAAGATTCATTTTCATTTCAATGTGGTTCCTAGAAGAATTAATTGCTTCCGCTTTCAATGAGACAAAATCTTATACCTATGCAATCACATTATCTCAGGAAATATCAAATTACTCCAGCAGATATCAACAAGACTTAAGTACTGAAGTACACCAAACATGACTACATAGCCCACCTTAACTTCTTCATAAAGTTTTTTCTCCCAAGCATACAACCTCCCTAAAGTCTGGGAGTGACTTCCTGACTTCATCCCACCATAGTCATCGAATATATCGTCGCTCTTATTAGTTTCGCTCTTCTCTGTCCAAGACAAACTGTTAGAGCTTGCTCCCAGCTCACTCCTATAGGAGGATGAGGATACAGATGATGGAGACCGATGCCACGCAATGGCATGAATTATCTTCGACGAGTTCTCTGCACCAAGAAATAACTAGCACTGTTAATTCCATGAATCAAAGACAAAGCAGCAACCAATAATAACACCCAATCTGTAGTCTGAAGTGTGTGAATACTATCAAGCAAAAGCTACTCTTTGTAAGGCTGTTCTAGGAGAACTGAAAGTGCAGATTCATGGTGCCAATCATGAAGCAGGCTGCCTTTAGTCATTTGTAGCACAAAAGGACCACCTTGGCAATGAAGAACCACAAGTAGTAGCATCAAAAGGGCTAAAACAATTGGACCATGACATGACTGCAAAGTGGGGAAAAGGGATATAACAAATTGACACTGGCGGATATTGCATCAGGCGAGAATATTTAAAGTCACTTTTTTAAGAGATGTGCTCTGTCTAATCTCCAGGGGCACAAGTCCGTGTGTGAGTCCTAAACAAAGAACAGTAAATTCCATACCACCCTGAGTATTAAAAAAAAGTGTCCAAATCTATCCAGCAAAATAACACAAGGCCTTCTTTCACTGATGAAGAAGAACAGCTTTCTGCCCAAATCTTGCATTTTTTCCAGGAACAGCAAAAAGGGCTTCGACCACATTTGCGGCAAAGATTGGGCAGGTTGCAGTGGGGGAGAGAGAGAGGGAGATCGAGGCAAAGCAAGAAGAGTTGGGGGAACGGGATAAAGGCTGGACCTTTGAGCTCCGGGGCACGGGCGGCGGCCTCGAGCATGCCGGAGACCTCCTTGCCGGCCTCGGCGGCGCGGGCGAAGAGCTCCTCCACATCCTTCAGCGCCGCCAGCAGCTCGCGCCCCGGCAGCACCATGGACACCTCCAGGCCGCCGCCGCCGTTGTTCCCCGCCACCTCGGCTACATCTTTGGCCTCTTCCTGCTTGGCTACTCCGAGCGAAGACTCTGTTTTAGGGTTTATTGGCGCCGCCGGCGGCGCAGCCTTCTCCCCCTCTTCGTCGTCGTTGCCCTCCTCCTCCTCCAGGTCCGGGATCCCCTCCCGCTCCCTGACGGCGCGCATCTCCTCGTCGCTGATGGCCGACGCCACCTCCTCTGTTCCATAAAATGGGTTGAAGAAGTCCCACCCGCCGACCGCGGCCGGCGGCGGTGGCGGCGTGGCCGGGGGCGTGTAGTAGTACGGGCGCCCCATCTCCGGCGTCTGCGCGCCGCAGCTGTCCTCCTCCTCCACCGGCGCATCCGTCTGCTTCTGCGGCGGCGACGGGATCGAGGGCGTGGGGGAAGATGGCGACAGCGCGGGCGCCGGCGCCGGCTTGGGGGACCCGGGAGGCGAGTTGGTGGGGGTGGGGAGCGTGATGAGTATGGGCGCCGGCGCGGTGTGGCGGGCCACGAACACGTCCAGGGCGTCGGCGACGGACCGCAGGGCCGCCGCGTAACCCGCGTGCGCCGCCGCCAGCGCGAACCGCCGCTCCGCCGCCGCCTTGATGAGGCGCTTCCGGTCGCGACACACCGCCACGGGGTCGCCGCCCGCACCACCACCCATGCCGCCGCCGCCGGCGGCGAGCCGGGAGGCGGCGCAGTTCCCCATCGGAGGCTACCACCCTAGCCTAGCCTAGGCAAGGTTTATTAGAGCAGGGTTTAGCGTAGAGTACAGGGGGATGGAGTGAGGAGTGAGGGTGGGGGAGTCAAAGTCAAAGTGGGAGAGTGTGCGGGAGGGAGGTGGTAGAAAGCAGAGGAGAGAAGGGGAGGGAGGGGGGTGGTGTTGGTTGTTGTCAGGTGGTGGTGCCGTGGTGGTGGAGAGGGGTGAAATTTTGTTGGTTGTGGAAGTGGGCTTGTGGGGGAGAAAGGTTGGAGGACCTCCTAAATTCTGATGATGATGGCAGGGAATCTTTGTGTAGATTTGGGTCATGTGAGGGTTTGGGACTTGAGAGCAGTGATTGATGACTACTGTTCAGTCTTGAAAAGGAACTAGGCTAACCTGAAAAAAATTGTTAAGGAAATTGATGTTTGCTATTTTTATTTTCAAAGAAAAGTGTATAAACTCTCTATTTATTATTGACCTTCAGAAATTACTGTGCAGTAAATTAATAATGTAATAGTTTGTGGCTACATAATTGGATCAGCAAGAAGGTATTAAATGGGTAGTATTATTTGGTGAAACTGAGAGGATATTTCACAATTAAAATAGTACTTCGTGACCACATAAATGATACGGAGAACATATATAGAATATCTTTTTGATAAAAGTAAGATGATATCACACAATTAATAGAGTTATTTGTGCCTAAAGAATTGAAATATCGAGGAGATATACTAAAAGATATTGCCTTGGAAAATATTGAGACAATCATTGTGCAATTAAGAGCTTAATTAATATGTTGGTAACCATAATGGTGAAATGTTCTAAATCACTTTTGAACATTGGATATGCTTGCCTTTAACGGTCTGAATCAAATAAAACAAAGACTACATGATTTGTGTTCTACTTCTATAGACAAATGTTTATATTATTTTTGTGCGCTCCAGTCGATCTTTTTTCTTGCCACATGCCCCTTTATATATTCGTCTTCTACTATGACAATATCGAGGATGCAAAGTGAGAGTCGTTGTGGAGGTGGCAAAAGGAGAAACAAAGATGAAAGGGTTAAGGTTGGAAGTCATGTGAGGGTTAGGGGCAGTGATCGGGTGTTTAGTCACTAGGGGTGAAAATAACTAGTCTAACTATAAAATAAATTGTATTGTCAAGAAAATCTTACTATTTCCTATTTTACTTTTTATTAAGTTTGTAAACTACATGTGCCATTGCTCTATTAATTATTGAAATCATGAGAATATTGTGGAGTGAATTAATAGTGTATTTTTTCGTACTAACATAGTTGGGTCAGCAAGAAGGATTAAATTGATATTATTTGGTGAAAATTGCAGAACCTTCCGCAATTAATAGAGCACCTTCTGAGCACATAAATGAGATGGAGAGAATATATCGTATAAGATATCAATTGGTATTGGTAAAAGTAAGATACTATTGCACAATTACGAGAGTTATTTGTGGCTCTAGAATTGAAATGTCAAGAAGATACATAAATAGATATTATCTAGGAAAATACTGAGACAATAGTTGTACAATTAATAATCAACGTGTCAGAAACCATAATGATACAATGTTCCAACATACTTTTGAAACATTCAATCTATTCTTTTGATATATGAATTTTGTTTTTTGATGGTATGAATTGATAATTCGAACAATGCATGTGGGTTTCTATTCATATAGACAGTTGGCCAGTCAATCTTTTATGTTGCCCACGACCCTCTCTATCTTCTCTTCCACTCTCACAACATACAGAATGAGACAAATCGAGAGTCGATATGGGGGTGGCAAAAGGCTAAAACAAGATGATATAGTTGAATTTGAAGTCATGATGTTCAACATCGAGAGAGAGAGAAAATAACCCATTCTTCTAACTTCTAAGGGATGGAAAAGGGGGTACACCATAGGTGAGTTTGAGAAAATACAAGTGAACATAAGGACTCGGACTTATGTATACTGTTGGTGTTCGTAGCATGGAAAACAAAAAAATTCTACCGCATGCATACAAACAAGCCAAGATCTATCTACTAGATTGTAGCAACGAGTCGATAGAGGAACTCACCCTCGAAGATTCCAAAGCGGTTAACGAGAGAAGATTCTCGTGGGTGATGTAGTCGTACACTTGCCGATCTCAAGATCGCGTAGACGATCCTTCCGGCGCTGCGTTCCGGCAGCGCTTCCCCAGTCGGTCACACGTTCGATACTCGATGAAGACCTTCCTCTCCCTTGTTCCAGCAGGCGGCGGAGGTTGTATCACTCTCCTCGTGATTCCGGTAGCACGACGGCGTGGTACCGGAAGTAGAGAGGAGATCTCGCAGGGCTTCGCCTTAAGCCGGAGCGAGTATGGTGGACTATGAGAGAGGCCTTGGTGGTCTAGGGTTTAGAGGCACCAAGGGGTTTAGAGCAACCAACAGCTAGGGATTAGCTAGACGACGGTTTAGAGGAGCTCTAGGGCAGCCGCATCTAGAAGGGGGGCGGCGGCTGGCCTAGGGTTTAGAGGGGCGCCGGCTAAGGGACAAGGTGTAGGGAGAGGGGGCGCCCCCTCCCTTTCTTTTATAGGTGTGAGGGGCGGCTAGGGCTAGCCGAGTCCTCCCCCAACTCCCTTGCTGGCCGGTGGTTTGGAGGAGAGAAGGGAAACCTTCTCTTCCCAGGTTTCCTTCTCTCCCTCCACTTCCCAAAATAGGCGTTTGACTTTTCAAATTGGCGTTTGACTTTTCAAACTAGGATTTGATTAAACCCTTTATTTTGTTCAGCGATGACACCTAGTACATGATGCAATCATTCCAACTTGTTATGACACATTCATGTACCCTTCCTCTCCGGAGTGCCGGACATTTCGGAACCTTCTAGAACATTTCCGATGAAAACACCGGAACCATTCCTGAACTCCAAAACAGGACTTTCCTTATATGAATCTTATTCTCCGGACCATTCCGGATCTCCTCGTGATATCCCGGATCCCATCCGAGACTCCGAACCACATTCGGTCTCTTACTCATCATTCCATAACTACACAACAACATCGAATCCTTAAGTGTGTCTCCCTACGGTTCGTGATTTATGCGGACATGACCGAGACACTTATCCGATCAATAACCAATAGTGGAATCTGGAAATTCATATGGCTCCCACATATTTCTATGATTACTTTGCGATCGAATGAACCACTGACATACGATACCAATTTCCCTTTGTCTCACGATAGTTTACTTATCCGAGGTTTTGATCGTCGGTATCTCTGCATACCTAGTTCAACCTCGTTACCGATAAGTACTCTTTTCTCGTTCCCGTGGTATGTGATACCTTGTGAGCCAGTCACATGCTTGCAAGCTAATTGGATGACATTCCACCGAGAGGGCCCAGAGTATATCTATCCGTCATATGGATGGACAAATCCCACTCTTGATCCATGTGTTTCAACCCATACTTTCCGAACACTCAATGCCACCTTTATAGCCACCCAGTTACGGTGTGGTGTTTGATGTCATCAAAGCATCCTTCTGGTGATGGTGATAAGCATGATCTCATGGTCGAAGGAATTAGGTTACTATGTATCAGAAAGCTTATAGCAAATGAACTATATTAAATGACTTGATCTTTATGCTACGCTTAACTATAGGAGTATGTCCATCACATCATTCTCCTAATGATATGACCATGTTGTTAATAACATCTCTATGTTCATGATCAGGAAACCATGATCATATATTAACCAACAAGCTAGTTTAACAAGAGGCTTTACTAGGGACTCTTTTATGTTTACAAATCACACAAGTATTAATGTTTCATGTTAATACAATTATAGCATGGTATGTAAACATTTATCATAAGTATGAAGATATGATAATAACCACTTTATTATTGCCTCTTGGGCATATCTCCTACAGTCTCCCACTTGCACTAGAGTCAATAATCTAGTTTCAAACCTTTGTGTATTCAACACCTATGGCTTTCCGGTGTTGTATGTACACGATTTCTAGTGGTCAACTGATCTCCGAATCTGACACTTCCAGGTCCGTGTGTAATTGCATGTCTTTGCGTCTGTACGCATCACTCATTCTCTAATGAGATGGCTTTGTATAAATTTGGTCCTTTGGTGAGACCTTTAGTTCTTTGGGGTTAAAACATGTTGATAATATTTTCGTACAATATATCTTCATAGTATTATCCCGCTGTGAACTACACCTAGTTTGATAACAAACTACTTGACACAAATGCCCTCTTTAGCTGCAATTATAGCAGTCATATACTTAGCCTTTTTTTGTAGTATCTGTCACAATGTCTTAACTTTGGAACCCATCCAAATCCATTATGGAACTTACTTTCCATTATATTGTGCCACCTTTAGTTTAGATTGAGATAAACTTAATTTGTACTTTGTGACAAAACCTAGTATCAATGTAATACTTTTACAATGAACTAACCATCTATTTGTCACTTCTACAAAATAATATACTCTTAGTTCTTCCAAAAGATCATAAGAATATTCTTACTATCGTCCAATGATAATCTTATGAGTCATTCTGGTATATGCTCATAACATTTAGAGCATAGGACATATCTGGATTTGTACATATCACAGTATGACTGATATAAATACTCTTTGTGATTTCATACATCAAGTATCAATCTATACTTGAATCTTTGTTTCACTTACCAAGTGTCAATACACTTGAATATATCATCAATATTGAACTTATTCAATCCTTTCTGTGCAACAAGAACCTTTCTTGTAGTTTCTATATCGAACTCATTCAATATATCATCTATGTACTTTTGGCATAACCATATTAGCGTCTATTGATGCCAAATATTTGGGTTTTGCCTAAGTCTTTCATCGGGATGAAATTCTTAATATGTGTTAATAAAATATACATCATTTTTAATTAACAATATGTCTTCCACATAATGTATTAGAAACATGTCTTAGCGCTACCACTTAATTTCTTGCAAATGCAAGCATCTTCATTGTCTCTGATGAAATTAAACTTTTTAACAGTTTCATCATAGTGAAGATTCCAACTCCGCGATGCTCACTTCAACCATTGAAGTTTGCATATGCTTTTAGCATCCTTTGAATTAACAAAACCCTATAGACCATGTCATGCACATGTCCTAGGTAACAATTCTATTAGAAGAACTTGTCTTGTTTATTCAACTACCATATAACAAAATTATATGTAGTGTTTGCTACATTAATCCGTCTAGACTAAATATTGCTATGAAAGATCAAATCTTGTCATAGTCAACCTTTGAACATTGTTGTGAACTCTTTCCCAACATGTTGACTATAGATGTGAAACATCTATGTCTATTTCTTTATAGATCCAAACACAACTGTAAAGGTCTTACACCTTTCTCGAGGGTCCTTCAAGTTCAAAACTTGATTTCTCGTGTATGGAACTATCATGGATTTTATGGCTTCAAGCCATTAGACGGAGTCAGGGCCCATCATCGCTTCTTTGCATGCAGTACGTTCATTATTCTCAAATAATTATTCAACCCTCAAATCTTGGCATTTGATTGCTTACTCGACCTACTCGATTCAATAGAAACTTTGACCTTCGTAACCACAACCTTTGAGGCACGTGAGCCATGAGCATTGTTGCTGCCTCCGGAACACTTTTCGGCACTGCGCAACTTTGATCATATAGCTAAGGTTCTTTTAACCTTGTCAAAGTTCTATTGTCCTCCCACTTAACTTTTCACGGAAAATTCCTTCTCAAAGAAACTTGACGTTCTAAGTGACAAACACTTTTGTCTCCGATGTTATGGAGGTTTACTTAACAGTTATTCGAAATAACATACAAAGACAGGTTCATCCGACTTTGGTTGCAAACATCTTTCTTATGCATAGCATACCAATGTTTAAGAAAGGACAACTTGGGTTTTATCCCAAACCATAACATATGGTGTCATTTCAACGGATTATGATGGAGCTCTTTTCAGTGGAAAAACGGTAGTCTCTAAAGTTTTTAATCTTTTAAAATATAATGACAGTTTTATAAATTACACCTTTGATCTTACCATGTCAAAAAAGGTTTAATTACATATCTCGAACGCTCCATACTCTTATGGTGTATCGGGAAATGCAAATCCACGGAACAATTCCTTAAATCTTAGGTATTATGCTAAACTTTGTAACTCAAATATCTTCTTTTAAGATCTTATCATAAACTATTTATATTCTTGTTACAATGATTTTGCACTTCATCTTGAGAAACCTTGAACTTTTCAAATGTTTCATACTTCATCCTTGTTAAGTAAATATTCATATATTCACTCAAATGCGGAGAAGACATATGAAGTTGAAATCCATCGCTCTTGACTACACATAATGGACTTCATACAACAATATGTACAAGTTCCAATGAGCTAGTCATTCGTTATCTTTTGGCCTATGAACAAAGTTTTAATTATCTCTAGGAAAGTTTCACAAGCGTCATTTGATCAAAATCAAATAGACTCCAAAATTCCATCCACATGGAGTTTCTGCATGTTTTCTTTTCAATATAATTTAAACGGCAATGTCACTTCCTAAGTGATCTTTCAATCAATTTGTCTTCTGACATTTTTAGCACTAGTTTTATGGATGTGATTTATCCAACGAGATTTGTGAATCATCCATCTTTTATGGATTACGGCAATTATTTGAACAACCCTTTTGTTTTCATAATACAGTATAAAACAAATCTTGAAGGCAAGCTTTGATGTTTAACGAGCAACACAATAACCCTTTATTTGTTCTCGATGAACATCATCACATATTCTTTTGCTAGTTACTTAGGCCATTGTAGTTCATGAATTGTGTTGTTTCGTATGACGATTCACACCAACAAATTCAGTATCAAATACTTAAGAACCACATTGTTTAATAAGCAAAGAATATAGCCATAACATGTATATCGTCTATATACTTAAACTGAACAATTCTAGTCTTTTCTTTTCTGCCATATATTTATGAGATTCTCTTTCAGTATTTCCTTTTCTGTTTGAAAGAATCTATCAACATCAATAGTGGAGTCATACATATGACACATAGTCCAAAGCGTGTATAATTAAATACCAATGTCTTTGGACTTGCACTTTGAAGTAGATCACCATCATCAAATGTTTGGTGTGCTTTCAAATTCCATTCTTTAGTAATCTCTTGGTGTGGTAAATATATTACCTACATCAAATATTCACCCTTATCATGGAATTATTCATGATCAAGCTACTTTTAGCTTATAAAGATGAATCGCGGGTATAATGTTGCTCTCCAAAACCTTTTAGTGGATTAGGACAACTAGTGTCTCCAACCCTTTGCAAATTCTCATCAAATATGAAAACATGACTTTTGCCATATTATACTCTATCATGTTGCAACCAAAAATTCGTTTTAGATATCACAATATCTTCCACACATCATGGTTTCTGAAACAACTCTTTCAGATCCTAGATAACCTTGATATTAAGACAATTCTTTGAATATCAAGAATCATGGAGACAAACATGATACTCATTCACTAACTCTTGGAATTTTCACTCTCGATTTAATACCAGTTATTAAACTTCATGGAGTAACCAGAACTTACTGAAAGTTTGCAATAGGACTTTTAAACTTTAGATTAACACTTCAAAACAATACGATACCAGTTCGTAAAGTAACTAACCAGAATTCTATAGTTCTATCATCTCAACTAAAACTAAGCGCAAGGTGGTAAACGGATGCCAATGACTACAACAACTATGCAAATTCACTTTGATTTAATTTATGATAAATAGTGTTCAACTTTTAATCATATTACCGTTGAACTCCCACTTAAAACAATATCCCTCACATTGTTTTAGTGATCACACCAACCAAATCCACCACATCATAACTGATCATCACGAGAGTTGATGTAGCTTCAATGGCGAACAATCAACATGTTCATCATATCTACTATACGACTCATGCTTTACCTTTCGGTGATCCGTGTTCCGAGACCATGTCTGTACATGCTAGGCTCGTCAAGATCAAACCTTAGCTTCCGCATGAGCAAATCTGGCTTGCTCACGTTGTATACACTCGTAGAATCTAACACACCCGATCATCACGTGGTGCTTCGAAACAACGAGCTTTAGCAACGGTGCTCACTAAGGATGAACACTCTAAACTTGAAATTGTGTGCTTGAGGGATCATCTTATAATGCTACCGTCGTGAACTAAGCAATACAAGATGCATAAAAGGATTAACATCACATGCAATTCATAATATGTGATATGATATGGCCTTTCTTCTTGTGCTTCCGATCTCCATCTTCAAGCACGAACATGATCTCCATCATCACCGGTGTGGCGTCAAGGTCAATGGCGCCGCTTCATGGTTGTCTTCCACCAGCATCAACTATTACAACTACTTTGAATAGACATGCGGGTCTTAACAGAATTTAAAGACAACCATATGGCTCCTGCCGGTTGCCAACTTACAATAAGGAACATTGCATACATCAAATATAATCACAATCATGGCCATATCACATCACAGCACACCCCTGCAAAACAAAGTTAGACGCCTCTAATTTTCTTTGCATATTTTACGTGGTTTGGGGCTTTCAATAAGTGTCGCTCTAACTTACGAACAAGAACCACAACATTGATACTAGTATTGTCAATCACCCGTTGTAAATTGAATCTTAACTATGTTGGGAGAAACAGGCACCCGCAAAGCCACTTATGCAATACAAGTTGCATGTCAAGCGTGGAGCAAGTCTCATGAACGATGTCATGTAAGGTTAGCCCGGGCCGCTTCATCCCACCATCCCGCAAGATGCAAAGTACACAATAAGCAATCGACAACAAAAGCATCAACACCCACAATGACCATTGTGTTCTACTCGTGCAACAGATCTACATATAGACACGGCTCTGATACCACTGTAGGGGTTCGTAGCATGGAAAACAAAAAATTTCTACCGCATGCATACAAACAAGCCAAGATTTATCTACTAGATTGTAGCAACGAGTCAATAGAGGAACTCACCCTCGAAGATTCCAAAGCGGTTAACGAGAGCAGATTCTCGTGGGTGATGTAGTCGTACACTTGCCGATCTCAAGATCGCGTAGACAATCCTTCCGGCGCTGCGTTCCGGCAGCGTTTCCGCAGTCGGTCACACGTTCGGTACTCGATGAAGACCTTCCTCTCCCTTGTTCCAGCAGGCAGCGGAGGTTGTAGCACTCTCCTCGTGATTCCGACAGCACGGCGGCTGGTACCGGAAGTAGAGGGGAGATCTCGCAGGGCTTCGCCTTAAGCCGGAGCGAGTATGGTGGACTATGAGAGAGGCCTTGGTGGTCTAGGGTTTAGAGGCACCAAGGGGTTTAGAGCAACCAACAGCTAGGGATTAGCTAGACGGCGGTTTAGAGGAGCTCTAGGGCAGCCGCATCTAGAAGGGGGGCGGCGGCTGGCCTAGGGTTTAGAGGGGCGCCGGCTAAGGGACAAGGTGTAGGGAGAGGGGGCGCCCCCTCCCTTTCTTTTATAGGTGGGAGGGGCGGCTAGGGCTAGCCGAGTCCTCCCCCAACTCCCTTGCTGGCCGGTGGTTTGGAGGAGAGAAGGGAAACCTTCTCTTCCCAGGTTTCCTTCTCTCCCTCCACTTCCCAAAATAGCCGTTTGACTTTTCAAATTGGCGTTTGACTTTTCAAACTAGGATTTGATTAAACCCTTTATTTTGTTCAGCGATGACACCTAGTACATGATGCAATCATTCCAAATTGTTATGACACATTCATGTAGCCTTCCCCTCCGGAGTGTCGGACATTCCGGAACCTTCTAGAACATTTCCGATGAAAACACCGGAACCATTCCCGAACTCCAAAACAGGACTTTCCTTATATGACTCTTATTCTCCGGACCATTCCGGATCTCCTCGTGAGGTCCCGGATCCCATTCGAGACTCCGAACAACATTCGGTCTCTTACTCATCATTCCATAACTACACAACAACATTGAATCCTTAAGTGTGTCTCCCTACGGTTCGTGATTTATGCGGACATGGCCGAGACACTTCTTCGATCAATAACCAATAGAGGAATCTATAAATTCATATGGCCCCCACATATTTCTACGATTACTTTGCGATCGAATGAACCACTCACATACGATACCAATTTCCCTTTGTCTCACGATAGTTTACTTATCCGAGGTTTTGATCGTCGGTATCTCTGCATACCTAGTTCAACCTCGTTACCGATAAGTAATCTTTTCTCGTTCCCGTGGTATGTGATCCCTTGTGAGCCAGTCACATGCTTGCAAGCTAATTGGATGACATTCCACCGAGAGGGCCCAGAGTATATCTATCCGTCATATGGATGGACAAATCCCACTCTTGATCCATGTGTTTCAACCCATACTTTCCGAACACTCAATGCCACCTTTATAGCCATCCAGTTACGGTGTGGTGTTTGATGTCATCAAAGCATCCTTCCGGTGATGGTGATAAGCATGATCTCATGGTCGAAGGAATTAGGTTACTATGTATCAGAAAGCTTATAGCAAATGAACTATATTAAATGACTTGATCTTTATGCTACGCTTAACTATAGGAGTATGTCCATCACATCATTCTCCTAATGATATGACCCTATTGTTAATAACATCTCTATGTTCATGATCAGGAAACCATGATCATATATTAACCAACAAGCTAGTTTAACAAGAGGCTTTACTAGGGACTCTTTTATGTTTACAAATCACACAAGTATTAATGTTTCCTATTAATACAATTATAGCATGGTATGTAAACATTTATCATAAGTATGAAGATATGATAATAACCACTTTATTATTGCCTCTTGGGCATATCTCCTACATATACTTCTGTCATGAAAAGACCTTTGGTGTTACACGTCTAAATCTCGTAGAAAAAAAAGGGGTCCTTCAAAAGTGATTTTGACGTTCTCCTCCAATCTTATAACTCGAAAAGTATAATGGTGGAAATTTTGAATTCGCGTGGATCAAAGTAACACTAGAGATTGTGCTGCTACCTTATTAAAGTTAGGAGGTTAGCATCATTGTAAGGAGGCAATGTCTTAATTTAGCAAAGAAGTTTCAACGGATGAAAAAAATCGAGACAAAAGCGGTCAAAAAAGAACATTGAAAAAATCTGGATGGACAACAAAGCACTCTAAAGCCACCATTTTTAGCTCACTCAATCGCTTCTCGGTGTTCTTTCGTGCACCATGCGAAGAATTCTCATTGACATATATATATATATTGCTATGACCTTGACTTACCTCATGCTAATTTGAATTATTTGTTCACCATAATGGGTGACAACGTTAGACATTTGAAACATTATGACTAATGCACACACTTGTCACAAGGGTATCTATCGGACAACTACTTCATCGTCGGGTTCCCAAATAAGGAGAGCACATACACAGATGAAGAAACCAAAACACTGCTAGCTCGCTGCAAAGGCGATGCCAAGACGGGTGTATGAGATGAACAAAGGGGAAAAAAGAAAGAACAAGATACCAAGATCTATGGTTGTGCACTAAAGAGCTTAATCAATGTGTTAGAAATCATAATAGTACAAGGCTCCAACTTAGTACTTTTGAAACATTTGATCTATTCTCTTTTTACGGTATGAATTGAGTAACTCGTACACTACCCAGTGGTTTTCTATTCGTATTGACAGTTGATTTTTATGTGTGCGCTGTCAATCCTTTTCTTGCCACATGCCCATATCTATTTTCTATTTCACTATGATAACATAGAGAATAACTCAATGAGACAAAGCGAGAGTCTATATAGAGGTGGTAAAAGGAAAAAAAACAAGATGAGAGGGTCGAGGTTAAAAGTCATGGTTTTCAATGTCCTTGGAGAAAAATCCATTCCTCTCAATTCTAAGGGGTGGCAAAGGGGTATACCATAGGTTAGCTTGAGAAAATGAAAGTGAACATAAGGATTCGGACCTAAGTATATTTCCGTTATTTGCCAAAGAAAATCTTTATTTGAAGTAAGGCGCGCAAGCAACACAAAAATTAGCCATGAGCTCGTCTTGGCGTTTAGCCGAACTTCTAGTTATGAAAAACCCTTTGGTGTTAGATGCCTGGATCCAATAGAAAAAGTGGGTATTTCAGAAATGATGTTGATGCTTGAAGGAAAACGGGTAGGCTACACTAGCGCAAATTAAAATTTTCTACCTCGTAAACCAGGAATACTATTGCCATAGATCACGGGATTACCACTAGATGCGTAGTTGCGGAACTTGATGAAGCGCGTCGAGGCAGTGTAGACGTTCTACGTCTCCTCCTTGTCCTCGTCCCATGAGCAGCTCCCCTTGCACGACTCGTCCAAGTGCTACGGTTGCAACACCTCCGAGGTATCCACACGTACAGGGTGGAAGCATCAGACGCCGGACTGTTAGGTCCGCGCGTGCAACACAGGCGTGAGGAGTGGCGGCTGGATGGAATGGTCTAATGATGGCGCCCAGCACTTGTCGTGGAACACTTCGTTAGAAACCCCAAGAGCAAGGTATGAAGCAGCACAGCAGCAAGTTTCCCTCAGTAAGAAACTGAGGTTATCGAACCAGTAGGAGGAAGGAAACGTCACACAGGTATTGCAAGCAACGCGGAGATCTGCACAAAACAAACTCAAAACTTTGCCCAACGAATCAGTGAGATTGTCAAACTCACCGGTTTGCTGTAACAAAGGATTAAACGTATGGTGTAGAAGGTAATGGTTTGCAGCAAGTAAACAAGTAAAAATGGAAGATGTATCAATGGTAAAGATTGGACCGGGGTCCATAGTTCACTAGAGGTGCTCTCCTTAGATAAACAACATGGCATGAAGGGTAAAAAAATTACAGCAGAGCAATTCACAAGAACTGAGCAAGGCATAATAATACAATTACTAGCCAGAAAGATCCTATGAGATTCGATTGGGCAATACAACAAGATACATAGACCGCCATACAACTGCATCTATGACTAGAAGTCCACCTTCAGGTATCATCCGAACCCCCTCCAGTATTAAGTTGCAAGCAACAGACAACTGGTTTAAGCAAAGTGTGTAAGGTAAATAGTACACATGTTCCATAAACAAGAGACCGTTGTTTTCTTCCTAGTAGCAACAACACATCTACAACCGAAGAGATTATTGTCACTTCCCTTGAAAACTAGAGGCATGAACCCACTATCGAGCATAAATACTCCCTCTTGGAGTCACTAGCAACTGCTTGGCCAAGATAGCTACTAAAAACGGAGAGCATGCAAGATCACAAACAACACAGACATGATAGAATCATAAAGACAAAACCATTAATCAAACCAACATAATAATCTCAATATCCATCGGATCCCCGCAAACACAACATGCATGATTACAAATAGATTAGATCTTGATCATGAACGGAGCTCACAAAATCTATACATGAAAGCACAAAGGAGGAGATACAACCATCTAGCTACTACATGGACCCATAGTCTAAGGTGGAACTACTCATGCATCATACCGGAGAGAAGGCCTTCGGGATGATCTCCCCTCCGGCAGGGTGCCAGGAAGAACTTCAGATCCCCCCGATCTAGGGACGATGGTGGCGGCGGATATAGACGGTTTCATGGATATTTGATCGGGTGCTTAGGGTTTCTGCATCGGGGGCTTCTTATAGGTGAAGGGGGAGGCCGAGGCGATGGCCAGGGGCCCCACACCCTAGACAGGCTTGGGCCCACCTGTGGCCGCGCCTGGGAGGGGTGTCTGGCCCCTCTGGCTCGCCTCCCCGGCTCCCCGCTGGACTTCTTGTTCCCCATGGAAAGTAATTGACTTTGACGTTTGTCCCGTCCAATTCTGAGAATATTGCTTTACTAACTTTTTTGAAACCAAAAACAGCAGAAAACAAGCATCTGGCACTTTTGCAACTTGTTAATAGGTTAGTACCAGAAAATATGTAAAAAGCACCTCAAAGTGTAGACAAGTAAAGCAAGGTAGATACTAAACAAGCATGGAGCATCAAAAATTATAGATACGTTTCGTACGTATCAACACCCCCAACCTTAACTCCTGCTCGTCCTCGAGTAGGTAAGTAATAAACAGAATAATTTTTGAGGTGAACATGCACCCTCACAATAAAGATCCAACCATTTTCAAACATTGAAAGCTGGTATCAAAGAACTCTAAACATGTGCATGAAAGAATGGAGTTCTAACAATAGGACATAGTAACTATGCATGCAACATGAAAGGCTACTGAAAGAACATGTTGGGCCCCCATGTGTGGTTTTCGTAATTAATGACAATCTTTATGGACTAATGTGTGTATTAAGTTATACTTCTAGGATTTGTCCATTGGCATCGCTTGGATCATGTGTTGGCTTCAAGGTCGATGAAATGCAAAGAAGATTTATCGTGCAAGCTCAATATGCAAGGTCGATGATGAGGAATTAAGAAAGGCGTTCCATCTTGAGAATGCAAGACCTTCTACATCGAGCTCAAGTGGAATGCTCAAGGCAAAGGTATGATCTTGATAGGTTTTTCTTTTTGCCGGTATCTTGTTGTGTGTAGGAGACCGGGTTTAGGATAGATAACCGTACTATAAAGAGGGGCTCTCATATGAGTAATTCGGTCACATCATTCGGAGAAAGCTCAAACCTTTGCATACTTGCATCATCGCATTTGGTTGTTATTTTGTCTTATCCATGTGAGGATATAGAGCTTGTGGTAATCTTCATAACAGGCTCTTGTTCATCAAAATCGGATCTCCCATATGTATCTTGTTGCGATTTTATCTTGACGGCTTTTCGGTTTCTCCCCAAATGAGGTATCTCACATTATTATACTTGATACATTCTCACCTGGTGATAACCAATATTTCCACTTTGTATAGGGTAGCACTTGTCGTCCTATATCCAAAGCAATTGGAATCGGGTCAATCGGAGCTACCGTTTAAAAGTTATGGTCATTTGAATATCTGTCATTTTAATTGAAAAAAGAAAAAGGTTTCAGGTTTCTGGGCCAAACGGTAGTACCGCCCGGGCGGGCCGGTACTACCGCCCGCATCTGGCTGCACGTAGCTATCTTCTGCCTGGCCCGGTTGCGTTGTCCGGTCCTACCGGACCGGCCCGGTAGTACCGTCCAGGTGGGCCGGAACTACCGGCCGGCCCAAAAAATTTCTCAGTTTATTTCACAGATTCATCGGCCCAGTTTTTTCCTCTGCTGCGCCTGGACCCGCGCGTCTCGATTTCTGCACCCGTCTGGCTCGCTGCGTTGACCTGCCGCCCGCTGTCGCTCACTCGCGCGAGCTCGCTCACTCTCTCACGCGCGCGCCACCCCGCTCGCTGTCGTTGGGCCCGACCCACGCGCCACGCATCCGCGCCGCGCGCGCTGCTCTGCCTGGCTGCTGCACTGCTGGGCCCCGCTCTGCTATGATGCGCCGTTGCCACCGCATGCGCACAGGGCGCGCTCGCCCCGCCTGACCCCACTGCTGCTTCTGGCTCGCGCGCCAGTGCTGCAGCTGCTCGCCCCGCTCCCCTGCGCTAGTGCAGGCCTGCCAGGATTGACCGTACACGTACATGCACGCACCCGCTCCGTGAGCTCACCCGTTGACCCGATTTGGTTTGGTTCGTTCGCATTTTCTGGGACTGATGCGGTAGTACCGGTTCAAACCGGTACTACCGGACCCTCCAGGAATTTTGCCCCAACGGCCAGATTTTGCCCGTTTCTTTAAATAGCTTCAACCTTTTGTCTTTTAGGGTTGCTTCTTCCTCCTCCTTTTGTCTAAGCTTTTCCCGCATTTGCCTTACTCTTTGAGCTTGGTTTATACTCACCCCTCCATTGATTCTTGCATATATTTGAGGGGTAGTTGGAGGAGATCTAGATCTACATTTTAACCAAACCAAAACATCTCTTTGTTAGTGTATCTTTGGGAATCTAGATTTTGGGGGATTTTGTGTCTCTCTTTGATTCCTCCTCTCTTGTTCCCCCAATAGCTTTAGTAGCTTTGTTGGAACTTGAGAGTGAGGGATTTGAGCATCTTTGTGGTGTTCTTGCCATTTGCATTTGGTGCATCGGTTTGAGTTCTCCTCAGAGGATTTGGTTTGAGTTGCTCATCGAAGCTTGTCCCTCTTGGGTTCTTGGAACCCTAGACGGTTTTGTGGCCTTGGTGGCATTTGTTGAGGCCTTTTGTGGCGTTTGTTGGGAGCCTCCAATTAAGTTGTGGAGAAGTGCCCCAACCTTGTGAGAGGTTCCGGTTACTACCGATGACATGGTTATATCCTACGGGTACGTAACTTCAGCATACCTAGTCCAGCCCAAGGAAGGCCCACGGCAGATATACGCTGGCCCATGAAGATTTTCGGGTGGCCAAGTGTGGCATCCCGCAAAACCACTACTAGAAAATCGCGTTGTTTTTGTGCATTGCATCGTCATCGTCATGCATTGTTGCATAAAACTATGTTCGCAAAGCCCGTTTTGTTTTCTAAAAACGCCCCCTCTTCATTCAAGCACGCCAAGCCGGTCTCCGGATTATTTTTGTTTGAATGCTATCGGTTTGCAAACGGTGTGAATAAAACAAATAAAAATTATATTATTTTTAGCGGGGCAGTCGAACGGGCCGATTGACCCGAACGACCGCCCCAGAAATTAATCGGTCCAACCAGTCCCACCCCTTATTCCTAAACCTACCAACTACTCTACCCACCCCTTGCCTCCACATCACCCCGGCCAATAACTCGCCGCCACCTCATCCCCATCCTTCCCCCCACCCAATCCTAGCCCTCCACCTCACCCTCTCTCTCTCTCCCTCTCTCACCACCCCCCACCAACCGGCCCAGCCACGCACACCACGCACGCACACCACACTCAACCCTCTCACACGATCCACACCCACACGCAGCCGGCAGCAGCCAAACCCCCACCCCACTCCCTGACGCGCGGGCCCCGCCGTGTGGCCCTGTCCCCCGGCCCCACGCGTCCCTCTCCTCACGCGCCGTCTTCCTCCTCTGGCCTCCCAACCTCTCCCCCGACAGCCCTCTCCCATGCTCCTCCCACACCCGCACGCGACGCCGCCCGCCTCTGCGTCTCCTCCTCTCGCCACCCTCCGCGCCCCCGCTCGCCCTTCTCGTCCCCGCCGCTCGCCGGCCAGGCTCCCCACCGCCCGACGCCGCCTCTCCCCTCCCCAGCTCTGCCCCTCCTCGTACCGACGCGCCTCCACCGCTCCCGTCCCCGGCCCCGGCCCGCCTCTGCAAGCTCCCGCGCGCGCTGACGCCCCCACCTCGCCAGGCCCCATCTCCTCTCCTCCGCGAGCCCCGCGCAGCCGTCCGCCGCCTCTCTCCTCCCCTGGTCGCGCCGCCGAGCCGCCTCTCGCCCCTCCTCCCAGCGCGCAGCACCCCGGCCCGCGCGCGCCGCTCGGAGACCACCCCCGTCAGCGAGCTGCGCCGCCCTCCGCCGCGCCTCGCCAACCCCTCGATCTCCGTCCCCGCCGCATGCGACCCGCCCGCCGTCCTCCGCCGTCGCCACCGCTGCAACCGCCTGGGCCGCTCCCCTCAGTCGCGGCCGCGGCCTCCAGCGCCGCCTGTCCCGCGTCTCGTCGCCGGCCGCTGTCGCCGGTGGTCCCGCCGAGCTCCGCCCGTCGTCGTCCGACCCCGACCGCTCCCTTCGCCGCTGCCCCATCGCACCCGTCCGCGACCTCGCCGGGCCGCCTCGTCGCTGCGTGGCCCAAGCGCCGCCGCGAGCGAGCGCCGCCTCGGCCGAGCTCCGTTATCGCCATCGCCATGCTGCCTTGCGGCCCAACATCGGTCGGGCTCGCCTGTGGTGCCGAACGGTTCCAGGAGCCAAGAGCGCCCAGTGCCAAGACCTCCAACATCGCCGGGGATGTCGCCGCAGTACCACTACCGGAGGATCACCGATGAGAACTTCCACCGTGCCAAGATCTACCGGAAGTCGAATCCGCCGACGCCAAGCGCTACAACGACATCGAACCGTCAAGTCAAGATCATCCGCGGACAAGGCCGACAATTGCGCATGATAACCCAAGAGCGACATGAGGCCCCGACAAGATCTGCTTCCGTTGGCCGGGACCGATTCCGTACCAGGCACTACGCCAAGTGCTCCTTCCCGGACCCGAACCCCGGTATCGGACACGTTCACCATCGACCTCGAGGACGCCTGCACGGAACAACAAGACCGTCACACGGACGCGAACACCAAACCCCGATGCCCGATCCGCAGACCGGTCCGAAGCGCCAAGGCCTCCGACATGGAATCAACAAGATCATCACGAACGCCGAGTACTCCTTCCCGAACGCCATGACCGACAACATGACCCCGAAGACCCGGATGCGCCAAGACCTACCTCCGATATCCGAGAACGTTTTCGTCGAACCCCGAACCCCAGATCCGTCGAACCCTGGAACCCTGAGACCGACCCCGAACCCCGGAACCTCAAGACCGTCGAGCCCCTATGTGTGACCCTTTTCCTCGATACCCTATTTTTATAAATGATGTAAACTTGTTGCATTAAATCAATCATCTCGCATGCATATCTGTGGTTTGGGGGCCTTCCGCCGATTCACCTAATAAATAAATATGGGGCCCATATGCGGGCAAATATAGCCTTATATTGGCCTCATTTAAACTTGTGTAGCGAACCGGTGATATATTCTGGCTTATTAAACAACAATTAAATGCGGGGTTTCTAAACAACATGAACCTATTAATTAATTGCCGGGGCCCCGGTTCCGCTTAATATTGACCTAATCGCATCGCACCTTTGCCATGTCATCCATCATACATGCATCATGCCGATCTTCTGCCGTTGTATTAAATATTGCATCCGGTGTTTATTCTAGTGATTTGCTTCTTCGCGGATAAGGTCGTTGAGTTGATGTGAGCTTCGCCCCGATCTTCGATTGAACCTTTCGGCAATGTTTTCAGGCGAGCATCTCCCTCTTTCTACCTATCTTACTTTTATAGTGTTTTACTCCTTCCTGTTGATCTACTGCTATCTGTGTTGCGATGCTTTAGTTTCCGTACCTGTGATATACCGTGCAGCCCCATATTGCCTTGGACACATCCTATTACCTGTTGATTGGTAGATAGTTGGACTTGCGCGTCGTAGTCGCTTGCTCAAGTGTTGTTGCGTGTCGTCCAGTGCCACAGTTGTTGATGTATTGTCGTATGTTGATGTTGGAGATGATTCTAGCTTTACTTACCGTCCACTTTAATTCCTGTTTAACAACTAAAATTGAAATAAGCAGAGGCATCGGTGGGTGATAGATAATATTTGGTTTCCGAACGCCCACTTGTGTCCCGTAGGACCCCGAGTACTTGATACATGTTCCTTGATTTATCGCGCTATCCACATCCGGGAGGTATATGGGACCCCCCTGAGCCAGAGCTTGATTCAGTCTTATTTCTTGGGGCCACAAACTAGTTTGAGGTTTTATTTACGATCCTGTACTTATGCCATGCTACTTATGTATTTACGTTTGTGCAAGGAGCACACTGTACTGTTTAGGTAAGCGGAGTGATTACGCGGTATCGACAAGCCCAGCCACACTTTCGGGTTCCCAGTCGCTTACAGCCATTGTCGCAAACCTTGAGTCCGTCTCGGAGCTTGCTTACTCCGTTGCGGGATCTACTCAATGGGGTGGCCCCCTGAAATATTTCTGAATCCTGTGATTGTTCAGTCGTGAAAGCCTCGTTGGGTTTTGATTTGGTTTTTCCGAGGTTGATCGAGCGTGTGTTG
Organism: Avena atlantica; assembly: GCA_910589765.1. Lineage (NCBI taxonomy): Eukaryota > Viridiplantae > Streptophyta > Magnoliopsida > Poales > Poaceae > Avena > Avena atlantica. The sequence continues at coordinate 497,943,623 of OU342736.1, read as the reverse complement.
CTATTGGTGCACCCCGGCCGGGTAAAAATTTCTGAAAGCCGTGTCCGCGGATATGGACGACTTGGAGCACAGTATCTCGATCATAGACAAGCATAACTAAAGTTTATTGCTATAAATTTGACTTATAATGACTAGTAATCAGCTTCACTATAATGGAATGGCTAATAATACTGCCCACAATTGCTTGTTTGGAGTGTCGCTTGCGACCATTGTACCTGACTAGTAAGTATTGCAACTACAACGGAATGGCTGATTAAAAGTACCAACAACTGCTGGGTTTTGGGTTTACATCATGCTATCTGTATCTGATTAGTAATTGCTGCAACTACAACGGAATGAATGACTAAAAGGGCCCACTGCTTCTTTTATCAGGATGATTATCTAAACCTGACTAGTAAAGTGCCGCAACTATAACGAATAAGTAAAACTGCCAACTGTGTGAGTTCCTCGGTTGACTTCCTCGTGGGTCTCGAGGGGGAAACGCCAGGATGGGTTTGTTTGATGATAGTATCAGGTTGGATCCGAATAGGTCTTTCTTAACCCTCTCTGATAACCGCTAGCTGTATCGAGTCTCTATAGGTTGTTGAGTGCATGCTGCCGCTGCCGCTTCAGTCCACCATACCTATGTAGGCGAGGACCGCCGAATTCTAGCCTCGCCGTGTACTGGCCTCAGTACTGACGCTCCTCTTTTTCCTTTGCCCTTTGTCGGCACCCCTTTTGTTTAAGCAGGTTTTGAGATCGACGCCGTTAGCAGGGTTACCCTTCCGGCTTGGCCTGGGCAGGGTTATGGACGCCATTGGTTATTCTTCAGGGCTCTTAGCCCCATTTGCTTCTTGTCCGTAGTCGGACGCTCTACCGTTTTCAAGGTGATTTGGATCTTTGTACCGTACACCTGTATTCTTGACTCTTTGAGTCGCTGTTATATATATATCTGTTTTGTGGGTCCCATCGAGGACTGTTGTGTAATGTTATTACTTCGTTTTCCACCCGCACGAAAGTGCCTGGTGGGCACCTTTGAATCGTTTCTATGCGGGTTTGGTGAATTTTGCCCAAACTTGCATAGGTCCGATTCTGAGGGTGTTACAGAGTGGTATGAGAGCTCAGCAGTTGCGATACCCCACAAGTCCAGCCTGTAGGATAACCTAGCTAACGGCCGCAGTAGAGTGTCCAAAACTATTTTTGCAAAATCGGTTGGATAGTTCTGATTAGGTCTGAATTTATTCCTTACCCCTCTGCTATTCTCCTCTTACCTCTACGTGTTTTGAATCCGCTCTCTTCTCTCTCTTCGAGTCCAGGATTTCTCGTGGTTGGGTTTCCGTCGTACCTTCAGGGTTTCGCTTTCTCCCTTTTGTAACGGAGGTGCTACGATCATCAATCTGCGACTTGTCTGTTGTACCCTTCATCCGATCTTTTGTTCTTGAGCTCTTTATCCATATGTGTTCCTTGCTGGATATCAGTGTCGTTGAAAAACATATGAGAAGGATGAGCATTGGTGAAGTTGGAGTTAACCTTGAGCATGTGTTGTTCATGCCAATGGAACCATCGCGGAACCTGATCATTGTGTCTTTCATACGATTTCTGCTGGCATCATCCCTTTGTTCCGGATACCGCCTATGAAGGTCTTCAGTCTAAATCTCGAGAGTCGAGTTGCCTGATTCTCCTACTCATGTATAGAGTTGATAGTGTGGGTACGGGATGGACTGATCACCCTACCCGACTCTTATTGTTCGCTCTATACATCGAGCTAGTGGATCAATGTAACTTTTCCCTTTTCTAATGGAAGTTAGAGGTGGCCTTATCGTTCGATACCTCTACCTTCGTCCTTTGTTCTCTGGAGTGTTCTCTCGTCGATCAGGAACAACGAACATTGTTGGTGGTGTCGCCGATTCCCAGATGAAGAAGGGACCCTCGTTAGTGGTGTCGCGAGGATCTACACGAAGCGAGAAGACGCAGATCGCCGACCCTTCCTTCCGGTACCATGAGGCGGATCTCGAGGGCGAGATCCATTGTTAGTGGTGTCGAATTGTGGCATCCCGCAAAACCACTACTAGAAAATCGCGTTGTTTTTGTGCATTGCATCGTCATCGTCATGCATTGTTGCATAAAACTATGTTCGCAAAGCCCGTTTTGTTTTCTAAAAACGCCCCCTCTTCATTCAAGCACGCCAAGCCGGTCTCCGGATTATTTTGGTTTGAATGCTATCGGTTTGCAAACGGTGTGAATAAAACAAATAAAAATTATATTATTTTTAGCGGGGCAGTCGAACGGGCCGATTGACCCGAACAACCGCCCCAGAAATTAATCGGTCCAACCAGTCCCACCCCTTATTCCTAAACCTACCAACTACTCTACCCACCCCTTGCCTCCACATCACCCCGGCCAATAACTCGCCGCCACCTCATCCCCATCCTTCCCCCCACCCAATCCTAGCCCTCCACCTCACCCTCTCTCTCTCTCCCTCTCTCACCACCCCCCACCAACCGGCCCAGCCACGCACACCACGCACGCACACCACACTCAACCCTCTCACACGATCCACACCCACACGCAGCCGGCAGCAGCCAAACCCCCACCCCACTCCCTGACGCGCGGGCCCCGCCGTGTGGCCCTGTCCCCCGGCCCCACGCGTCCCTCTCCTCACGCGCCGTCTTCCTCCTCTGGCCTCCCAACCTCTCCCCCGACAGCCCTCTCCCATGCTCCTCCCACACCCGCACGCGACGCCGCCCGCCTCTGCGTCTCCTCCTCTCGCCACCCTCCGCGCCCCCGCTCGCCCTTCTCGTCCCCGCCGCTCGCCGGCCAGGCTCCCCACCGCCCGACGCCGTCTCTCCCCTCCCCAGCTCTGCCCCTCCTCGTACCGACGCGCCTCCACCGCTCCCGTCCCCGGCCCCGGCCCGCCTCTGCAAGCTCCCGCGTGCGCCGACGCCCCCACCTCGCCAGGCCCCATCTCCTCTCCTCCGCGAGCCCCGCGCAGCCGTCCGTCGCCTCTCTCCTCCCCTGGCCGCGCCGCCGAGCCGCCTCTCGCCCCTCCTCCCAGCGCGCAGCACCCCGGCCCGCGCGCGCCGCTCGGAGACCACCCCCGTCAGCGAGCTGCGCCGCCCTCCGCCGCGCCTCGCCAACCCCTCGATCTCCGTCCCCGCCGCCTGCGGCCCGCCCGCCGTCCTCCGCCGTCGCCACCGCTGCAACCGCCTGGGCCGCTCCCCTCAGTCGCGGCCGCGGCCTCCAGCGCCGCCTGTCCCGCGTCTCGTCGCCGGCCGCCGTCGCCGGTGGTCCCGCCGAGCTCCGCCCGTCGTCGTCCGACCCCGACCGCTCCCTTCGCCGCTGCCCCATCGCACCCGTCCGCGACCTCGCCGGGCCGCCTCGTCGCTGCGTGGCCCAAGCGCCGCCGCGAGCGAGCGCCGCCTCGGCCGAGCTCCGTTATCGCCGTCGCCATGCTGCCTTGCGGCCCAACATCGGTCGGGCTCGCCTGTGGTGCCGAACGGTTCCAGGAGCCAAGAGCGCCCAGTGCCAAGACCTCCAACATCGCCGGGGATGTCGCCGCAGTACCACTACCGGAGGATCACCGATGAGAACTGCCACCGTGCCAAGATCTACCGGAAGTCGAATCCGCCGACGCCAAGCGCTACAACGACATCGAACCGTCAAGTCAAGATCATCCGCGGACAAGGACGACAATTGCGCATGATAACCCAAGAGCGACATGAGGCCCCGACAAGATCTGCTTCCGTTGGCCGGGACCGATTCCGTACCAGGCACTACGCCAAGTGCTCCTTCCCGGACCTGAACCCCGGTATCGGACACGTTCACCATCGACCTCGAGGACGCCTGCACGGAACAACAAGACCGTCACACGGACGCGAACACCAAACCCCGATGCCCGATCCGCAGACCGGTCCGAAGCGCCAAGGCCTCCGACATGGAATCAACAAGATCATCACGAACGCCGAGTACTCCTTCCCGAACGCCATGACCGACAACATGACCCGAAGACCCGGATGCACCAAGACCTACCTCCGATATCCGAGAACGTTTTCATCGAACCCCGAACCCCAGATCCGTCGAACCCTGGAACCCTGAGACCGACCCCGAACCCCGGAACCTCAAGACCGTCGAGCCCCTATGTGTGACCCTTTTCCTCGATACCCTATTTTTATAAATGATGTCAACTTGTTGCATTAAATCAATCATCTCGCATGCATATCTGTGGTTTGGGGGCCTTCCGCCGATTCACCTAATAAATAAATATGGGGCCCATATGCGGGCAAATCTAGCCTTATATTGGCCTCATTTAAACTTGTGTAGCGAACCGGTGATATATTCTGGCTTATTAAACAACAATTAAATGTGGGGTTTCTAAACAACATGAACCTATTAATTAATTGTCGGGGCCCCGGTTCCGCTTAATATTGACCTAATCGCATCGCACCTTTGCCATGTCATCCATCATACATGCATCATGCCGATCTTCTGCCGTTGTATTAAATATTGCATCCGGTGTTTATTCTAGTGATTTGCTTCTTCGCGGATAAGGTCGTTGAGTTGATGTGAGCTTCGCCCCGATCTTCGATTGAACCTTTCGGCAATGTTTTCAGGCGAGCATCTCCCTCTTTCTACCTATCTTACTTTTATAGTGTTTTACTCCTTCCTGTTGATCTACTGCTATCTGTGTTGCGATGCTTTAGTTTCCGTACCTGTGATATACCGTGCAGCCCTATATTGCCTTGGACACATCCTATTACCTGTTGATTGGTAGATAGTTGGACTTGCGCGTCGTAGTCGCTTGCTCAAGTGTTGTTGCGTGTCGTCCAGTGCCACAGTTGTTGATGTACTGCCGTATGTTGATGTTGGAGATGATTCTAGCTTTACTTACCGTCCACTTTAATTCCTGTTTAACAACTAAAATTGAAATAAGCAGAGGCATCGGTGGGTGATAGATAATATTTGGTTTCCGAACGCCCACTTGTGTCCCGTAGGACCCCGAGTACTTGATACCTGTTCCTTGATTTATCGCGCTATCCACATCCGGGAGGTATATGGGACCCCCCTGAGCCAGAGCTTGATTCAGTCTTATTTCTTGGGGCCACAAACTAGTTTGAGGTTTTATTTACGATCCTGTACTTATGCCATGCTACTTATGTATTTACGTTTGTGCGAGGAGCACACTGTACTGTTTAGGTAAGCGGAGTGATTACGCGGTATCGACAAGCCCAGCCACACTTTCGGGTTCCCAGTCGCTTACAGCCATTGTTGCAAACCTTGAGTCCGTCTCGGAGCTTGCTTACTCCGTTGCGGGATCTACTCAATGGGGTGGCCCCCTGAAATATTTCTGAATCCTGTGATTGTTCAGTCGTGAAAGCCTCGTTGGGTTTTGATTTGGTTTTTCCGAGGTTGATCGAGCGTGTGTTGCTATTGGTGCACCCCGGCCGGGTAAAACTTTCTGAAAGCCGTGTCCGCGGATATGGACGACTTGGAGCACAGTATCTCGATCATAGACAAGCATAACTAAAGTTTATTGCTATAAATTTGACTTATAATGACTAGTAATCAGCTTCACTATAATGGAATGGCTAATAATACTGCCCACAATTGCTTGTTTGGAGTGTCGCTTGCGACCATTGTACCTGACTAGTAAGTATTGCAACTACAACGGAATGGCTGATTAAAAGTACCAACAACTGCTGGGTTTTGGGTTTACATCATGCTATCTGTATCTGATTAGTAATTGCTGCAACTACAACGGAATGAATGACTAAAAGGGCCCACTGCTTCTTTTATCAGGATGATTATCTAAACCTGACTAGTAAAGTGCCGCAACTATAACGAATAAGTAAAACTGCCAACTGTGTGAGTTCCTCGGTTGACTTCCTCGTGGGTCTCGAGGGGGAAACGCCAGGATGGGTTTGTTTGATGATAGTATCAGGTTGGATCCGAATAGGTCTTTCTTAACCCTCTCTGATAACCGCTAGCTGTATCGAGTCTCTATAGGTTGTTGAGTGCATGCTGCCGCTGCCGCTTCAGTCCACCATACCTATGTAGGCGAGGACCGCCGAATTCTAGCCTCGCCGTGTACTGGCCTCAGTACTGACGCTCCTCTTTTTCCTTTGCCCTTTGTCGGCACCCCTTTTGTTTAAGCAGGTTTTGAGATCGACGCCGTTAGCAGGGTTACCCTTCCGGCTTGGCCTGGGCAGGGTTATGGACGCCATTGGTTATTCTTCAGGGCTCTTAGCCCCATTTGCTTCTTGTCCGTAGTCGGACGCTCTACCGTTTTCAAGGTGATTTGGATCTTTGTACCGTACACCTGTATTCTTGACTCTTTGAGTCGCTGTTATATATATCTGTTTTGTGGGTCCCATCGAGGACTGTTGTGTAATGTTATTACTTCGTTTTCCACCCGCACGAAAGTGCCTGGTGGGCACCTTTGAATCGTTTCTATGCGGGTTTGGTGAATTTTGCCCAAACTTGCATAGGTCCGATTCTGAGGGTGTTACACCAAGGCCCATGACGTATTCGGATCCTTGGAGAGCAAGACTAGAGCAGATAGGAAATTCAAAGGGGTAAAACCCTAGAACTTTTAACCGACTAGGACTACGCCCGGGACCTGCCTAAGTCTATATAAAGGCCAGGAGGGCACATCCTAGGGCAACTCGACTCATACTTTCGCACACGCATCCACGCCAGATCGAATCCGCGCACCTTGTAACCTTCGGTTCCGCCGTAATCAAAGAGCAGACAAGCAGGAGTAGGGTTTTCCCTCCGGGGGCCTGAACCTAGGTAAATCTCGTGTCCCCTGGTTGCTTGTCTGTTAACCGTGCCACGATCTCCAGCATACCCATCTTCTCCAAAACCCAAGTCCATAACAATGGGCATTGACGAGATTAAACCTCGTCAATTGGCGCCGTCTGTGGGAATTGGGGCTGCTAATTGTGCGGTCGTGACGGTTCCGACCCGATCGATCTACAACTCCGCAACGACGGAGAATCACCTCCTCTTCGGCGCTTTCGACTTCACCGCCCACTCGCCGGCCACCATGAAGGATTTCGAGCCCGTAGGCGACGGACTCAAAATCTTGTTTGGGAGTTTCTGCTTCCAGGTGGGACAAACTGGCACCCTCCGCCTCCCTAAGCGGGTGCCCGTGCCGTCAATAAGGCCCGCTTCGTGGGCTCCACACCCCGTGCTACGCACGTCACCATCAACAGATGAGTTCTACAGCAGCAGCAGCTGCAACCCCGATCTGTGCGATCCACCTTCGGATGAAGGGACCTACGGTTCCGGATCCGAAAGCTGCGGCAGCAGCCAACCAATCTGCAGGCGCTATCTGTGCGCCGCAATCATCCAAACCGACGAGGAAACGCCTAACCCGCCGCCCAACCCCAACACGCAGGACAGAAACGGCGAAAACGGTGGAAACGGCGATAACGGGGAAAACGGCGGCCACCTCATCCAACTTAGCAAAGAAGGATGGGTCGAAGCACGCCGCACCGTCGCGGGCGAAATAGTCCTACCTCTGGACTCCCCACGTGATCTGCTGAGGGCATACCACTACCTCCTCACCGAGGAGCACAAGAAGCAAGTCAAGATACAGGAGACGCTCGACAAACGCAAGCAAGAAACCTCTGAGTCCAGTGCGCGACGAGCTGCGCTCTCCGCCATGGAACCCGGCTCTAGCACAAACAGAAATCAGGGAAACAAACACCGCTCTCGGGTGGAAAACATGGACCCTAAGGAGCGGCGTGACGTGACCCGAACTCTCCATACATCGTTCATGGATATGGACGCTGACGGCAACATCATCCCGAAGAAGCCACAAGCTGCGATCATGGCAGCCACTGCGTATCTCGCGGCTCACCCACCTCCGGAGGGGGACCCTAAAAGGGCCATGCATAAGTCCGCACTCACCGGACTAGGACTAATCGGAGCTGCGCTCCACGAAGATGCTCCTGCGGAGCCGAAGAAGAAAGCTCCGGCCAGGCGCGACCAGAGCCCCACACCCTCATCCGAAGAGGAAGAGGAGCACGATCTTCCTCGAAGGAAGAAGACCTCCAACCGCCACAAACGCGACTACGACGCCAGAGACAAGCTTACACAGCGCAAGATCGACAAAGCATGCACCAAACGCACATGCTCGTCTGAATCTGAGATGGATGAAGACGAAGGAGAACTCTGGGGAGCCCGATGCTTCAGCAGATCTGTTCGGCGAACACAGATGCCACACAACTTCAAGCTTCCTTCGGATACTCCGAAGTTCAACGGCACGCAAGATCCCAAATCCTGGCTCAGTGACCATCTGTCATCCGTCAAGCTTCATGGAGGCAACAAAGAAACCGCCATGCAATGCCTTCAGCTGCAGCTAACAGGCGCAGCGCGGGTCTGGCTTAGCAGCCTATCATCAGGATCCATCCGAAGCTGGGAGGAGCTCGCTTACAGCTTCATCCGAAACTTCAAAGGCACCAGCAAGAGGCCCGCCTCAATAGAAGAATTGCGAGCCTGCACTCAAAGAACGGGTGAATCTATTCGCTCGTACATACTACGCTGGTCTACGACCAAAAACTCCGCAGCACACATCTCCGAAGAGAGGGCCATCGACGCCTTCAGGGACGGCGTCAAGCGCCAAGACTTCAAGGAGGAACTTGGGCGTGTCAAGCCCAAGACACTCGACCACCTCATGGAAATCGCCAACAGTTGGGCAGACGGCGAAGATTGCATCCATCGACCGCAATCAGATGAAGAGGACGACTACGGCCGAAGACGCGAACGCCGCAGCAAGAGGAGATCGCGCGTCTACGAGGACCGCGACGGACCCGACATGGTCGCGGCCGGCTACGCCGACCGCCGCAACGACAACAGCCGCAACAGCGGAGGATACCGCAGCGGAAACTTCCGCGACAACGGACGACCAACGCAGTCGTGGCAACGCCGCGACCGCGATAACGAACCCTCAGCATTCGACAAACTTTCGGGTCCATGCACCATCCACTTCTACATCGACAAACAGGATGGCAAAAAGAAAGCCAGCCACATGCTCAAGGACTGCCGCGAGTTCCAGAAACTCAGCGAAGGCATGATGCAGATGAGGCAACAAGCTCCAATTCCTGCGTTCGGAAACGCACCTGCACCAGGTGAAATAGCACACGGAGCTCCTCCACCGCCGCCTATTGGAGGCCAAAACCAACCAGTCGCACCAGCACAAAACAACACCGGGGTCCCATATCCCCCACCAAAGGGAGCACTAAACATGATCCAGAAGGGACGCCCAACAAACAGGGTGCAGAAGAAAATCACCCGACAAATCAACTTGGCCGTGGCAACTCCGCCTGCAATCCCTGAGTACCTCAGCGAATCGGAGTCCTGCATCACATTCACTCGCGCGGATCACCCTTGCCAGATCCCTAACCCAGGTCATGCTGCCCTGGTGCTGGAGGCGCAGATCGGAGGCTTCGAGATGAGTTGCGTCTTCATGGACGGCGGCAGCGGCATCAACCTAATGTTCGCAAGCACTCTAGCAGCTATACGGATCCCGCAATGCAGCCTGGAATAATCAGACACAACGTTCCACGGCATTGTCCCAGGAAAGGGCATCTTCCCCCTGGGCAAAATAGGGCTCGACGTCATCTTCGGGAAGCCGGACAACTTTCGACAGGAGCGCCTAGAATTCGAAGTGGTGGACTGGCCATCACAATACCATGCCATCCTGGGACGTGTAACATTCGCAAGGTTCCTAGCCGTCCCACACTACGCATACCTACTACTCAAGATGCCAGGACCAAGGGGCGTTATCACAGTCCACGGGAGCTTCACCCGATCGGACCAATGTGACAGGGATTTCAACAAAATCTCCCAGTCCTTCGGCATGCAAGACGAGCTCGTAAGGCTCCGCGAGGTGACGGACAATGGGCTACCCCCAGTCACAAGGCAGAACGCACCCGACATGTCCTTCGACTCCACCGTCAACACCAAGAAAGTGCAGGTCCATCCGACAGACGCCTCCAAGACGGCGTTGATCGCCAACGACCTCAGCACAGCATAGGAAGGCGCACTCATCGAATTCCTCCGTGAGCGCTGGGAAATCTTCGCCTGGTGTCCTGCGGACATGCCAGGAGTTCCCAGGGAATTCGCCGAGCACGCACTCAATGTCTTCCCAGACACCAAACCAGTCAAGCAATCCATCCGAAGACTATCGGAGCCACGAGCCGAAGCTATCGGCAAGGAGATCAACAGATTACTCACAGCAGACTTCATCCGGGAAATCAAGGAAAGCGAGTGGCTGGAAAATACGGTGATGGTCCCGAAGAAGGACACGGACATCCTGCGGATGTGCGTGGACTTCACGTCACTAAATAAACACTGCCCAAAGGACCACTTCCCTCTTCCTCGGATCGACCAGATCATCGATTCGACTGCAGGTTGTGAGAAGCTCTCCTTCCTCGACGCCTACTCAGGCTATAACCAGATTCGACTCAAGGTCGAAGATCAAGAGAAGACGGCGTTCATCACACCGTTCGGAGTATTCTGCTACAACACAATGCCCTTCGGGCTAAAGAACGCGGGTGCCACGTACCAGCGATGCATGCAGGTCTGCCTCAAGGACCAGATCGATCGCAACGTCCAAGTCCATGTCGACGATATAGTCATAAAAACCAAGGAGGCAAGAACACTTATCGACGATCTCCGCGAGACGTTCGACAACCTTGATCGCTACAGGATCAAGCTCAATCCAGAAAAGTGCGCCTTCGGCGTCCCCTCGGGTCAGCTGCTTGGGTACTTCATCTCTCAACGAGGGATCGAAGCGAACCCGAAGAAAATCAAAGCAATCATGACAATGGAGAAGCCGAAAAACCTCAAGGGCGTTCAGCAGCTCGCAGGGCGAGTAGAGGCACTAAGCAGGTTCATCAGCCGCATGGGCGATAAGGCCCTACCATTTTACCAGCTGTTGCGCAAGGCAGACAAGTTCGAGTGGACACCAGAAGCCAACGACGCATTCGAAAGTCTCAAGCGGCTCCTCTCCACCTCGCCCGTTTTGGTCACGCCAAAAGAGCGCGAGCCCCTGTTGCTGTACATAGCAGCCACACACCAGGTGGTCAGCACAGTACTCGTGGTCGAACGACCCGAAGAAGGCAAGACCCACGGGGTACAACGCCCAATTTACTACCTCAGCGAGGTTCTCACTCCAACAAAACAGCGGTACCCACACTACCAGACTGGCCTAAGGCGTGTTCATGATGGCTCGACAACTAAGCCACTACTTCCAGGAGCATCAGGTAATGGTCGTCAACGAGGCACCCCTGAACAGCATCCTGAATAACCCAGAGGCTACAGGACGCGTGGCCCTGTGGGGCATCGAACTATCACCTTTGGACATCGTCTACGAGAAACGACACGCAATCAAATCTCAAGTCCTTCCGGACTTCCTGGTGCACTGGATGGAGCTACAGCTGCCTGACAACCCAGACATGTCGCAGTCCTGGACAATGCATTTCGACGGCTCCAAGCGCGAAGCAGGAGCAGGGGAAGGAGTCATACTGACCTCCCCGCAAGGTGACAAGATGAAGTACGTTCTTCGGATGAAATTCAGAGCCTCCAACAACGAGGCCGAATACGAAGCCCTCATCCATGGCATGAAGATGGCAAAAATATGTGGCGCAACACGCCTGGTCATCTACGGTGACTCCAACCTTGTCGTAAAGCAGACGATGAATGAGTGCGACGCACACGCCGAAAACATGATCGCGTACCGCGCGCTATACAACGCGCTCGAAGGAGAATTCAACGGCTGCGAACTTCGGCACGTTGGAAGAGAGAGCAACGAGGAGGCCGATAGACTCGCCAACATCGGCTCCACTTGTGCAAAGGTACCAACAGGTGTGTTCCTCGAACAGATCTGTGTGTCATCTATCAAGCGGAAATTCCCCAAGGGATCACCCGAAGAAGCAGGACACTCGGGGGCTACGCTACCCGAAGGTCATGAAGGACCCGAAAAATTGGATACCGAAGTTGCCATGGTCAACCTAATGCAGGTCATGGCAATCGAAGAAACTTGGACACGTCCATACCTCCAGTTCCTGATAAACGGAGAATTGCCAGACAGCCCGACAGATGCCCGACGCGTATCTCGTCGGTCAAAAGCCTTCACCATCATCAACGGCGAGCTGTACAAACGCACATTACGGGCGTACTACAACGGTGCGTCTCCATCAACGACGGCAAGGCCATACTCCAAGATATCCACGAGGGCATCTGCGGCCACCACACAGGTAGCCGCTCCCTCGTCGCCAAAGCTCTGCGAGCAGGATTCTACTGGCCAACAGCCATGAGCGACGCGAAGGACATCGTCCGAAGATGCAACGGGTGCCAACGGTTCGCCGACAAACCGCACGCACCTGGGTCCGAAGTTCGACCCATACCCATAGCCTGGCCTTTTGCCCAATGGGGCCTTGACATGATCGGCAAACTGCCAAAATCCTCGAAAGGAGGACACGTCTTCCTCCTGGTCGCAGTCGACAAATTCACCAAGTGGATCGAGGCCATGCCAGTCACCAACCAGAAGGGCAAAACCGTCGTCAAGTTCTTCGAATCCATTGTCTATAGGTTTGGCGTACCGCACAACATCATCACCGACAACGGATCAAACTTCATCTCCGAAGAGTTCCAGGACTTCTGTGAAGGCCTCGGGATCAATATCACGTATGCCTCAGTGGCACACCCGCAAATAAACGGGCAAGTGGAAAAGGCCAACGGCCTAATCGCCGCCGGCATCAAGAAGCGCCTCATGAGCTCACTCGAGCACAAAGCTGGAAACTGGACGAAAGAGCTACCGTCTGTCCTGTGGAGCTTACGTACTACGCCAAACAGCTCCACCGGCTACACACCGTTCTTCATGGTGCACGGAGCTGAGGCCGTGCTACCAGCCGAAGTACGCCACCAGGCTCCACGAGTCGTCGCTTACAGCGAAGCCGAGTCCACGGCTGCACTCGAAGATGCCGTCGACACACTCGATGAAGCACGGGATATAGCAGCAGCTAGATCAGCGGTGTACCAGCAGAGTCTCCACAACTATCACAGCCGCCGGCTGTGCCCAAGGTCCTTCGTCGAAGGAGACCTCGTCTTGCGACTCAAGCAAAAGCGACCGAACAAACTCGATTCACCATGGGAAGGACCCTACGCCATCACCGAGGTCATCCCAGGTGGCGCATATCGCCTCAAGCACGTGGAGTCTGGAGTCGCATACTCCAACCCATGGAACATCTCGCACCTGCGACGATTCTACCCGTAGCAACCTACCCCTTTTACTTTCAATAAGGCTTTCAGCCAAGGCTACTCAGCCGAACCATGTACCTCCTCCAATACGATATAAATAAAGCTAAGTGTCTCGCCCCCAACCTTCGGTTGACTATTTTTCTGCAACTTTGCTACATGCTACAAACGCACTTGGGGGCTCCCCCCACCTCACGATTTCATCAACTGAGGACAAAACATGTACACCTGAGTAGCTGACTATGTCACGCAAACGAAAATGACACGTACTCAAACAGAGCACTGCGTGCTCACAAACAAGCAAACCTTTACAACAAAGGGCACATAAACGCCCAACAACAATATACAAATTTTACATCTATCTGTTTATTTTCAGGTTCTACCTATTCCGAAGAATAACCTGAGCACGCTGCTCAAACAAATCTACAATCTGTTCGGCATACTGCCTTACAGCCGCGTAATACGGACGCATGTCCCACTCGCCACCATCTGGTCGAGGAGGTGGCCCAGTCGCCACATCAGCCAAATCTACGTCAGGACGGTGCACCCTCACAAGAGACAAGGCAGCCTTCACCCTTGCGACGAGCTGCTGCCGCACCAGCTCCTTGACATTGCTGGTACTCCGAAACTTCGTTAGAAGACCTGCAAGGGCCGTTGGCACGGCATCCAACGGAAACATAACGTGCAGCACCGAGGAAAGTGATGTCTGCACCTGGCGGAGCACCCGCGAAACCTGGTAGACACGATCCTGCACCGTCGCAAGAACCATGGCGCGATCACGATCCATCCAGAAGAAGCCGCCGGCCTCCATGTCCTGTTGAGTCAAGCAATTGACTCGAACAGCGATACGCTCCTTTTCTTCCCTCGGAGCAAGGTTGGCACCTGCGACAACCGCACAAAACAAGAGTAAGGCCAGCAGGCTCACCCGAAGAACTGAGCTACAGCCCGAAAGAAGGATCAACTTACACTGCAGCTGCTCGGACAGCCGACCCAGCTCCTCTATCAAATACTCCTCTCTGGCTGCACCACGGTCGCATTTGGATTTCCAAACGTCAGCGCGACCGCGTAACCCAAGCAAATCCCTCTCCAAGCTGCGCACGCGATCTCGAAGAAAAGCGAGCTGCGAGGAATCATCCAATGATGCTCGCAAGGGCCTTTCGGATGAAGTATCAACTGGGTCAGCACCCGAAGGAACCTATAGCAGCAGAAAAAAGAAGGCACACAGACATTCAGCCAAGGATAGAACACAACTCGGAGGAATTCATTAAAATATATAAGGCCACTACGTGGCAAAGGGATGGTACTACAAAAGATATTTACAACAAAAATAGACTACAAACTACCCTACGTCTACTATGCCTAAGGCGGAGGGCACCGAGTCGCCTCCGAACCAGACTGCCTAGCTTTGGCCTCGCCCTGCTGCCGCAATGCGTACTCAGACGACAAGTCAATGACCTTGGGCCCATATCGTCTGCAGCGAGCGGAGTAGGCGGCGAAAGCTACCTCGGATCCATCCGCAGCCGTTGGCATCCGAGAAGTAATCTGGGGCAGGTCCAGCTCCGCCCCAGCCGCCATGTCCATCGCCAGCCCGACGGACGCACCGATGCCCTTCTGCTTGCGCTTGTACGCTGCAGGCGCTTCGGCTGACAGAGCCTCTGCCAGGGCATCCACATCTTCAAGGGGTGCGCCCTTTGGGAAGAGCTCCTGGTAGAAGCAACCAAGGACCTCTTTCGCCTTGGCAAGGGAGTTGACGACGGTGCTGTAGCGGTCTTCGACCGCCACAGTGGCATCATCTAGAGCACTCCCGTGCTCCAGAGCACCGCGGTCGAACTCGATGCCTGCGGAATCTGAGACAAAAACGAAGAAAAATATGAAGAAAGGCAGCATAGAAGAAGATCCAAAGAATAAGAAACAAGTCCAAAAGCTTGTACTCACCCGAAATAGCCTTGGCAGCAGCCATGAGCTTATCCGCCACCCCTCTTTCACGAGCAGCCGCAACGGTGGCCAGCTGCTCCTCACGATCTGCGGCCTCCTGCTGCAGACGCTCTTTCACTTCGGCTGCCTTCGTCAGCTCCAGCTCAAGGCGCTCTCTCGCACCAGCGGTAGCTTCGGCTTTCTGCTCCGATTGGCCAAGGCTCTGTAGGGGTTCGTAGCATGGAAAACAAAAAATTTCTATCGCATGCAAACAAACAAGCCAAGATCTATCTACTAGATTGTAGCAACGAGTCGATGGAATAACTTACCCTCGAAGATTCCAAAGTGGTTAACGAGAGCGAATTCTCGTGGGTGATGTAGTCGTACTCTTTCCGATCTCAAGATCGCGTAGACGATCCTTCCGACGCTGCGTTCCGGCAGCGCTCCCACAGTCGGTCACACATTCGGTACTCGACGAAGACCTTCCTCTCCCTTGTTCCAGCAAGCAGTGGAGGTTGTAGCACTCTCCTCGCGATTCCGGCAGCACAACGGCGTGGTACCGGAAGTAGAGGGGAGATCCCGCAGGGCTTCGCCTTAAGCCGGTGCGAGTATGGTGGAGTATGAGAGAGGCTATTAGTGGTCTAGTAATTAGACACACCAATTAGAAGGCTCTAAACCAATTAGAAGGCTCTAAACCGAAGGCTAAAGCAATTAGAAGCTCTAAACCGAAACGGCTCTAAACCGGAGGTAGAAGATAGGAACTTGTGTGTAGAGGAGGAGGCCCTGCCCCTCCTTTTATAGGTGGAGGGGCTGGCGCGCCAGGGAAGGGGAGGGGAGTCCCTCCCCAACTCGGCCTAGGCTGGCCGCCGGCTTGGAGGAGAGGGACTCCTCCTCCAAGTTGGTTTCAACCTCCTCTTGCTTGTTTCCCACAGTTTCTTGTTTTAGCCGTTTGACTTTCAAACTGGACATTTGACTTTTCTGTTTTAGGATTCAATTTAATCCTTTATTTGGAACAGCAAGAACACTTAGTACATGATGCAATCATTCCAATATGTAATGACACATTCATGTACCCCTTCCCCCCCGGAGTGCCGGACATTCCGGAACCTTCTAGAACATTCCCGATGAAAACACCGGAATCATTCCCGAACTCCGAAACGGGACTTTCCTTATATGAATCTTATTCTCCGGACCATTCCGGATCACCTCGTGATATCCCGGATCCCATCCGAGACTCCGAACAACATTCGGTCTCTTTCTCATAATACCATAACTACTCAAACAACGTCGAATCCTTAAGTGTGTCTCCCTACGGTTCGTGAATTATGCGGACATGATCGAGACACTTCTCCGAACAATAACCAATAGAGGAATCTGGAAATTCATATGGCTCCCACATATTTCTACGATTACTTTGCGATCGAATGAACCACTTACATACGATACCAATTTCCCTTTGTCTCACGATAGTTTACTTATCCGAGGTTATGATCGTCGGTATCTCTGCATACCTAGTTCAACCTCGTTACCGATAAGTACTCTTTTCTCGTTCTCGTGATATGTGATCCCTTGTGAGCCAGTCACATGCTTTCAAGCTAATTGGATGACATTACACCGAGAGGGCCCAGAGTATATCTATCCGTCATATGGATGGACAAATCCCACTCTTGATCCATGTGTCTCAACCAATACTTTCCGAACACTCAATGCCACCTTTATAGCCACCCAGTTACGGTGTGGTGTTTGATGTCATCAAAGCATCCATCCGGCAAAGGTGATATGCATGATCTCATGGTCGAAGGAATTAGGTTACTATGTATCAGAAAGCATATAGCAATTGAACTATTTAAAATGACTTGATCTTTATGCTACGCTTATCTATAGGAGTATGTCCATCACATCATTCTCCTAATGATATGACCCTGTTGTTAATAACATCTCTATGTTCATGATCAGGAAACCATGATCATATATTACCCAACAAGCTAGTTTAACAAGAGGCTTTACTAGGGACTCTTATTTTAGTTTACAAATCACACAAGCATTAATGTTTCCGGTTAATACAATTATAGCATGGTATGTAAACATTTATAAAAAGTGTGAAGATATGATAATAACCACTTTATTATTGCATCTTGGGCATATCTCCAATAGTCTCCCACTTGCACTAGAGTCAATAATCTAGTTTCAAACCTTTGTGTATTCAACACCTATGGCTTTGTGGTGTTGTATGTACACTATTGCTAGTGGTCAACTGATCTCCGGATCTGACACTTCCAGGTCCGTGTGTAATTGCATGTCTTTGGGTCTCTACGCATCACTCATTCTCTAATGAGATGGCTTTGTATAAGTTTGGTCTTTCGGTGTGACCTTTAGCTCTTTGGGGTTAAAACATGTTGATAATATTGTCGTACAATATATCTTCATAGTATTATCCCACTGTGAACTACACCTAGTTTGATAACAAACTACTTGACACAAATGCCCTCTTTAGCTGCTATTATAGCAGTCATATACTTAGCCTTTTGTTGTAGTATCTGTCACAATGTCTTAACTTTGGAACTCATCCAAATCCATTATGGAACTCACTTTCCATTATATTGTGCCACCCTTAGTTTAGATTGAGATAAACTTAATTTGTACTTTGTGACAAAACTAGTATCAATGTAGTACTTTTACAATGAACTAACCATCTATTTGTCACTTCTACAAATAATATATTCTTAGTTCTTCCAAAAGATCATAAGAATATCCTTACTATTGTCCAATGATCATCTTATGAATCATTCTGGTATATGCTCATAACATTTAGAGCATAGGACATATCTGGATTTGTACATATCACAGTATGATTGATATAAATACTCTTTGTGATTTCATACATCAAGTATCAATCTATACTTGATTATTTGTTTCACTTTACCAAATGTTAATACACTTGAATATATCATCAACATTGAACTCATTCAATCCTTTCTGTGTGACAAGAACCTTTCTTGTAGTTTCTATATTGAACTCCTTCAATATCTTATCTATGTACTTCTGGCACAACCATATTAGCGTCTATTGATGCCTAATATTTGGGTTTTGCCTAAGTCTTTCATCGAGATGAAATTCTTATCTTGTGTTAATAAAAAGATACATCACTTCCAATCAACAATATGTCTCCTACATAATGTATTAGAAATATGTCTTTAGCGCTCCCACTTAATTTCTTGCAAATGCAAGCATCTTCATTGTCTCTGATGAATTTAAACTCTTTTAACAATTTCATCATTGTGAAGATTCCAACTCCGCGATGCTCACTTCAACCATTGAAGTTTGCATATGTTTTTAGCATCCTTTGAATTAACAAAACCCTATGGACCGTGTTATGCACATGTCCTAGGTAACGATTCTATTAGAAGAACATGTTTTGTTTATTCAACTACCATATAACAAATTATATGTAGTGGTTGCTACATTAATCCGTCTAGACTAAATATCACTATGAAAGATCAAATCTTATCATAGTCAACCTTTGAACATTTTGTGAACTCTTTCCCAACATGTCGACTATTTCATAGATGTAAAACATCCATGTCTATTTCTTTACAGATCCAGACACAACTGTAAGGTCTTACACCTTTCTAGAGGGTCCTTCAAGTTCAAAACTTGATTTCTCGTGTATGAAACTATCACGGATTTTATGGCTTCAATCCATTTTACGGAGTCAGGGCTCATCATCGCTTCTTTGCATGTAGTACGTTCATTATTCTCAAATAATGATTCAACCCTCAAATCTTGGTATTTGATTGTTTACCCGACCTACTTGTTTCAATAGGAACTTAGATCTCCATGACCACAACCTTTGAGGCACGTGAGCCATGAGCATTGTTGTTGCCTCTGGAACACTTTTCGGTGCTGCGCAACTCTGCACATATAGCTAAGGTTCTTTTAACCTTATCAAAGTTCTATTGTCCTCCCACTTAACTTTTCACGAAAAAATTCCTTCTCAAAGAAACTTGACGTTCTAAGT
This sequence comes from Avena atlantica, assembly GCA_910589765.1. Lineage (NCBI taxonomy): Eukaryota > Viridiplantae > Streptophyta > Magnoliopsida > Poales > Poaceae > Avena > Avena atlantica. The sequence goes on along the minus strand of OU342736.1, from coordinate 497,924,446 downwards.
GACAAACACTTTTGTCTCCGGTGTTATGGAGGAATATTTTAACAAAGACAGTTTTATCCGACTTTGGTTGCAAACATCTTTCTTATGCATAGCATACCAATGTTTAAGAAAGGACTACTTGGGTTTTATCCCAAACCATAACTTTATATGGTGTCATTTCAACGGATTATGATGAAGCTCTTTTCAGTGGAAAAACGGTAATCTCTAAAGCTTTTAATCTTTAAAATATAATGGCAGTTTTATGAATTATACCTTTTGATCTTACCATGTCAAACAAGGTTTAATTACATATCTCGAACGCTCCATACTCTTATGGTGTTTCCGGAAAATGCAAATCCACGGAACGATTCCTTAAATCTTAGGTATTATGCTAAACTTGTAACTCAAATATCTTCCTTTATGATCTTATCATAAACTATTTATATTCACGTTACAATGATTTTGCACTTCATGTTGAAAGTCTTTGAACTTTTTCAAATATTTCACACTTCATCCTTATTAAGTAAATATTCATATATTCACTCAAATTTTCGAAGAAAGCATATGAAGTTGAAATCCATCGCTCTTGACTACACATAATGGACTTCGTACAACAATATGTACAAATTCCAATAAGCTAGACTTTCGTTCCCTTTTGGCCTATGAACGAAGTTTTAATTATCTCTAGGAAAGTTTCACAAGCGTCATTTGATCAAAATCAAAAGACTCCAAAATTCCATACATATGGAGTTTCTTCATGTTTTCTTTCCAATATAATTTAAACGGCGATGTCACTTCCTAAGTGATCTTTCAATCAATTTGTCTTTCGACATCTTTAGCATTAGTTTTATGGATGTGATTTTTCCAACAAGATTTGTGAATCATCCATCTTTTATGGATTACGGCAATTATTTGAACAACCCTTTTGTTCTCATAATACCTGATAAAACAAATCTTTGAAGGCAAGCTTTGATGTTTAACGAGCAACACAATAACCCTTTATTTGTTCTCGATGAACATCATCACATATTCTTTTGCTATTTACTTAGGCCACTGTAGTTCATGAATTCTGTTGTTTCATATGACGATTCACACCAACAAATTCAGTATCAAATACTTAAGAACCACATTGTTTAATAAGCAAAGAATATAGCCATAACATGTATATCATCTATATACATAAACTGAACAATTCTAGTCTTTTTCTTTTCTGCCATATATTTATGAGATTCTCTTTCAGTATTTCCTTTTTTTGTTTGAAAGAATCTATCAACATCAATAGTGGAGTCATACATATGACACATAGTCCAAAACATGTATAGTTAAATACCAATGTCTTTGGACTTGCACTTTGAAGTAGATCACCATCATCAAATGTTTGGTGTTCTTTCAAATTCCTTTCTTTAGTAATCTGTTGGTGTAGTAAACATTTTACCTACATCAAATATTCACCTTATCATGGAATCGTCCATGATCAAGCTACTTTTAGCTTATAACGATGAATTATGAGTATAATGTTGCTATCCAAAACCTTTTGGAGGATTAGGACAACAAGTGTCTACAACCCTTGGCAAATTCTCATCAAAATATGAGAACATGAACTTTTGCCATATTATACTCTATCATGTTGCAACCAAAACTTCGTTTCAGATATCACAATATCTTCCACACATCATGGTTTCTGAAACAACTCTTTCATATCCTAGATAACCTTGATATTAAGACAATCCTTTGAATATCAAGAATCATGGAGACAAACATGATACTCATATACTAACACTTTGGAATTGTCACTCTTGATTTAATACCAATTATTAAACTTCATGGAGTAACTGGAACTTACTGAAAGTTTGCAATAGGACTTTTAAACTTTTAGATTAACACTTCAAAACAATACGATACCAGTTCGTAAAGTAACTAACCAGAATTCTATAGTTCTATCATCTCAATTTTAACTAAGCGTAAGGTGGTAAACGGATGCCAATGACTACAACAACTATGCAAATTCACTTTGATTTAATTTATGATAAATTGAGTTCTAATTAATAATTAAATTAATCTAGGTGAACTCCCACTCAAAACAATATCCCTCACATTGTTTTAGTGATCACACGAACAAAATCCACCACATCAAAACCGATCATCACGAGAGTTGATATAGCTTCAATGGCGAACAATCAACATGTTCATCATATCTCCTATATGACTCATGCTTTACCTTTCGGTGATCCGTGTTCCTGAGACCATGTCTGTACATGCTAGGCTCTTCAAGATCAAACCTTAGCTTCCGCATGAGCAAATCTGGCTTGCCCATGTTGTATACACTTGCGGAATCTAACACACCCGATCATCACGTGGTGCTTCGAAACAACAAGCTTTAGCAACGGTGCTAACTAAGGGTGAACACTTTATGACTTGAAATTCATGTGCATGAGGGATCATCTTATAATGCTACCGTCGTCTACTAAGCAATACAAGATGCATAAAGGATTAACATCACATGCAATTCATAATATGTGATATGATATGGCCTTTCTTCTTTGTGCTTCTGATCTCCATCTTCTAGCACGAACATGATCTCCATCATCACCGGCATTGCATCAAGGTCAATGACGCTGCTCCATGGTTGTCGTCCACCGGCTTCAACTATTACAACTACTTTGAATAGACACGCGGCTCTTAACAGAAATTAAAGAAAACCATATGGCTCCTGCCGGTTGCCGACTTACAATAAGGAACATTGCATACATCATATATAATCACAATCATGGCCATATCACATCACTGCACACCCCTGCAAAACAAAGTTAGACGCCTCTACTTTCTTTGCATATTTTACGTGGTTTGGTGCTTTCAATAAATGTCGTTCTAACTTACGAACAAGAACCACAACATTGATACTAGTATTGTTAATCACCCGTTGTAAATTGGATCTTAACTATGCTAGGAGAAACAGGCACCCGCAAAGCCACTTATGCAATACAAGTTGCATGTCAAGCGTGGAGCAAGTCTCATGAACGATGTCATGTAAGGTTAGCCCGGGCCGCTTCATCCCAACATACCGCAAGATGCAAAGTACACAAGAAGCAATCGACAATAAAAGCATCAACACCCACAATGACCATTGTGTTCTACTCGTGCAACAGATCTACATATAGACACGGCTCTGATACCACTGTAGGGGTTCGTAGCATGGAAAACAAAAAATTTCTATCGCATACAAACAAACAAGCCAAGATCTATCTACTAGATTGTAGCAACGAGTCGATGGAATAACTTACCCTCGAAGATTCCAAAGCGGTTAACGAGAGCGGATTCTCGTGGGTGATGTAGTCGTACTCTTTCCGATCTCAAGATCGCGTAGACGATCCTTCCGGCGCTGCGTTCCGGCAGCGCTCCCGCAGTCGGTCACACATTCGGTACTCGACGAAGACCTTCCTCTCCCTTGTTCCAGCAGGCAGCGGAGGTTGTAGCACTCTCCTCGCGATTCCGGCAGCACAACGGCGTGGTACCGGAAGTAGAGGGGAGATCCCGCAGGGCTTCGCCTTAAGCCGGTGCGAGTATGGTGGAGTATGAGAGAGGCTATTAGTGGTCTAGTAATTAGACACACCAATTAGAAGGCTCTAAACCAATTAGAAGGCTCTAAACCGAAGGCTAAAGCAATTAGAAGCTCTAAATCGAAACTGCTCTAAACCGGAGGTAGAAGATAGGAACTTGTGTGTAGAGGAGGAGGCCCTGCCCCTCCTTTTATAGGTGGAGGGGCTGGCGCGCCAGGGAAGGGGAGGGGAGTCCCTCCCCAACTCGGCCTAGGCTGGCCGCCTGCTTGGAGGAGAGGGACTCCTCCTCCAAGTTGGTTTCAACCTCCTCTTGCTTGTTTCCCACAGTTTCTTGTTTTAGCCGTTTGACTTTCAAACTGGACATTTGACTTTTCTGTTTTAGGATTCAATTTAATCCTTTATTTGGAACAGCAAGAACACTTAGTACATGATGCAATCATTCCAATATGTAATGACACATTCATGTACCCCTTCCCCCCCGGAGTGCCGGACATTCCGGAACCTTCTAGAACATTCCCGATGAAAACACCGGAATCATTCCCGAACTCCGAAACAGGACTTTCCTTATATGAATCTTATTCTCCGGACCATTCCGGATCACCTCGTGATATCCCGGATCCCATCCGAGACTCCTAACAACATTCGGTCTCTTTCTCATAATACCATAACTACTCAAACAACGTCGAATCCTTAAGTGTGTCTCCCTACGGTTCGTGAATTATGCGGACATGATCGAGACACTTCTCCGAACAATAACCAATAGAGGAATCTGGAAATTCATATGGCTCCCACATATTTCGATGATTACTTTGCGATCGAATGAACCACTTACATACGATACCAATTTCCCTTTGTCTCACGATAGTTTACTTATCCGAGGTTATGATCGTCGGTATCTCTGCATACCTAGTTCAACCTCGTTACCGATAAGTACTCTTTTCTCGTTCCCGTGATATGTGATCCCTTGTGAGACAGTCACATGCTTGCAAGCTAATTAGATGACATTACACCAAGAGGGCCCAGAGTATATCTATCCGTCATATGGATGGACAAATCCCACTCTTGATCCATGTGTCTCAACCAATACTTTCCGAACACTCAATGCCACCTTTATAGCCACCCAGTTACGGTGTGGTGTTTGATGTCATCAAAGCATCCATCCGGCAAAGGTGATATGCATGATCTCATGGTCGAAGGAATTAGGTTACTATGTATCAGAAAGCATATAGCAATTGAACTATTTAAAATGACTTGATCTTTATGCTACGCTTATCTATAGGAGTATGTCCATCACATCATTCTCCTAATGATATGACCATGTTGTTAATAACATCTCTATGTTCATGATCAGGAAACCATGATCATATATTACCCAACAAGCTAGTTTAACAAGAGGCTTTACTAGGGACTCTTATTTTAGTTTACAAATCACACAAGCATTAATGTTTCCGGTTAATACAATTATAGCATGGTATGTAAACATTTATCATAAGTGTGAAGATATGATAATAACCACTTTATTATTGCCTCTTGGGCATATCTCCAACAGGCTCTTCTTCAGAGCGTCGACCTCACAGAGAGAGTAGTTATGCTCCTCTGCATTTACAACAAGCAAGTGTCAAAGAACAGGACAAGGATAAGCAAGAGAAGTACTACAAGGCAGACGAATACCTTGAAGCTGCCGCAGTTTCGCCTCCAGCGTCAGGCGTTCCTCCACCAGCCGCTTGGCCTCTTGGACAAAAGGCTGCAACAACAGGCAATAATAGTAAGAGCAGGACTTGGGGGCTACGCCCAACAAAAAGAAGCATAAATAACATCGGCATACGAAGACACTCGGGGGCTCCCCCCGTGACATCAAGCAGAAAAACTTACGTGCTCCGAAGGCGAACCCGCAGGCCCGCCTGCGAAATTCTGGGGCGCAACCACCAGCCTCTCCTGCACAGGAGGAACTGGCGCAACGTCACCCGAAGTCGCCACCGTCTGAGGAGGAGGCGATGCAATGTTCGACTCCCCCATCATCTCCTGCCCACCATCACTAGAGCCGTCGGAGGATTGCCTGCATACGAAGACAATCAACACAGGTGCAAACACCATCAAGGAAAAAGGGTAACAGTACAACAAGAAAACTTACGAGCCCAATGCGCTCAGGTAGAAGATAGGAGAAGCCTTTCGGGCCCTCTTCTCCTCCTTTTTCTCTTCCTTCTTCTCCTCCTTCTTTTCTTCCTTCTTCCGCTTTGCTGGCGGGTGCGGAGCAACAGCTCGCACAGGAATGGCAGGAAGGGGAGAGGAAGAACCCCCGTGAACATCATCATGACGCTCAAGGCCCAGAGGATTTCTGGGATTCGGAGGAGTCGAGGCATCCGAAGACTTGCTGGAGCTCCGTGATCGCTTGCGCGAATGGTCCTCACTCGACTCGTCGGCATCCTCCGCTGGAGATCGCTCTGACGGTAGCTCGGACACGGAGTCCACCACTTCATTATCCGGGGCATTCGGATACCTTTCGGGCAACGGTGGTGCCATGCCCTGCACTTTGAAGCTCTGCAAAAGGAAAAGGAACTTTGTTAGCAAACAAAGGAAAAAGTACACAGCCGACAAAAACAAAAGAGGAGCACTACGTGCGCAAATCTACACCTTCGGTACGACCAACACCGAAGAAAAGGGAGGAGTCTGCGACTTCCCCGGGATTTCTTCGTCGGCCTTGAACTTCAACAGCGCGCGAAGAGCCTTGTCAAGTTCCACCTCGGAGATTTTCTCACTCGAAACCCTCGTCGGATCACGGCGCCCAGAGTAAAGAAACATCGGATGCGCCCTAGCTTGGAGAGGCTGCACCCGACGCTCAAGAAACGTCCGGATGACGTCGACACCGTTCACCTCCTTCTCAGGAATCAGTTGGAGATCCTCCACCCGACGGTACAGGGCCTCTATCTCCGCCACCTCACCGTCTAAGATTTGGTTTTTCCAGGATCTTTTCTTCTCAATCAATTGGGAGGGGTCAAAAGGAACGAGACCAAAATCTTGCCCAGGCAGTACGGAGTCACGGATGTAAAACCATTTCCTCCGCCAGTACTGGACAGATTCGGACATGGAAAAGGAAAAGAATTGCACATTGGGACTGAGGGAGATGATGAAACCCCCAATGGGATACACACCATCCGAACCAGACTGCCTCTTGACGGAATAAAGCTTCCGGAAGAGGCCAAAGTGCGGCTCAATGCCAAGCCAACACTCGCAAAGCGTGATAAAACACGCAATGTGGAGAAGAGAATTGGGAGATAGATGATGCAACTGAACCCCATAGAAGAAGAGCAGTCCACGAAGGAAGTCATGGACTGGATACGAAAACCCACGCAAGACGAAGGCAAGAAACATAACCCGGTACCCAGATGGGGGACGGGGGATTACCTCATTGCCGAGGAGTCTCACGGCCGTCGTATCCTGCGGGATCAGGCCCCGCTCACGCAATTTGCGGAGATCGCTCTCCCGCGTTTCTGATCGCCGCCAGCCACCATCGGTGATGCGAGCACCGGCGGTTCCCTTCTTGCCTCCGGCGGCGCTGGTCCCAACCGCAGATGAGGACTTCTTTGTTTTCCCCATGGCGCTGCAGCGGTGGTGGCGATGGCAACGCAGAAAGAACGAAGGAAATGTGGAAGGAAAGCTCAGCGCGCAGCAAGAATCGCTCAAGAACAAGGAGGCAGTGAACAGATGATCTGGTGCGGTGAAAAACAAACCAAGATTTCACCCAGGATTATAACAGCAAAGACGACGCACGCTGGCCGTCCATCGAGAAGACCTAACGCCAACGGTAGATCTGGCCGTACACGTGTCAACACCACAACGAACCGTCGTTACCACGACGTCCACTACGCGCGGAAATCGAGGAGGCGCCGTAATCATCTCCACACCCCGCGTGACCGGTCAATTCAAAGTCAGCAAATGGGACCCACGCTTTGTCCAGTCAAGTCATCTCTGGCGTAGCAGACGCTTGAGGTCATCGATCGTAAGCACTGACGTCATCAAAAGCTATACTAGCATCACTTCGGCTCCACAGCTAAGAGTACTCACTCGAATCTACGATTCGACTAAATACTCGGGGGCTACTCCTATCAGGAGCGCTGGCCGCGCACCCGACAGACAAATGAGGACAAAATTACTTCTCTGAGTCCTACGTCGAGTCTACGACTCCACTACGGACTCGGGGGCTACTCCCATAGGGAGGATGGATTTAAGCATCCGAAAATTTTCGAGTCCTGCGGACCTAATGATTGAAACAATGCTTGAACTAAAAGTCTCCGTTCGAGTCTACGACTCGAACAGACACTTGGGGGCTACTCCCATAGGGAGCGCTGGTCGCGCACCCTATGAAATCTTCGACTGCGATCTTCCGGATCCGCATGCAAAAACTTTTTTGGCAACTCTGCCCCAACAAAACGCTAAGTGAGCAACAATCTCCTTAGCCACCCGAAACACCTCCGAGGTGATAAATGTTCGGATGCTGCGTCTGCGACGCAAAGATAAGACCTACAGATATCATCTGATGGCCTGGCATCGCACCTGACTGCGCTCTGCTAGTATGAATCCGTACCAGCAGGTACGATGAAAAATCCCGACGGACGCGTTGGGTACACCAATTAAAATCACTGGAATTACACTCCTATAAGTCCTCCGCGGCCTGAGTTGAATTACGCCAGCATATGTTCCAGGCCCGGGTTAAGGGACCCGAACCTGAAGAAGATCGTGTTATTTCGTCCTAAGACAGTTAACTGATCCTGATCCGTCGGGTGAGTCAGGCACACGCATCAACAATCCCTACACACATATACTATTAACATATAGCTGCTCCCGAAGGATGGAAGAGTCCTCAGCCGAATCTACGATTCGACTGAACACTCGGGGGCTACTGACATGGTTATACCATACGGGTACGTAACTTCAGCATACCTAGTCCAGCCCAAGGAAGGCCCACGGCAGATATACGCTGGCCCATGAAGATTTTCGGGTGGCCAAGGCCCATGACGTATTCGGATCCTTGGTGAGCAAGACTAGAGGAGATAGGAAATTCAAAGGTGTAAAACCCTAGAACTTGTAACCGACTAGGACTACGCCCGGGACCTGCCTATGTCTATATAAAGGCCAGGAGGGCACGTCCTAGGGCAACTCGACTCATACTTTCGCACACGCATCCATGCCAGATCGAATCTGCGCACCCTGTAACCTTCGGTTCCGCCGTAATCAAAGACCAGACAAGCAGGAGTAGGGTTTTCCCTCTGGGGGCCTGAACCTGGGTAAATCTCGTGTCCCCTGGTTGCTTGTCTGTTAACCGTGCCACGATCTCCAGCAACCCCATCTTCTCCAAAACCCAAGTCCATAACAATGGGCATTGACGAGATTAAACCTCGTCAACCGACAAGTGCACCGATAGTGGAAGCGTGGATCGATCCCGTTGGGGTGAGATTCACCGGAGAATAAGGGAGGCCTTTTGTGGCGTTGGTGGTTTGATACCACCCCCTCTCCAAACAAGACGTACTCCATGTTTAGAGGAACTCGGTAAAATATCGGTGTCCCCGCGTGCCTCGGTTATCTCTATACCCAAGCTCTTTACTTATGCACTTTACATTGTGATAGCCTTCGTGCTTGAAGTAATATATATCTTGCTATCACTTTGTTGCTTGTATTGCTTAGCATAAGTTGTTGGTGCACATAGGTGAACCTTAGTTGTTCTAGGTTGTGCTTAACAAAGTAACCACTAGTTTTATTCCGCCTTTGTTGATCCACTCTAGGAAAAGTTTTAATCGCCTATTCACCCCCCCTCTAGGAGACATCCGTATCCTTTCAGTTACAAACAAAGATCATGAATAACATGCATTGAAAAATGTTTATTTGTTTCACAAACAGAAAACATAGCATAGTGACAATCAGCTTGTCCCTCATAGAGTAGCAAATAGATGCATAGGACACCTTCAAAGTTTACAAGGATGACTAGAAACAAATAGTACAAGAACAAGTAATATCACAATATGCATCAATTAATAAGCTTTGAAACACTTCACACAGAATGACAACTATGCTCTCTTAATGGTGCCTAAAGTTATAAGGTGGAGACTCAATAGTGGTGGAAGAAAGACCTTTTTATAAAGGAAGTAGGGATTACAAGTTTCAAAAGGAGCTTCCAAAAATTATGGTACTTGTTAGCATTCAGCCCTCATTGCCCCTATCATAAGTATCTTGAAGTGGTTAAGGTTAAAGTGGCAAATATGGAGTATATGCTTGACAAAGTATAAGTTGGCAATCTCAAGTCCCTTGAATACGAGGGTCACACCTCATGCATACTCGACTTTGGGCCCATGTAAGTTCTTGTCATTGTAAGTATTTGCATATCATTGAGAACCGCCAACGGGGTACCCCTTGCACATGGTACAGGAGCTTTCCCATAACCAAAATGGCAAGGCAAGCAGACAATGAGCATCTCAGCAATCTTTTTATTTACCATATGCATAGCTTTTTATTGGGGATGCTTCATACATAGCTCATTATGGTGGTGCTGCAAGTTTCCACCATGATTAGGCATGGCTTAGGCTAGCGGCCCAGGCGTTTCTCTAACACATGATACGAACTCCATGGACTTACAAGTTCCCTCTTTATTTCACACCGGTGACATCCATAGACAAAAGAGCACGATATCAACTGAGTATAGCAAGGTATAAGTGCAATGTTGAAAACGTTCCCCGTGACAACACGGTTCTGCTAATTCCAATTTATAAGTGCAATCATATACAACAAAGTTGTCACAATGGTTCAAGTTTATTAGGGGCAAAGAATATAAAGTGTGCCATCAAGTTCGTGAGGGCTTTAATCACTAAGTTTTCACATAACAAAATACTTTTTAATTGGAAGGTAGTTGAAAACAAGAATATACTTGGAATGGTGTAACACACCATGCATAGGAGTTTATAGTGGACACTTTGGAATAACTTGGTTTCTTGGGAGTTGGAAGCATGAGTAGAACTTACTCATACAAGTTAAGGCTAGCAAAAGACTGGGAGCAACCAACTAAGAGAGCATAATGGCCATAATCATGCAGAGAAACAAAGCATTACTAATCAAAGCAAAGAGTGGTACTACAAGTCAAGGACTAAATGATCATAGAGGCTAATAGTGACTTGTCATAGTCATAACATGGTGTAAGCATGTGCCAAGTCAACCCAAGCAAAGCATCAAAGAAGAATACCACAATACTATGCTTTTGCATGTTAAAACAACGCATAATTTCTTCAAGACACACTAAGCAATCCCAATTGTTTGGAATAAGACATGCTACAGCAATAATCACTAAGCATAATGCTAAAACAACACCTAGCATATCATGCTAAAGTCTAAGTCATAGTCAATGCAAAGCTCCTCTTGCACTTCAAGCAAGAACTTACTACTCATTTCCAACACCAAGCAAACTTATTTACAAAACAACACGGCAAAAATGGGGGTCCAAACTACTTTATTCAAGAAAACTAAACAACTTAAGCAAAGCAAACGAAAACTAAGACGCTCCAATAACAACACAACTATGCATGAAATAATAAAAATGAAGTGTCTAGACAGACCTGAGCTTTTTATTGATGAAGAAGGGGATGCCTTGGGCATCCACAAGCTTTAACGCTTGTACCTCTTGGATATTTTTTGGGGTTACACCATGGTGGCATCCCTAAGCTTGAGCTTTTTTCCATTCTTCATCTCATTACATCATTCTCTCTACACCTGAAATTTTTTCCTTCATACAAAACTTCACACAATCTTCATTAGCAACATTAGCTTATTCAAAAGATATTAGACCACTGGCAAAGCTTTGAAACAACAAGGTTTTTCACTAAAAACACAAGCTACCATAGCAACTCCTTCAAAAAGATCAATTCACCTAAAGAGAACTCAAAAAGGAATCAATAAGAAGCAAATGCAAATAATGGCAGAAATCTGTCAAAACAGACCAGCAGGTAGAAACCGATTTGTTCGAACATCTTTTGTTTCTCAAACCAAAAAGTGTTGAACTCACGAAAGTTAGCTAACATACTGGGGGTTTATTCATAAATTTTGAGCTCAATCCGATTTATAGAGACTCCTCATGATTTTTTTGTGGAGGATAGAAATCTGTTTCGGGACAACAACTCCCCAAATCTTACTTCCCTCTCATTAGAGGTCATTCTTGGCACAAAAGGCAAACAAAAAGGATAAGGAGAGGTCATTACTGAGGTAATAATTTCCAAGACTCAGGCAAACTCTTGGGTTATCTCCCAACAAGTATTTTTCTTTAACACCTTTAAGTTAGGCATGATAGTTGGAGAAGATGCTCACATAAGAAATATGAATTAAAGTAAAAGTGAGCATCAAGAAGCAAATTCAAAACACATTTAAGTCTAACCCACTTCCTATGCATAGGAATCTTGTAAAGAAATAAGTCATGAAAGCACAAAGCAACAAGCATAGGAAAGCAAAACAGGTGTAACTTCAAAACTTTCAACATAAAGAGGGAAAACTTAATATTATTGAGATGCATAAGACCATGTTTCCCTCTCTCATAATAACTTTCAGTAGCATCATGAATAAACTCAATAATATAACTATCACATAAAGCAGGTTTTTCATGATCTACAAACACATAATTTCTATCAAGCTCAAAAATAGTGGGACTAAAACCTTCACAGGTTTTACCCAAAGTAGATATTTCAAAAGGATCCACAGGAACATAACATTCATCCTCCTTTGGTAAGCATGAGGGACAATCAAATAATGTAAGATATAAAGAGTTACTCTCATTAGAAGGTAGGGATGGGTAGATAATCCATTCTTCCTCCTTTTGCTCATCACTCTCCTCCTCTTTTTCATCTAAAGAGCTTCTAGTTTCAACAATTTCTTCTTCCATAGACTCCTGCAAGGCATTAGTCTCTTCCATTTGTGAAAAGCATCTATTAAAATATTCAAGAATATAACTATTTTCTTCCTTGTAATTATCAAAGCAGAATTTAAATATCTCATAAACCTCGTACTCATAAGGTGCATCATCAGTATTTTCAAGCAAACTGGCAAGTTCAAATGCACCCTTGAAGGCAATAAATTCTTCAATTTGTTCCACATCATCAAAGTCACATTATCATTGTACTCACATTGAAAAGTTAGGTGTTTATACCTCCTATAGCAACAAGACTTATCAAAGCAACAAGTAACATTATAAGTAGAGCACACGTCTCTAGCAATAGTATTCAACTTATCAATTTGTTCCCATAAGTGTTTCCCTTTTTGTGACAAACGATGTTCCTTATAATAATACTTTTGTTCTTCCGTGAACCCCCCTTTCCAATAAGAACTAGTTTCAAAAAAACCATCCATTGATAGAAAGCATGACCAAGCAAGGCAATAACAGACCAACAACTAGAGTAGGAACTAATTTTTGTGTGTTTTTGAATAAAGAAAGCAAACCAAACTAGACTAATTTTTTTTTTGAAAAGAGGCAAACAAAACAAAGGAAAAGAAATAAAGCAAACTAAAAACAAAGTAAAGAGAAAGGATGTGAAGGACTCCCCTAGTGAAGACGTCCTTAGCCTCCCCGGTAGCGGTGCCAGAAAATAGCTTGATGGCGCTCAACACTTGTCGTGGAACACTTCGTTGGAAACCCTAAGAGCAAGGTATGAAGCAGCACAACAGCAAGTTTCCCTCAGTAAGAAACCAAAGTTATCGAACCAGTAGGAGAAAGGAAACATCACACAGGTGTTGCAAGCAACACGGAGATCTGCACAACACAAACTCAAGACTTTGCCCCAACGAATCAGTGAGGTTGTCAAGCTCACCAGTTTGCTATAACAAAGAATTAAACGTATGGTGTGGAAGGTAATGGTTTGCAGCAAGTAAACAAGTAACAATGGAAGATGTATCAATGGTAAAGATTGGACCGGGGTCCATAGTTCACTAGAGGTGCTCTCCTTAGATAAACAACATGGCATGAAGGGTAAAAAAATTACAGCAGGGCAATTCACAAGAACTGAGCAAGGCATAACAATGCAATTACTAGCCAGAAAGATCCTATGAGATTCGATTGGGCAATACAACAAGATACATAGACCGCCATCCAACTGCATCTATGACTAGAAGTTCATCTTCAAGTTATCATCTGAACCCCCTCCAGTATTAAGTTGCAAGAATCAGCCTTTGGATCGCCACGATTCTCCTATGTATCTTCCTATTGTTGTGGGTTATGATTGCATGTGATTTGTTCATTGTTTTCTTCAGTGTTTGAACTCAAACTTTCACTAGTTTCTTCTCGAGTTTGTACAGTAGGTGCCTGCAGAAGATCAACAGCAGGTACAACTTGCAAATAATTGTCATTGGCTTGCACACCACCAGTGTTAGATGATGAAGGGATATCATTTTGAGAGAGAAAAAGAATCTCTTCTCTAAGACGGCAACTAGCATTGTGGTGGAGTTCAGTAAAAGGAAAAAACGTTTTCATCAAAAACCACATTACGAGAAACATACACACGGCCAGAAGAGACATCTAGGCATCAAGCTCCTTTATGTTTGGAACTATATCCAAGAAATACACATCTCTTTGAGCGAAAAGATATTTTTTGTTTGTTGTAGGGGCAAAGGTTTGGCCAACAGGCACGCCCAAAAACACGTGGAGATTCATAATTGGATTTAACATGTAATAGTTTTTTGGCAGGTGTCTCAAAATTTAGAAATTTTATGGGGAGCAAGTTTATGAGAAAAGTGGCTATAAAAAGGCATCATACTAATATTTGAGAGGCATAGAAGCATTGGCAAGTAAGGAAAAACCCACTTCAACTATGTGACGATGTTTACACTCGGTAGAGCCATTTTATTGATGGGCATGGGGACATGAGACATGATGAACAATGCCTACTTGTTGAAAAAATCCATTCAATTTTTCATACTCACCACTTTGCATGGTAAGAATTTTCCTGCCAAACCGACGTTCAACATATTGTTGGAAGTCAATAAAGACTCGATACACTTTAGAACGTTTCTTAAGCAAGTAGATCCAAGTATATTTGCTAAAGTCATCAATGAAGCTTACATAATATGCATGTTTGCCTACAGAAAGGGGAGTTGGACCCCATACATCAGAAAATATCTGTTCCAAAGGAGCTGAGAAAACCCTAGTGGAAACAGGATATGGTAGTTGATGACTCTTAGCCTGCTAACATGGATCACATATGTAAGCATTTATTTCAGGTGTGTAAGACAACTTATTTTTTCTAAGAATCTATTGAACAATGAAGGAAGATGGATGCCCTAAATGATGATGCCAAGTTGAAGATGAAGGCTTGATGGTGCCAAGAGCATGCTTGGATGATGACCCTGTTGAAACAGGAACAAGGGGTAGAGACCACCATGACAGGGGCCTCTAAACAGGATGTGCTACATGGCCTGGTCCTTTATCAAGAAAAAGAAGGGGTGAATTTCAATAAAGACATTGTTGTCTAGAGCAAGTTTATATGCATAAAGTAAGTTCATGGTTGATGAAGGAACCTGAAGCATATTTTTGAGTTGCAAGGAACAATGTGGGGTGTGCAAAACTAAATGACCAATATTAGCAATTTTCGTACCTTGTCCACTGGCATTGTGTACTCGATCACATCCCTGGTATGTATTATGAGCTTGCAGCTTGTTGAGTTGTCTAGTTGTATGATGGGTGGCTCCCGCGTCCATCACCCAATTGCTATGAACTCCATATGCACCTTTAGGTTCTGTGGGTGTGTCGTCCTCGTCATCATCATCACCATAGCGCCACCAACAATCACTGGCATCATGTCCTTCTTTCTTGCAAATCCGGCAGATCACACCTTCCTTCCATGGCGTGGCAACCCGCCCACGGTCACAGGGTTTGGTCCGTCCTCCATTTTGTCGGTGTTGCTGGTCGGGCCGAGTGGGGCCTCGGCTTGGGAGAGGAGGCGGAGGAGGGCGTTGTGGCGGCGACGACATGAGCTGCTGCGGGAGCATGTAGGGAGTAGGTGGGTATGGTGGCATATAGTAAGGAGGTGGTGGATTGTATGGTGGACTGTATGGAGAATATGTGTATGGTTGTGGCAGAGGCATGTATGGTTGTGAGGGTGGTGGCGTGGGGGCATATATGGTTGTGGGGGTGGTGGCGTGGGGTATGGTTGTGGGTGTGTGTAGGGGTGTGGTGATGGTGGTGGCGGACGGGGTGTATTGGCAGCCCCATAATCCGAGGGGCGCCTAGCAGCAACATTGATCGAAGAGAAGCATAGCATCACGGTTTTCAAGAGCAAGCAGCTGAGAGCACATGTCATTGAGGGTAGTTGATGGAACAACATTGACGACGACCACCAAATTATTGTGCGTGACATCAATACCATTGAGGATATAATCCTTCAACACATCATCATCTACACTTTTCTCGGCAGCAGCAAGTTCTGATGCAAATCCTTTCATCTTTGTAATGTACTGTTGAGCAGTCATATCATTCTTTATGGTGTTGGTGAGGCCACCACGAAGAGTGGAGACACGAGACTTGGACTGCGTGGAATACATAGAGAACAGAGCAGTCCACACATCGACAACATGTTGAAGGCCATAGACGTGAGGAAGAAGATCCTCAAAAAGAGAATTGACGAGGAAGCTGACCACTTGTTGATCTTTGGTGATCCAGACGTCATACTTCGAATTAGGGATGGGGATATTCTTCTTGTTTGCATCTCTAGTCTTGATTGTTTCAGCAGGGGCACGATCGGTGCCTTCAAGGATGCCCATCACCCGAGCACCACGTAGGGTCAGCATCACCTGAGTTTGCCACGAGAGGAAGTTCTCGCGGGTGAGTTTCATGGTCGGGGGTGCGCCAAGAGAGCCTGGCCCGGACGATGATGAGGTTGTCGCCATGGGTCTTGAAGGAACCTGATGAGGAGAACACGAAAAAGAAACTACGGAGAATTAATTAATCCTGAAGGAGAAAGACATGAGGTCTTTGATGATGGGATGTTTGTGATCTAGGGTTTGTAATCGTTGTGGATAGGTGGCAGGGGGAGGCGACGGGTTTTAATCTAATCTAGGGTTTGTTTGTCATGACGATCAGAAAACCTGGCGGAGGAGAGCACCAGTAGCGAACGGGAGGGAATCCTGGAAGCAGACGAGATCCTGGCGGCAGCAGCAGCTCGGTAAAGAAAACCGGCTGCGGCAGCTAGAAGGAAAGAAAAGGAGCTCCTGATACCATATTGAATCTGTTAGGTGGAACGGTGTAACCTCTTTCAAAACACCGGTCGTGTGTTATATAGGTGAGGAAAAGCCTCTCACAGCCTCTCACGTGACATGTACAAGAGATGGTACATGCACATTACCAGATATAACATGTCTAATATCATGCTCACTTCTTGATCGACTTAAAAATAAAAAATAAAACTCTGGTTTATGCGTCCCAGAGAAAAAACAGAACCGGGCCTCGCGCGCCCACGAGAAGAAGACGTGACGAAACGTAGTACATGGACAGTCTCGGAGTTCCAACTTGAGAGAGAGAGAGTGAAAAAAAGGGCCGGTTTATCCATCCAATCCACCCCACGTGACGCCACACGATAAACCTCGCATATCAGATCAGTACGTCGAAAGGGGATTTGGGGCAGGCGCTGCTGCTGCTGCTGATTCGCGGTCGCAATAATGACGCGGTCCAGGGCCCAGGGCCTCCAGCAGTCCAGCTCCATGATACGAATGAATCTGCATGCAGCTGGAGCAGACCACAGGGCATCGAAACCGGTCGACGACGTTGACTGAGAGCATCCTGCGATGCCGCCAAAATCCGGATCAATTTTCATCTAGAAATACCGGGTTTCTTTCGGACCGAGTTCCTGCATTGCTAAAATTAATAAATTTCTATAAATTTAGACGAATTTTATTGATTATGAATGAATATAGACGAATTGCATCGAATTCGAGCAAACACCCGAATTTAAGCTAGATAATAAACTAAAAATAAAAAAGACCGCTGCCACCGCTTCTACATGCCGAGGAGGAGGAGGAGAGGCTGGCCATCCTCCTCGGCAACCAGTTGGCCGGAGGATGGGCCCTTGCCCTTGACGCCGGCGTTGCGTTGTGGGGGAAGCCGAGGCTAGGAGTGTTGCCGACGTGGATGTGCTCCAGCACGGCGACGAGAGTTCACCCGGGGGCGCTACACCAGCGGCGGCGCGACGCCGTGTTGTTCTGCTTCGGCGGCGACCCCGGCAGCCCCTTGTGGCGGGCGAGCTCCTAGAGCCGCCAGTCCGTGAAAAACTGCTCCCAGTAGAGCAGATTCCCCGAATCCTCGGCGAGATCCGGGTCTTCCATGTCGGTGATGGCCGCCTGGATCTCCTCGACGGTTTCTTCGTCCTTGGGCACCAGCGGAATCGGTATCGCGCCGGCGCTGAGCTTCCAGTCGGGGGGAGGCGAACGTCGGGCGACGCCATGTAGCCGGCGTCGTACAACATGCGCGCTTCCCACGGCTGGAGCGTGCGGCATCCGAAGCCGTTCGCCGCCGCGAGGTCGCCGAAAAAGCGCTCAGCCATGGGGAGTGGGGGAGAGTGGTGAGTTTGCCGGAGTTGGGAGAGCTGAGGGGTTGTGAGAGAGTGTGAGGAGTTCCGGCGAGGGGTACGGCTTTTAAAGGCCGAGGCGGGTGGTGAAGGCGGGAGGGGTGTAGCGGCGATGACGAAAAAAGAGGGAACATCGGAAAGTTATTGCCCGTCGGTCCGTCGCGGGAGCCGAGGAGGCGGCGGTGGCGCGGCATTACGGCAACGCGTGGCCGAAGCGACGCGCAGTTATTGTCTGACAGTCCTCCGTGGGGTTCCGAGGTGGAAGGATAACGACGACTCGGCTTCCGCCGTAGGTGGGTCCACTCGCCGTCTCCTTTTTTCGCCGAATTCGCTTCGTCTAGCGTTCCCGAGGCATTTCCGGAATCCTGGGAATAGACTGGAAAGTCTGGACCAAACTTGGACCAAATCCGGATAAAGATTCCGAAGAACGTGATTGGGCCAAATTTCGATGTCCGAACCTAAAATTCACCCTAAGATCAGGGTACTGGAAACGTGAGTGGAATGCTCCGATGAACATGTCACCACCAGACCACTCCCTCCTCGTTCGGCTCGGTTCGTTCGCCAACAATAATCCAGATCTTTTGCCAAAAAAATCATGAGATATTTCCTTGTGGCCGCTTGCTGCGTGCCTGCCTGCCACCGCCCACTCTGATGCGTGACGGCGGCGAAGAACCGAAGCGATCGGCCAGCCGGTAACGACGGCGGCGTCCGGGGCTCGTTACCATCAGCATAACGTGATTGGCACTCCCCGAGTCCCCGTCACGGGTACACCGAGAGGAGGAGGAGGAGGAGCAGGGGTAGATTTTCTGGGAAGTTTTGTTTTTCTTCTTGTGGGATGATAGAGATTTTTTTACAAATATGAACTTCTGCAATTTACCATCGTCAAAAATACCCTCCTCACACCGCAAAGGCAAAAAATGCCCTGGCGGGAGGCTGGAAAGGTGACACGTGTCACCTCCCGCCATGGGGTGGCGGGATGTTCCTTCCGCCTTTGGCGGTGGCGGAATGGCGTTGTGGGCCCCACCAGCGCGAGCACGAAGTCGAACCTTCCGCCAGCGCCTAGTCAAACCTCTCTGCTGGCCCGACCGTGGAACCCACCTCATCCCGCCACTCCTGTGGCGGGAGATGTCACGTGTCGCCTTTTCAGCCTTCCGTCAGGGTCTTTTTGGTTTTTGCGATCGCGAGTGGGGTATTTTTGGAGATGACAAATAGTAGAAGGTCAGATGATGATGGATGGATGCATCGCGTGGCAGGTGTGCTTAAACAATTGGACTATGACATGGGTGGTGGTACTAGGCTTTTGTTAGGATAATCGGGAGAGCCCAAGTTACAAGGGGTAACGAGCGTTTTGTTTTGTTTTGTTTTGTTGTTACCTAGGCGAATCGACGCGACGCGAGACACCGAGCCTCGCGGTGGTTGATTCGGAGCAGCCGGCAGCCGGCCGGCCGGCCGTGCTGCCGGACTAAAAACATTGCGGCTAGGGTCCGTCCGGCTTTCCTGGATCTCAAAAATGTGGCTCTGTCCCCGTGCTCCTCCTAGTACTACTACTCCTAAGCTGGGAAAGGAGGAACAATGGCCGGGATACCAGCACTACTGGGCGTGCTTTCATGCGCGCAGTGCAGTGAGTGCACCACACACACATGACCGGACCTGACGCTGACTGACAGGCGCTGCTGGACCTCCTGGCGACGGCCGGGCCGGACTTGGGCAGTGGTGGCGAATTCGCTGGCCTGCATGCGCCTCTTCCTCCTCGTCGTGGTACTACCCCCTTCTGCCCTGTCGCTCCGTTTCATCCATCCATCGATTGATCGATCGATCCTGGAGTGGCCTGTGTGGGGTGAAGGAGACCTGGCAGTCGCAGCGAGTTTAATGAAGGAGGAGTGGAGTACCACCAACTTGGTTTACTACTACTCCACTGCTCACTTCATTTACTGTAAGATGCCGCCGCTACTACTACTACTAAGATGGGGATCGGGATCGGGATCGGGAGAGAGGGATCTTGCGTCGGCGTAAAGCCTGCTGCTAGGGCTTCACGGTGGCGAGGAAACCCAATAAGTTTCGACCCACGCCGCTCGCTCGCTCGCTCGCTGCCTGGCTGGCTGCGCCAACCTGCTGCTGCTGCTGCTACACACGAGAAAGATGGTGACAGTGTGTGTGTGTGGCAGCGCCATGCTGATGGCCTGGTGCGGTTGCGTGTGCGCGTGCGCGTGCACCTCACCGTGACCGCTGCCCACGCCCTCCTCCGCCCCTCCGTGGACCCCGTGCCCTGCTTCTCGTGTTTTTCTTTATCTCCGGAAAAAAAGAGGGCCAGCCGACCCCGACACGGCCCGTCCTACACTCCGTTCGACGGGCTACGGCCCATGCCCCGAACGAGAAACAAAGCCGAAACAAGAGTGACGAAATCCAAGGGAAAAACTATCTGTCTTCGATTTGCCCAAACCATCAATTATCAAAATGCTTTTTTGCCCAAATCAAAAGCCAAACTAGTATTCGTCTTCAAATGATGTTGAAAACTGCTCGACCACAATGATAACTTGAAGGCGAGGAATGGCGAGGCTCCACCTATAAATAGACCCAGATAAAGAACGTGGTCCTCTCCAAGATATTTGAGATGATGATAACGAGGGATAACTATCTAAGACGATGACACGAGACCCACTTTGGGAACGAATGAAAACAAGATAAAGGCTCGCCCGCAAAAAAAAAAAGTAACAAGACGACGGCAAGCTCAAGATGGATTTGATGAGAAGAAGCAACATAGTATGAAAAGAGTTAGGAAAGAGGATTGGATGGACAAGGCGATGAGAACATATCAGGGGATTAGTCGATCAAGATCCGGGTATCATGGATGGCCTGGAGCAGCGCAAAATTGGGAGGCGATGGTTCACCGGCGGCCAGGCAAGATGTTCTTCATAATAATGGAACAATGCGGATGATGTCGTTCTTTGTTTTGTTCTGTTCGTTTATTTGTTTGTACCTAAAATTATGCTTCATTTTTGAATCTATAAATCAGAGTCATGCATTTGGAAAGCTGTTATATCCTCCTCGAAACAAGCATACACCCAGCTTTATAAATAAAACAACATCCATACAACATAAAAATACGCATACAACTGAGCCGAGCCACAAGGTCCAAAGGCCACACGCAGCACCGCACACAACACAACACACACTGATAATACAAACGCGTTTCGAAGACACGCTCAACGGCCTTGGGGAGAAGCAAGTTGGCGCGCCGCCATAATAAGGTGCTCTATCATCCCATTCAGCTGCGCCCTGTCCCGCTGTCTACTCAACGGGTACCACTGCTGCAAAAAAGACAAAAATTTGAAGATCGAGTCAGAGGCACGGCGAAGGAAGACACGCTCGATGGCCATCTTGTTACGGATGTTCCATAAAGTCCAGGTCATCGCTGCAAACACAAACCAGAAGAGGCGCCTCCTCCTGCAGGTATGGTTTGCATTGGCTTCCAGGAATTCCCCCAGGTCTGAGGCCTGCCACGACGGCCCCAGAGCCTCCAGGGTGAAATTCCAAAGGAAACGAGCAGCGGGGCAGGAGAAGAAAATGTGGTGTCCCGTTTCCGGGACCGCACACAGGGGGCAAAGGCCCTTCCCAGGGCCATGTCGCTTGGCCACCTCCACTCCTGAGGGTAACCGGTCACGCAACAGCTGCCACATGAAAATTCTAATCTTCAAGGGAAGGGGGGCCTTCCAAAGGGGGGCAGTCCAGGGAATAGACCCCCCCCCCCGAACAGGGCCCTATACATGGACCCCACAGAGAAAATGCCCGAGGGCGAGAGGTGCCAAGACATGGTATCTAGGGATTGGGACTGAGACAGCGGGAAACTATCGCGCGGTCCCTCCCAAGAAGCCCGCTCGACAGCCCCAAGGTTCCGTCGGAACTCAACCTGCCAGACCCCATCCTAGAAGGCATCCGCCACCAGGAGCAAAGGGTCCGCGCAGATCGCGAACAGCTCGGGAACCTCGAGACGCAAGGGACGACCATCCACCCAAGGGTCAAGCTAGAAGATAGTGTTTTCCCCATTTCCAATGGAAATAGAGAGCCCCTTCCGGATTTCCGGCTTGATGTCCTGGATAGATCTCCAAAAGTGAGATCCCGCCCGATGTTCACAGGCTAGAAGTGGTCGCCCACGGAAATACTTAGCTTTGACTAGTTGTAACCAAAGACCACCATCGTGAGTCAGGATCTGCCAAACCCAACGAAGCATCAGGACCACATTCATATGGCGAGAGGAGAGGATCCCTATGCCCCCCAAATCCTTGGGGGTGCAAATGTCTGCCCACTTAACCATATGGTATTTTTGGTGGCCGTCGTTAGCCATCCAGAAAAAACGGGAAAGCTCTTTGTTAAAGTTAGCGTGCACACCTTCTTGGAGGATATATAACCCCATGATATACGTGGGGAGGCTAGAGAGACAGGAGTCAATGAGGATGGTCTTGCTCCCTTTAGAGGTAAACATGCCTTGCCATGGCTCAGATTTCGCCTTAACCCGACCCATAAGGGGCTCCAGGTCCTTAGATAGGATCCTGGTGTCCCTGACTGGCATCCCCAGGTAATTCATGGGAACGATGCCAGTCGGCAATTCAGATTATCCACAATCCTCTGTTGCTCCTCCAAGGGATAACCAATAACCATAACTTCACTCTTGTCAAAGTTAATTTTGAGGCCGGACATGGCCTCAAAGCAAAGGAGCAGGAATTTCAGGTTGATGATGTCCTGTTCCGATCCTTCCACCATAAGCATGGTATCATCCGCATATTGGAGGTGGGTCACTCCTCCACCAGGGATAAGATGTCCCACCATCCCAGAGATGTGGCCGGAAATCTTGGCTTTCTCCATGATTTCCGCAAGGGCATCCACCGTAGCATTAAACAAGATCGGCGATATTGGGTCCCCTTGTCTAACCCCAGACGTGGGCTTAAAATAAGGGCCAACCTCGCCATTTATGTTTATTGCCATGTTCCCACTCATGACAATCTTCATAATCCACCCTATCATGCGATCATCCAGCCCCCTACGCTGGAGGACTTGGCGAAGGAAGGCCCAATCTAGCTTGTCATAAGCTTTTTGGTAGTCGAGCTTCAGGAAGACGCCATGATGACGTCTAACCTTTACCTCGTGGATAATCTCATGGAGCGCCAAGATCCCATCATGGATATATCAGCCTTTAAGGAAGTCAAACTGATAGGGGTGCGTCAAGCGTTCCATGATATGGGCCAACCTACGAGCACAAACCTTGGACATAATCCGCTGGATTACATTGATTACCGTAATTGGCCTAAACTGCCGAATATCCATGGCTCCCACCACCTTGGGAATCAGGGTAATCACACCAAAGTTTAGTCGCGACATCACAAGGGTTCCAACAAATTGCTCCTGGAACATGGGCATCACCGCCCCTTGTATACTCTCCCAGAACTTCTGGAAGAAAATAACAGGAAGGCCATCAGGGCCCGGGGCCGAGTTAGCCTTCATTTCCATGATGGTTTGACCCACCTCAGCTTGCAAGAACGAGAGTGTCAGCTCCGCGTTCTCCGCGTCAGATACTCTGGCCCCCTCTAGCCAAAAGTCTCCGGCTAATGCGACCCCTGACTAGGGGCAGCCGAGAACAGCTCCTTATAGAAGGAGTAGATATGGGAGGTGACATCCTTGGGCTCCTCCAAGAGATGTCCCCCCTCCCAGAGGCAAGAGATAGAGCACTTCCTACGTCTGCCATTCGCAATGGCATGGAAGTAGGCGGTGTTCGCATCCCCTTTGAGGAGCTAGTTTTGACGGCTCCGCTGCCGCTAAAACGTGTCCTCCCCCGATAAATATCCATGAGAGAATCCTCTAGAGCGTACCTCTGGAGCCATTCCTCCATGGAGAGACCCGCTATGTCCGTTGTCCGGTCCAAGTCCTGGATGGCCGTGAGGAGGTCACCTTTCTTGCGCCGCAGATCAGCACAAAGGTTAACCCCCACCCACGCATGAACTGACGGGCCATCAGAGCACAGACATGCCAAACATCTACCACCGAACGCGCCCTATGGACTGACAATGCCGCTGCGCTCCACCTGGCTGCTGGAGCGAGAAGTCCTCGAAGTGGAATCGGCTAAGCTTCGGCGGCGAGCCGCCACCAGTCGAGAGTAGGAGCGGGCAATGGTCCGACCCGACCCTTGTCACAGCCCGAAGGGAGCACAAGGGGTAGGCCAGTTCCCACTCCACCAATACCAGGAACCGATCCAGCACACTCCTGAACGGGTCTGCCCGGTTGTTAGACCAGGTGTACCGGCCCTCCCACACGGGGGATGTCTCTCAAAGCGAGCTCGGCAATGCAGTCATTGAACATACGCATCCTAGAGCGATCCACGTTATTAGAGCTCTTCTCCTCCGGGGACCGAATAAGGTTAAAGTCCCCGGCCACCACCACGGGACTAGTACATCTCCCCACCTTGGCTGAGAGCTCAGCCAAGAAGTCAGGGGAGCGACAATGGTCCGCAGGGCCATAGACAATGATCACCTCCCAGCTGAGGTGCGATCGCCTATGGGTGAGTTCCATACTCACGAAGAATTCCCCACGGTCCATGTCCACCACCTCAAAGGTGTCCTCTTTCGCGCTTAAGAGGATCCCTCCAGAGTGGCCATTGGCCGGCAGCCAATGCCAGATAAACCTGTGGCGGCTCAATCCCTGTAGCTTAGGGATCCAGAAGTCATGTCTAATCGACTCCTGCAGCCCCACTATGTCAACATCTTCCTGTCTCAAGTAGTCCCTCAGTTGCTGTTTGCGACCATCATTTCCAAAGCCCCGGATGTTCCAATCAAAGAGGAAAATTGGTTGACTCATTGGGGCACACTCTCGGGGGCATCCCCTTACGGGGGACATATCGGGCCCTACCTCCTGTCGAGGGCCTGGACACTGGTATGGGAGGTCTCCCCCTCTCCCCCCGCCTGGGGGTCGTGTGGGTGATATCTGCACTCAGCGGGCGAGGAGGGCTACCCCCTAGTCACCGGGCCTTGTAGCCCAGTGCTAGGGGAGGTCTTGAGTCTGGCCAGCTTCTCTTGCTCCGCCTGAGAATGAGATGCTACCAGCACCCCATCATAGACCTCCTTTGCCTTTTATAGACGCGATCTGTTCTAAGCGGGGGCCGCGTTCCCCGCGGAACACGATCCCGCTGTCCCTGGCCACAATATCTAGCCGCTCCTCGGGAACATCCGCCAAGACCGAGAACCTGGACCCCGAAGGCGGAGAAGAAGCAATAGCAGGGGGCGGGGGCAGGACGTAACTGGGTCAAGTTTGCGGGACGCCACCAGCGCCTCCGCCTGCTCGAGAACAGTCGGCTCCCTCCCCTCCCCGCCAGTCCTGGCCCTCGCAGTGGTGATCCTGGCACTAGCACGAGAAGGCGGTGGCGGGAGAGGCCTGGGGCGACGCGAGGGATGAGCCTTGACCGCCGCCTCGGGAGTGTCGAGGAAGACCGAGAGCGACACAGGTGCTGCAGGTGCCGGAGTCGCCGGGGCCCCAGCCGGCAGCTTCCCTGGAGAGGGGGAACCCGAAGAGAGGGTGTAGCAGACCGCCCCAGGGGAGCGAGGGGAGGACGGTGGTACCACCACATGCCCTCGCTGGGAGAGGCCCGCACCATCGTGGGACTGCAGCGCGGGGCAGACTGCAACGCCGCCCAGCCAGATAGCCCGAGGAGCTCCAGGCCCTCGCCCAGGTTCGACCCATAGGGTGCCACGCCCAACTCCTCCGCGATCAGCGGATCGGGGCGGTGGCACCTGGGGACGTCAACCGAGGGGAGGGCAAGAGTGAGGACCGGCCCGAGGGGCAGGGTGGCAGCAGAGGGGCCCATCCCTCCCGCCGCCGTCGGTGGTGGAGTCGCCCCCGAGAGGTAGGGGTAGGCGCTAGGGGGCCTGATCATCATGTGAATCCTCCTCACTTGACCCGTCCGTGCCCCCATCCCCCTGGTTGCGTATATCATGCGATGTTGAGTAGTGGAAAAGGTTTAAGCTGCATTGGTTCCAAACTGGAATTAGAGTAGGGTTACATAGATATCTTATATCCAGTTTATAAAAGCTTCTAAAACCGTTTTAACGAACGAGGATCTGCAAGCTTCTCTGTTCTTGAACAGTCGGATAGATTCGGTTCCATTTAGAAGAGATTTTTTTTTCACCTAGACGGTTGGAGCGTATGGTCAGTACTGGGAGTAGGACCCACCTGTCATCCCGAGTAACCGATTCCCAGAAGGAAAAGGAAAATCTATCGCTCTCTTCGATCAAGTTAAAAAAAAAAGTTAAAAAGTTCGACGATGGCGACGACCGCATCGTGTCCCCCTTCCGCTCTCCCCATTCGCATCACCACCACCACCACCGGAGTGCGATTGACTTCTGCACACGGGAGCAGAGCCAGCCACGCCACCAGCAGCGAGCCCGGCGCACGACGACCACTGCCCTTCACGGCCATGGCGAGGTCTCCTCCGCTGCTGCCGCGCGCGCCGCTGCTCAGGCGGCTCCTCCTGGCGGGCGCGCTCGCGGCCTCCTGCTCCTACTTCCTCCTCGTCCTCCAGGCGCAGGCCTCCGCGCCGGCGCGCTACGACGGCTTCGCCTACGGTGGCGCAGGAGCCGGCGCCGTCGCCTGGAAGGACGCCGTCCTCGTCGAGGCCTTCCTGGACCCGCTCTGCCCCGACAGCCGCGACGCTTGGCCCCCGCTCAGGCTCGCCGTCGAGCGATACTCCCCGCGGGTCTCCCTCATCGTCCACCCCTTCCCGCTCCCGTAAGATCGCTTCTCACCTGTGCCTCTGCACTTTAATCCGTCTCTTCCCCTCTGCTGCTGCTCTGTTGCAGTTATCTGTGCTCCGAGGTTTCCGGATCGTATCAGTCTCGCAGTGCTCCAACTTCAGTAGTGTTTGCTTTAATTGTGAAAAAATTAGCGTTTTCGGAGCAGTGTACTACTGCAGGGCTCCATGGAGTGTCGTCTGAGGTTGCGAATTCGGCCGACCGAAGTCTTGTACGAGTGTAATTATGGCAACCCTGGGTAGTCTTGAATTGGCAAGTCTGAGCAGCCGATTGACTCATAGAGTGATTCGAAATTTGGTAACTTTGTGAACGGAAAATTTGTGGGACGGTCTACAGGGGATGTGTGTACTCCGGGTTTTGAGATTGGTCCATGAGCCTAAAGGCTAGAGTTGCAGTAAACACAAAGAGAGCTATAGTGCCACTGATTATATGTTGTAGAAGGGGTTGTGAGTGGTCAATTTTTTTTTGGAGCTGATGGATAGTTTTGGCATTGACACTCGAGAATTAAAGAATTGGACTGAATCTTCCCTAGTATCTGCCCTGTAATTGTTTAGATGTGTGTTATTTTGTTCAGATGCTGGTCCAGTTTGGCCTTGTGGGATTTATACTTAATTTTCGACTGAACATGTCATGTCTTAATTTTGGATCTCATAGATAGGAATAGATACTTTTGGCATTGAGACTTGGAGAATGAAAGAATTGGACAGAATCTTCCCTAGTATCGGCCCTGTATTGGTTTAGATGTGGGTTATTTTGTTCAGATGCTGGTCCAGTTTGGCCTTGTGGGATTTATACTTAATTTTCGACTGAACATGTCATGTCTTAATTTTGGAGCTGATAGATAGGAATAGATACTTTTGGCATTGAGACTTGGAGAATGAAAGAATTGGATAGAATCTTCCCTAGTATCGGCCCTGTATTGGTTTAGATGTGGGTTATTTTGTTCAGATGCTGGTCCAGTTTGGTCTTGTGGGATTTATACTTAATTTTGGACTGAACATGTCCTGTTTCGTTCACAACAGAGGGTTGTGTCTGGGGCTCTCTATTTTTCCACTGCTCTTGCATTTTCAGTCGCATAAAATCTGGCACTAGATGCGATTCTTACAGCAGAAGGTGCCATACGCCTCATTCTAACACCATTTTACTATACTGTGAAACTGCAGGTACCACACCTATTCGTTCATGGCCTGCCGTGCCCTTCATATAGCTAACAAGTTGAATTCGTCGTCAACCTATCCGTTGCTGGAGCTATTTTTTAAGAACCAGGTCCGTTGCATTTTGTACTTTAACCGTTACCTTTTTTCTTTAGTTCTATCATGGCAACTCTTATGTTGCCTATTCAAGCACCTTTTGAAAAAAAAAATACACAAGTTATGAAATACATTTGAATATTGCTGCTCTAGGGGTACGTCATCAAATACTTCATGATTTTGAAACTGATAGTTATATAACAAAATTGTATGATTTTCACTGTGTAGCTTTGGTATCCATGTGTTTTATTTTATTTTGTAACATGCCTGACCTTTTTTACCCGAACTACAATGAGCAAACTGCCAGCCTGAACTTTTATAACAGCAGCCAAGGGGAGCGTTTAAATATGGCATACCTACTTTATTTGGTTAATGAATCATAATCGAGTTTTGATTAGGTATATAAGTGCATGCTCGACGTGGCCATGCACATCCGAGTGCTAATTTGTGTGCAGAACACATATGAGAACCTTCAAAGCTTTTGCTCAGATTGTTAATATACTGGAGCACCGTGTGATGGATTAGTATGGTCATGCTTGAATGGCAGATTCTATCAGTAGTCGATTAGAACCTACAAAATAGTTTCGAGCACTACTCCTCGAACCAATCCCTTGCGCTGATTCAAGTATGCTCACGAACCATCATTGTGGCTACTTAAATGAGTTGCAGCTACATAGCTTTATCCTGATGAGACAATTCATCCACTGCATCATTCTTCCTCGTGCTCAGTTCTACAACTCTTTTCATTTTAAATCACAGCATCTACAACAAGTAGCCTTACAAAATTAATGTTTAAGCCAAACTGAAATGCTGCAAACAGCAATCACAGGCCAACAACAGTCTTGCCTGATGTAGAAAAAACACCAGTCTTAGCTGTCCTGAAAACAACAGGGCAAGCGAAATGAAAACCATCTCAGGAGCACTAGAGTTACACATTCTTGGCCAGTATCCTTGCGCTCGCTCGTACAGCTGTTGCTAACATGTTCTTGAAATTAACAACACCACACAGGGAAGATTCTCCAACCACAGGACATCATCGGTGTCGAGCACCGCTGTAACCGGCGAGATGTCGAAGATGGCAGCCCAGGCGGTCGGCAACTCGGTCTCGGAGTTCCAGTCAGGCTTCAGCGACCCGAGGACCGACTCGGCGGCGAGGGTTTCCTTCAAGGTCAGCTTTGCTTATTGCGTCAAGTACACTGTGATAACTTTTGAGCATCATTATTAGACAGGTTCCTTTCAAAAGAAAAATTATTAGACATGTTTTGCTGTTGGTGCCACTGGCATAAACGTCTCTGAACCCGCGCCTTCAATTCCTTCTTCTGCAGTATGGGTGCACGAGAGGGGTCGCCGGCGCGCCCTTCTTCTTCGTGAACGGGTTCCTCCAGCCCGGAGGCGGATCGCCCATAGACTACGACACGTGGACGCGCATCCTTGACCCCCTCGTCGCGCAGCACGGCCTGACAGTCGAGACGCTCACTTCTATGTAGGTGATGTCAAGGATGGCGGTGGTTGGGGATTAGTGTTGTACAGACAGCCGGTGTCGCTCAGCGCTGATCAGTACTTGTCTTGTTATTAATTACTAGTAGGAGTACTTGTCTTGTCTGTGCTCTCACTCCGGTAGTACCACGTCTTGTATTATGCAAACCCTGCGTCCAGAATATACAGATTTCGTGCAAAGCTAGTGAACCAAATGCGCAAGGTAAGATTGATCAGGGAGCTCAGTAGTACGGAGTAGTAAGATTGATGAAGAAGAAAACGATTTCCCTTTCATTGTCAGGATCGGCCGATGCTCGGTCAGCTGATCGAATGGTGTTTCGCCGGCCCTACATATATACCTACACGTGGTCGTGGATATTATTGTTGGCCGACAGATGTGAATATGTGATCGTTTCTGAACTGAAGTGCGTGGTTTCCTCTGATTGGATTAGTTGCTCTCTTTTCTTTTTGCGGGGAAAGAGAATTTCAATTATCAAATACTAGGTATAGAATACAATCTGCATCTATCGCATCGGTGATTTCTGGCGGGGAGTTTTTCAGCCAAGTGGCAGTTCGCTCGTGTACTCTACCTAAGAAAGCTAGACCGCACCATTGGCCTCATGGTTAACTTTTGTTATTACAGTGTCTTTCTCCTCAAGGCTCTCTCGAATACTACTAATTCGCATAACATAACGTGACAGGTTCGGTGTTTTTTCAGCGACGAGTTTGACTGCTTCTGTGCTATCCGTCTCCACCATGATTGGAGCCGTCGTCCGGTGAAGAGCAAGGCCGAGTCCTTCCTCCATTGCCACCAGCTCCGCCTCTAGGGGATCGGCAAACGCTCGCAACTGTCCCGCCCTGGCATCTTCAGTAAAATCGCCATCGACATTTTAGTTTCGTCACACCCTCATCAGGGGGTCTCCATTTATGCTTCACCTGCGTCCGCTCGTCCAGGTGATATTTCTTACTCTTTATTTATGCCGCGTCCCCATTCGACAACCTGCTTACCCTTGTCGATGTCAACCAGTGTGTGTTGTTGGTCAATAAGCATCAAGGATTGCGAGAAATTCCAACAAAGAATACTGACAAATGAACCTCTGAATGTACCTACGAACGGAAATTATGGATCCATAGTAGTAGTATTATGACTTGGTGACTCATCCTTTCAGCATTGTGGCAAAAACTGCTCAGACTGAATTACATGTTCCACAACATCTTGCACGACTCAACCTCTGGGTCCAGCAGCCGCTGGTTACTAGTACAACCGTACAACGCCAGCTTCCACATCATTAATCTAGGGGAGCATTCCTTGTGTAATAAGCAAAAGAACAAATTATCAGTGGTTTGAACTGACAGACTCACAGTAAGATCCTAACCACTTGATTCAGCCGAAAGCCAAACAAACAACGGGATCCTACGGAAGAACCACCAATTTACCTTTTCTGCAAAAGCCTTCATTCAGCAAAGTTCTCACCACTTCACTCAGCCCCAGGGTTTTTTCTCGGCCGGTGTTTCCGGTATCCCACCGAAAACCGGTTATTCTAGATACCACAGAGAAAACTTTCTACCGGACGAAATTCACCGGAAAATAGTTTTGACAAATTTATATGAAAATTTATGAATTCTTTTGACAAATCTCGGGCAGTATTTTGTTCGCATTGAGCAAAATTCAGAGTTGATTCATACTCTTGACCTTTGAGATTGAGGATTTGAGGAAGCTAATTGAGGAGCTTATCAAGAGAACACCACCACCACCGAATGAGTAATTCGTCATCAGGTTTGGCATCCCCTTGGCTTGTTCCAAGCTTGGGGGAGTGCCGCGGTATCACACCATTATTTTTTATTTTTTATCTTTTTAGATTCATATCTTTGGTAGAGAGGTAATCTTATAGGTTGGTTTGCATGTGGAAGTATCTCTCCTTTAATTGATTATATATGTATCCCTTGGTGTGTGACGCAGCGCTGAGTTGATGTAGGAGCGCTTCGTTGGGAACCCCAAGAGCAAGGTGTGAAACAGCACAACAGCAAATTTTCCCTCAGTAAGAAACCGAGGTTATCGAACAAGTAGGAGGAAGAAAACGTCACACAGGTGTTGCAAGCAACACGGAGACCTGCACAACACAGACTCAAGACTTTGCCCCAACGAATCAGTGAGGTTGTCAAGCTCACCGGTTTGCGGTAACAAAGGATTAAACGTATGGTGTGGAAGGTAATGGTTTGCAGCAAGTAAACAAGTAATAGTGGAAGATGTATCAAAGGTAAAGATTGGACTGGGGTCCATAGTTCACTAGAGGTGCTCTCCTTAGATAAACAACATGGCATGAAGGGTTTAAACAAATTACAGCGGGACAATTGACAAGAACTGAGCAAGGCATAACAATGCAATTACTAGCCAGAAAAATCTTATGAGGTTGATTGGGCAATACAACAATATACATAGAGCTTCATCCAACTGCATCTATGACTAGAGGTCCACCTTCAGGTTATCATCCGAACACCCTTCAGTATTAAGTTGCAAGCAACAAACAACTGCTTTAAGCAAAGTGTGTAAGGTAAACAGTCCACATGTTCCATGAACAAGAGACCGTTGTTTTCTCCCTAGTAGCAACAGCACATCTACAACCGAAGAGATTTCTGTCACTTTCCTTGAAAACTAGAGGCATGAACCCACTATCGAGCATAAATACTCTCTCTTGGAGTCACTAGCAACTACTTGGCCAAGATAACCACTAGCAACGGAGAGCATGCAAGATCCAAACAACACAAACATGATAGAATCATAAAGATAAAACCATTAATCAAACCAACATAATAATCTCAATATCCATCGGATCCCGCAAACACAACATGCATGATTACAAATAGATTAGATCTTGATCATGAACGAAGCTCACAAGATTTATACATGAAAGCACAAAGGAGGAGATACAACCATCTAGCTACTACATGGACCCATAGTCCAAGGTGGAACTACTCACGAATCATACCGGAAGAAGGCCTCCGGGATGATTTCCCCTCCGGCAGGGTGCCGGGAAGAACTTCAGATCCCCCCCCCCCCCGATCTAGGGACGATGGTGGCGGCGACTATAGACGGTTTCGTGGATTTCTGATCGGGTCCTCAGGGTTTCTACATCGGGGGATTCTTATAGGCGAAGAGGCGAGACCAGGAGGCGGCCAGGGTGCCCAAACCCTAGCCAGGCGTGGGCTAGGGCCCATCCGCTCCTAGGGTGGGTCTGGACCCCCTGCCTGGCCTTCCGGGATCCCCTCTGGACTTCTTGTTCCCCACAAAAAGTAATTGACTTTGTCCTTTGTCCTGTCCAATTTCGAGAATATTTATTTACTAACTTTTTTGAAACCAAAAACAGCAAAAAACAGGCATCTGGCACTGTTGCAACTTGTTAATAGGTTAGTACCAGAAAACATGTAAAAAGCATCTCAAAGTGTGGATAAATAAAGCAAAGTAGATACTAAACAAGCATGGAGCATAAAAAATTATAGATACGTTTCCAACTTATCAGTGTGAATGCCTTTATGGAATATTAATGAGAAGTTTCATCTTTTACTTTTTGCATTTCTTATTTTAGTTTGCAATCTCTATTATATGACTGATCTTGTTGATCAGTATTGGCATCACTTTGGGAGCATCAAGTAAATCTAAATTGGTTTTGGCAAGCCGAGCTCTGGTCAGTAGCAACACTTTTTGAGGTTTGAAATAAAAAGAGAAAAAGGTTTACAAGTATTTTGTATCATTTATTTTCATTCTTGTTGGCTCATAAGCTTAGTATTCTTTATTTAAGAACTTTTGTGTCTTCAAGGAAGATTGCATGTTTAGCTTTATAACTTGTATGTTTGCTTGTTTCTTTCAACTCTTTTGCTTGCTACCCAGCTTGCTTGCCAAAAACCAATTTTGAGAAGGCATACTTCTCATGTTTCCAACCCCTTTGAACCAAAACCTGTGTCATTTGTGTCCCCCATATCTACCTATTAGCATTATTGCTATTCCAAGCAAATTCTTAAGCTTCATCTATCTTTCGAATTAAAAAGTATTTTGTTGAAAATAGTAAATCTCTCACGAACTTGATGGCACACCTTATTTTCTTGCCCCAATAGACTTGAACCATTGTGTCATGGAAGTTGTATTTTCTTGCATCTATACGTTGGGATTAGCAGAACTGTGTTTTCACGGGGAACACTTTCAACATTGCACATGTACGTTGTACACAGTTGATATCATGCCCCTTTGTTTGCGGATGACGACGGTGTGAAATAAAGAGGAAACTTGTAAGTCTATGGAGTGATGTATGTGTGTTAGAGAAACGTCTGGGACGCTAGCCTAAGCCATGCCAAATCATGATGGAAACTTGCAACATCACCATAATAAGCATTCTGTGAAGCATCCTTAATAAAATGTTATGCACATAGTAAATAAAAAGATCGTTGAGTTGCTCATTGTCTGCTTGCCTTGTCATTTTAGTTATGGGATAGCTCATGTACCATGTGCAAGGGGTACCCCGTTGGTGGTTCTTTATGATACACATGTACTTACAATGATAAAAACTTACCGGTAACTAAAGTTGAGTAGCATGAGGAGCGGCCCTCGTACTCAAGGGACATGATATTGCCAACTTATATTTCGTCAAGCATATACTCCATCCTTATTCACTTTAACCTTAATCATCTCAAGATGCCTATGATAGGGGCAATGAGGGCTCAAAGCTAGTAAGTACCATAATCTTTTGAAAGCTCTTTATGACTTGAAATCCCTGCTGCCCTCTATGAAGGGACCTTTCTCCTATTTTTTGAGTTGAGTCAGTAAACCTACTTCCTCTCTATCTCCAGCAAGCATTTGAGTTGTTGTGTTGCAAGCATTCATATGGTGATTTATTCAATCATGTTATTTATCTTCCTTTTTTGCACAAGACTCTTATCTATTGAGTATTACTTTGAAATCCTTCATTGTGAAAAACCTTTTTGAGCAAAGAGTGTTCCTGTTATAAAACTTCTACAAAAAGCTTTTTGTGAAACTGTTTGCTAGCTGTTCTCTGACCAGGAACAAAGTTTGCCAATTCCAATTATGATTTATCTTTATGCATATCTATTGTGACTCATGTACTTGTTGCAAGCTAAGTTATATAATGGAGAATTGCTTTCTTCTATGAGTTGTGTAATGGTAAGTGTGATGCTTCTTGTCCATATTATTTTATCGACACTTCACTCCATAAACCTGTGGACATGCTTACTGAGCTCAGTTTTCGCTTGGGGACAAGCGAGGGTCTAAGCTTGGGGGAGTTGAAACGTCCAATTTGCATCACCTTTCTATATCATAGTTTGCCTCTATTCATTGATATATGTCTTATTATGAGGTGTTACTTATGTCTTTTCCTCTGTTTTTGCATGTTGGATGATTCTTCGAGGATGGACTGCCGGAGTTAGGTTTCTAATGGAAAAAAGAGGTGTTTTGATGCAATTTCGCGAAGATCATAAAAATACCATAAAAATATTGGAAAATTATATTTTCCTAGAAGACGGAGGAAGCGAGAAGGGGAGGCATACCTGGGCCATAGGGGGGGCCACCCCCTAGGCGCAGGCCCACCTTGCCCCATGCCTAGGGAAGGTGTGGCCCACCTGTCCGGCTCCCGACTCCGCCCTCTCGCCCATATCTTCCTCACGGAACCCTAATACCAGAGGAGCGACCACAGAAATATTTCTGCCGCCTCTGCGGGGCGGAAAACACCGAGAGAGAAAGAGCTCTCCGACAGATAGATTTCTATCGAGGAAATTCCTTCCCGGAGAGGGGAGATCATCGCCATCAACACCGTCATCAAGCTAGGCTTCATCGGGATCATCATCATCATCCACACCATCATCTCCACCAGCACCATCATCACCACTCCGTCCCGCTGTAACAATCATGTTGGATCTTACATTAGTTCTTAGGGAAAACTTTCCCGGTGTTAATTACTATTGTAGTTGATGCTTGTGAGTGGAACCATTGGATTATTGTTTATGTTCAGATTTTTATCCATCGCCATATCATCTTTGATTTTGATCCATATGATGTCTTGTGAGTAGTTAGTTTAGTTCTTGAGGACATGGGAGAAGTCATGTTGTTAGTAGTGGATTTGTGTTGAGTTATTATTCAATGGTTTAGTATTTAAGTTGTGGTGCTATTCTTCTAGTGGTGTCATGTGAACGTAGACTACATGATACTTCACAATTTATGGGCCTAGGGGAATCCATTGTGTATTTGGATACTAATTGTGGGGTTGACGGAGTGACAGAAACCTGAACCCCTGTTAGGACACTATTGCATAAGGGAGCGTAGAATCTCAGAGTTTAAGGTTGTGGTTAGGTTTATATCTTAATTACTTTCCTGTAGTTGTGGATGTTTGAAGGAGCTTTAATCACAAGTATGTATTAGTCCAAGTAAGGTCGGTACATTAGCATAGGTTCACCCACACAACACTTACAACACCAAAGAAGAGTACTCAGCTATTTGAAGCGAAAGCACTTGACAAAATTCCCATGTGTCCTCGAGAACGTTTAGTCCTTATAAGTATTTCTACCGGCTTGTCCTTTGCTAAGAAAGGATTGGGCCACTTGCTGCAGTTGTTCGTTGTCTTTATTACTTGCACTTTGTTTTGTTGCTTTATCAAAAAAAAACCTAAAAATCTGTTTGCTAAGTATTTACAGAGATTTACTCCTCCTTACCACTAGTCAACACCTTCTGCTCCTTGTTGGGATTGACACTCCTATTTATCGAAACTACTACGATACACCCCCTATACTTGTGGGTTATCAGGTTGTAGATGTGCTATTGCCACTAGGGAGAAAATAACGGTCTCTTGTTCATGGAACAAGTGGATTGTTTATCTTACACACTTTGCTTAAATCAGTTGTCTATTGCTTGCAACATAACACTGGAGGGGGGTCGGATGATAACCCAAAGGTGGACTTCTAGTCATAGATGCAGTTGGATGGCGGTATATGTATCTTGTTGTATTGCCCAATCGAATCTCATAGGATCTTTATGTCTAGTATTGCATTGTTATGCCTTGCTCAGTCCTGTCAATTGCCCTACTGTAATTTGTTTACCCAGCATGTCATGTTTGTTTATCTAAGAAGAACACCTCTAGTGAACTATGGACCCCGGTCCAATCTTTACCATTGATACATCTTCCACTGTTGCTGTTTACTTGCTGCAAACCACCATTACCTTCCACACCATACAGTTAATCCTTTGTTACAGCAATCGGTGAGATTGACAACCTCATTGTTCGTTGGAGAAAAGTCTTGAGTTTGTGTTGTGCAGGTTTCCAAGTTGCTTGCAACACCTTTGAGACGTTTCCTTTCTCCTAATGGTTCGATAACCTTGGTTTCTTACTTAGGGAAGACTTGCTGCTGTGCTGCATCACACCTTGCTCTTGGGGTTTCCCAACGAAGCGCTCCCACGTTGACGCAGCGCCATCAAAAAACCCTAAAAATCCGTTTGCTAAGTATTTACAGATATTTCCTGCTCTATACCACTAGTCGACACCTTATGCTCATCGTTGGGATCGACACTCCTATTTATCAAAAGTACTATGATACACCCCCTATACTTGTGGGTCATCATGAAACTTCTACAAAAGCTTTACTTGTAAAACTGTTTGCCAACTGTTCTCTGACCAAGAACAAAGTTTGCCAATCCCAATTATGATTTATCTTTATGCATCTCTATTGTGACTCCTATACTTGTTGGAAGCTAAGTTATATAATGGTGAGTTCCTTTCTTCTATGAGTTGTGTAATGGTAAGTGTGATGCTTCTTGTCCGTATTCTTTTATCGACACTTCACTCCATAAACCTATGGACATGTTTACTAAACTCAGTTTTCACTTGGGGACAAGCGAAGGTCTAAGCTTGGGGGAGTTGATACGTCCAATTTGCATCACCATTCTATATCATAATTTGCCTCTATTCATTGATCTATTTCATATTAAGAGGTGTTACTTATGTCTTTTTATCTGTTTTTTCATGTTGGATGATTCTTGGAGGAGGAACTGCCGGAGTCAGGATTCTGATGAAAAAAGAGGTGTTTTGATGCAATTTCGTGAAGATAAAAAAAACTACGAAAAATCCTATTTTTTCCAGAGGACAAAGAATGCCAGAAGGGGAGGCGAAGATGGGCCACAGGGGGGCCACACACCCCAGGCGCGGGCCACCCCTAGGCCGCACTTATAGGGGGTGTGGCCCACCTTTCCCACCTCTGGATCCGCCCTCTCGCCTATATCTTCTCCTCGAAACCCTAATACACAGGGAGCGACCACAGAAAGATTCTGCCGCCTCTGCGGGGCGGAAAACACCGAGAGAGAAAGAGCTCTCTGGCAGACAGATTTCTGCCGGGGAAATTCCTTCCCGGAGAGGGGAGATCGTCGCCATCAACACCATCATCAAGCTAGACTTCATCGGGATCATCATCATCATCCACACCATCATCTCCACCAGCACCATCATCACCACTCCATCCCACAGTAACAATCGTGTTGAATATTTGCATAGTTCTTAGGGGAACTTTCCCGGTGTTGATTACTATTGTAGTTGATGCTTGTGAGTGGAACCATTGAATTATTGTTTATGTTAAGATTTTTATCCATAATTATATCATCTCTGATCTTGATCCATATGATGTCTCGTGAGTAGTTCGTTTAGTTCTTGAGGACATGGGAAAGGTCATGTTGTTAGTAGTGGATTTGTGTTGAGATATTATTCAATGGTTTAGTATTTAAGTTGTAGTGTTATTCTTCTAGTGGTGTCATATGAACGTCGACTACATGATACTTCACCATTTATGGGCCTAGGGGAATGCATTGTGTATTTGGATACTAATTGTGGGGTTGCCGGAGTGACAGAAACCTGAACCCCCGTTAGTACACCATTGCATAAGGGAGTGTAGGATCTCAGAGTTTAAGGTTGTGGTTAGGTTTATACCTTAATTGCTTTCTTGTAGTTGTGGATGCTTGCAAGGGGTTTAATCACAAGTATGTATTAGTTCAAGTAAGGTCGGTACATTAGCATAGGTTCACCCACACAACACTTACAAAATCAAAGAAGACTACTTAGCTATATGAAGCGAAAGCACTTGACAGAATTCTCATGTGTCCTCAAGAACGTTTGGTCATCATAAATATTTCACCGACTTGTCCTTTTCTAAGAAAGGATTGGGTCACTTGTTGCAGTTGTTTGCTGTTTTATTTACTTGTACTTTATTGCTTTGCTTTATCAGAAAACCCCTAAAAATCTGTTTGCTAAGTATTTACAGAGATTTTCTGCTCCATACCACTAGTCAACATCTTTTGCTCCTCGTTAGGATCGACACTCCTATTTATCAAAAGTACTACGATACACCCCCTATAAAGGTCATCAACCCTTAACACTGGCGAAACTAGAGTTGATCTGCTGGGAAAAGTTAAAGTTTGAAGGTTTGGGGGGTGGGGGCAAAAGGCTAAAAAAAGTTTCACCTAAGCCCTCCCTAAAAACATTCTTTAAGGATTGGTCCAAATATGGGGAGGGGGCAGTGGCCCCCCTAGCATACACATAGAGCTCATTTGGTAAATAAAAAGAATATGTGAGGTGACTGATTAAAATGGAATATCACCAACGAACAACCATAGTACAGGTGTCGTTGTTGTCTGGCGCTGCACCTGGGGGAGCGTCTACATGAGGGGGAAAGGAGTGGGTGGTGAAAGACCAAGGAATGAGACGCGGGAGACGTTGGGTGTTCGTCGTCACGGAGGTCCTCGAGTGCACGGTCTCACTATCCTGTCAGTCCTACCCTAGTGATCCAACTACACTATTATTTTTGACGTAAATGTGAAAGAAAAAATAGCTTCAACTTCAGAGACCGTGAATTCAGGCGTCTCAAGTCTTGTACAATTGTAAGTTTGGCAAGTCTAGATAGCCTCAACTTGGCAAGTCTAAGTATCGTGAGTGGCTCAGCACGTGATTACATTTTACTGTAGTGCAAAACTGCAGGTACCACACCTATTCATCCATGGCCTCCTCGTGCGCTTCATATAGCTAACACATTGAATTTGTCATCAACCTATCCGTTGCTAGAGCTATTTTTTCAAGAATCGGGTGCATTGCATTTTTAAATTTGAACCTCCACATTTGTTCTATTACTTTCGCTTTCCAAAAATATATATCATATGCATTGTGGTTTATCTTTTAGCATATTCTGAAATCCATTCTGTTCCTATAATAAATGGATAATGCTGCTCCAGGTGCGTGTCATCAATTATTTCATGATTTCGAAATAGATAAGTTATACTACTCCATTCCGGATTATAGGGTTTCAAGAAAATAGTTTAACCGTAAATTTGGTCAATAAAATATAACTATATTTAACAAAAAATTATACCATTAGATTCATATTCAAAATACGCTTCCGATGGTATAATTTTTGTGACATATAATTTATATATTATTGACCAAATTTATGGTCAATCTATTTTCTCGAAATACGTATTAGCTCTATAATCCGGAATGGAGGGAGTATATCCAAATTACAGGATTCTCTTTTTACAACCTTTGGTTTCCATGCCTTTTACTTACTTTATTTTATCACGTGTCGTACTTCATTTAATAAAGGAACCATAATAATCAAATAATAATGCGGTATATACTTGCAACAAAAACTATAATGAGGTATATATATAAGTGCATAATCGACGTGGCTTTGCACATCCGCGTGTCGCAGTTGCAGGTCTTGCTAGTCTCTGTGGGCAGTGCACATATCATAAAGTTAAAATTCTTCAAATCACTTGCTGAGTTTGTTAATCCGATCCTAGAGTGATGGTCATGGAAGATTCTGCCTGAAACCGATCCAGAGAACCTTGGAACCAAATCCGAGCAATCTGAGTTCAGAGACGATCACATATTCACATCTGTCGGCACACATAACACCTACGATTCTGCCCGAAACCTCTGATTCGCTCACCGTACCGATGGTTTTGTCTGGCTGCCTGACTGGACCACGGCCGAACCGTGCTCGACACTTTTCTTACACTCTGCCGTGAGCGGGTGACCGTGACGTGGTGACGCGCCCGTGCCCGTGGCTGGCTCTGGTGAGGGTTACGCATGTACGCTGACGGCTGGTCGTGTCTGGCTGCTAGAGCATGATGTAGACGACAGCACCCAAGCACAAGGGTTGCAGCCGAACGTTTCGCCGTGGCACGGACGGTATGGGTGACGAAGGAATTTCCGCACGCCAGGACGAAGAGGCTACCATCGTTTCGCCTTGTCTGGTTGGGTGGGTGGCTCAGGGGGGGTCAAACTCCCGTCGTCGATCGCTTCCCCTGCTATTCCCGTCAAAGTACGCGAGATGTGTGATCCATGTAAGAGCATGACCAACAGCGTCTGTAAACAAAACAGACCAAACCAGTATTTTTCAGGCGAGTATACTGGTGTTGGGCCGTGTGGACGAGCTAAGAGAGTTTGTATATGGCCCAGCTCATAAAGAATTTTCATGTGCCCCTGTTAAAAGCTCTCTCCGACCCCTATTAGTACCGGCCGACGGAGCGGACACGGGTCAGAAGCCGCATCCCTCCGCCGCGTCCAAACCCTAGCCTCGCGTCGCTGCTCACAGCCCTCTCCTTCGGCGAGCGATTCGCAGGGCTCCGGCGCCAGATGTCCACCCTATGCCATGGATGCGGCCTAGGGGTGGCCGTAGCAGCGGGGAAGGAGGAGGAGGAGGAGGAGGAGGAGGAGGAGGAGGAGGTGGTCGTCGGCCTCCTGGGAGGTCCTCACCGCATCCGCGCGGCAACGAGGCGGCGAAGGCGATGATGAGGTCCATCGGGGCCAACTTGGGGCTCCGTCCCCTGCCGTCGCTCGCCCCCTACAAGGATTTTGGCCATTTGAGAACGCGGCGGCGTCCTTCGGCGAGCTCTCCACTTTTATTTTTATTTTTAGGTGTAATTTTGCTATGTCTATACCACTATATAGTACATCAATTTTTGAATTTGGATTTGCCACACTCTCCCTTCCAGTTTTCCTGCCAAAGCCGCTGATCTTGGCACAGCTCGCTCGATCGAACGGCTAGAAAAGCAAGGATTTGCCAGCTTGCCGCGCGTGAGCATGCACAGTTTTCTTTTTCTTTTTTTGAACGGTAAAAGGGTCCAGAGCATGCACAGTTGAAGCCGCTGGAAACTTGAAGAGTATCCAAGACGCCTGCATGTTCTACTTTTCAAGTTTCATAGGACAGCTTTTACATACGGGCCCACATGACATGATCAATCCAACCTAAGTCTGACTTCTTATGCAAACATATACGTACTGCTCTTCAATTTGACGCAAGTAAAAATATACAACAATAAATTTAGATGCGGTTGTATTTTTCAAAATTTCAACTTTGTTCTGCTTTGGCATTAATAATTAATATTTTTTCAGAGAGTGATAGGAACATTGCCTTTCCAACTATTGGAGATGAAAATCGGCCAAACTTACCATTATTGACGTGCGGACATTCATAGCAATGATTATGGGGAAATTTTTGGCAAGTTATTTTTCCAAAGTGCCAACGTTCGAATTGTAAACACGTAGAACTTACTAGTAACTATATGTATGAACGATGATCATCAACACGCGAATTCGATCTTCCAGGAAGAATTTTGAATTTCAATTTTACGGATTGAATTTGCAGGTGTTAAATCGCAAGTACGCCGGCGCTGTTAGTGATGCTATAAGATTCGATCCCATGCTTGGTCGCCTCGTCTAGTTTTTTGTTTGTTGTCCTCCACTTAGATTTCATCTCTTTGGCTACTACCAAAAATCCATCCCACCACGTGATGCCTCGATCATCGGAATCGGAACTCACAAGTGAGAAGAAGGTATTTTCGTCTTGGGCGATCCTCGCACCGCGCGCGCACCTGAGCTTCTAGTAGACGCCAACAAAGCGATACCACAGACAAGTCCAAGGGAACTTTTAATCGGGCAGGCAGGCAGGCAGGCATAATACCCTGGTGTTCATTCTTCTTCCATGTTGACCCCTGACAGTTGACACTGACTGAACCCGACCGTGCTCCGCGGGCCAAACCACCGCGTGGAAATCTAAAGAGCGAAGACCACACTAACTGAGCCCACCTGATCGATCGATCGATCGATCGATGGATTATTACCTCAATCAATAAACAACGCGACTTGACGACTCAGACGAGACGACGCACGTACGTCCGCCGGCCAAGATCAAGCGGCGTATGTGTGAATTCAGGACCCGAATCCGATCAGGGAACCACCCACCCTCGAGGCCTCGAGACCCCCTTTTCAGCCAGCCTTGTTCGTTTCGTTAGGACGAATCTTAATCTTAGGGGGCTTATAGCTCCTAAGAATAGCTCGCACGCGACACTTCTGAAGCGGCAAATAGCTTCCGTGCGACACTTCCACTTAACCCCACGAGACCGTCAACGAGTTCGAATCAGCTGAGCACAGTAGGACCCACAGCCTCTCCACGTCACGGCGGAACTCACCTGATATCCATCTCATATCGTAGGACCCACCCTGTGGTTGAAGAGAGCCGTTGGCCCCGATCCGTCCCCGCACCCGAGCACTCCCGCCACCGTTCCAGCATCTCATCCCCTTCTGTTTTCTTCTCCGACGAGCAAGTGCGGCAACGCCGGCGAGGGATGTCGAGCTCTGCTTCCTCCCACCGCTCATGACCTCGGTATGGTGCGGTGCCGATGAGGAGGTGCCCCGATTGCCCCCGTACCGCGCCCCTGAAGCGGCTTGTCACATCCACTGACAAGAACGGCAACATTGGTCGGGAATTTGTGAAGTGTGAGAGCAAGCCCGAGCCGGGAAAGGTGAGATCTGAGTGTTCCGAGCGCCAATTTCTCGCTTTTCTTTCGAAATTTCATGCATTCATCGAATTTGGGATTTAGGGTTCATCTCTGCGATTTCAGGAACTGCCAAAATGTGGGCATTTTGAGTGGCTTGATGAGTACATCGAGCGAATTGGGGTGGAGGTAGCATCCCGGGAGCTCGAAAACCCGTCCGTGGTGGAGCAATTGGGATGTGGCAACCCCATTTCCGCTGGTA
This sequence comes from Avena atlantica, assembly GCA_910589765.1. NCBI lineage: Eukaryota > Viridiplantae > Streptophyta > Magnoliopsida > Poales > Poaceae > Avena > Avena atlantica. The sequence continues at coordinate 497,880,750 of OU342736.1, read as the reverse complement.
CTACGGTGGATGCGGAAGTGAAGGCCGAGCTAAAGAAGATGAACAAGCAGCTAAGGCAAATCATCGAATTGAAGAAGCAGGACAATCTGATGGCCGGTTTTTTTTATTTTTGTGTAATTTCTCTCGGATTAGTTTATCTCCTCATCGTTAGTCATTAGACAGCGCAGTCAGTGTTCGAGTGATGCTTTGTAATGGATGTAATGGTCTATGTCTTTGGCTTGAATAAAATGCAACACAAATTCGGGCTAATTTTGAGCTGCTCTGTTTTCGAAATCAGTGTTTCTTCAGTTTTGTCAGTTTCGTCAGTGTTTCTTTTATCAGTGTGCAGGGGGCGCCCGTGTGCAGGGGAGGGGGAGGGGTTGAAAAGTAAAAAAACAATTGACGAGGATTGAAAAAGGCCAGGCCCAAATATAACTTAGCCATGCCAAAATGGACGTATCCAGGCCCAATAGTAACTACATGTTGATTGGGCAAAAAAAATGGTACTCACGTTACAATCTAAATAGGAACGTGTGGATCTGCAGATACTCGTGCTCAGGTTGCAATCTTTTTTTTTGCAAAAATAAATATATAAATGAAGTCCAAGGACATCCATTTAACTAACATAACTTGGGCGCTCCTTTAACTTATGTAAATATGTAAATGTCTTATTTGAAAATGAACCATGTGTTGTATGAACTTGTTTTTGTGTCTTTTGTTTTATACACTTGTAAATATATAAATATTGCACGAGTATTATATGAACTTGTTTTTGTGTCTTTTGTTTTATACACTTCTAAATATATAAATATTGCACGAGTATTATATGAACTTGTTTTTGTGTCTTTTGTTTTATACACTTGTTGTTTTGGGTGTTTTGACAAATGACAATACAATAAAACACAGATTACAATGAAACAAGGGATGGAATAGGCGCAATAATATTACAATAAAACACAGATAACATTACTTATATTAGATAGGGGGGATCGATAACATTACAATAAAAATAAAAAGGTACAATAATATAGAAGGGGCGGAATAGGCGCCCCGCCTAAACCCTGGGCTAGCCCCTAAACCTTAACCCCCTACTCCATCGGCGGTGGAGGCGGTGCCGGTGCAGCCGCATTCCGGGCCGCATTCCACGCCGCCAGCCTCTCCCGTTGGTCCCGCTTCCGTTGCTCCTCCCATAAGGCCCGGCCATTGGCCTCCCGTTGCTCCTCCTCCCGCCGTCTGCGCCTTTTCTTCAAGGCGCGCTGGGCCTCCTTCTCCTCCCACCTGGCGATGCGAGCCACCTCCCTTGCCTCCTCCTTCGCCGCCTTAGCCCAGTAGGCTTCGGAGGGGAGGTCGCCGCCGCCGGGGAGGTTTGGGACGGGGTTATGGACGATGGGGCCCTGGTCTCCCCAGGGGCAGGGCGGGGACTTCTCCTTCTTGCCACGCTTGGGGCGGGGGCGGCGCGTGGGCTGCTCCAACCACTGCTTGTGGTCCGGGTGGTTGTCCTCGTCGCTGAGTTCTTCGTCGGAAGGGAGGCGGAAGGGGGAGGTCGCCATGGTCGGAGTGTTTGGGGGGCGGCTGGGAGGAGGCAAAGGGACGGGCTCGAGGTTGAAGAGATGAGGGGCAAGATGAGATGAGGAGGCAAAGGCGTTTTGCCTATTTATTGAGGGCGGAGCGTGAAGGGCGGCGTGGGAATCCAGCGTCGCGTTGGCGCAGACGCCGAGACGAGACGCGTGCGCTGCGTTGCCCCTGTATGCATGATCAATGCGAAAGAGACGGGAAGCGGGGCAGCGGGCGTGATCAATGCGAAAGAGAGAAAAAAATAGCTAGGATGCGACGCCCCCGCCCCTGCATGCATGTGCATTAATGCGAAAGAGAGAAAAAAAACGTCCAAGGTAGTTGTTCATTGGCAGTGAAAAATAAAAGGGAAAATATAATTTGGCCTTGATTTACTTCGGTAATAAATGCAGGAATCTAGTACCAACGTACTCGTTCGTTTTTACACACGCAAGAAAAATCGGTGGGAGTAATATTGACTTTTTTGTATGGCGCATGAACCAGATGAAAATAAATTTGACTAAAGAAAGTTGTTCAACGTACACTTATTTAATGGGGCAGCGCTGTTGCACGCAAAATAGCTAGACTGCGATGCTAGGGGCAGCTGCTGCATGCATGGTGCAGCCCGCCCAGACGCCGAGACGAGACACGTGCGCTGCGTTGCGTGTGGGAAGCGGGCATGATCAATGCGAAAGAGAGAAAAAAAATAGCTAGGATGCGACGTACTGTAACCCCTGCACCGCCGCCCCCGACCCTGCATGCTGCATGCATGGTGCAGCCCGCCCCGCCCAGCGCCCTCGCATGTCACGCTCGGTCCAACGGTCTCGAGTGTGCCAACGCTGTACGTTATATTTATTACATATTTTAGATTTTGATATTTTTTCTGCTGGTCATAGTGACATGCATACTCCCTCTGTCCACAAATAAGTGTACGTTTGGCTTCAAAATTTGTCCACAAAAAATGTACTTCTACCTTTCCAATGCACTTGGGCATCCACTATGTAGTCCATAAGGCTATCCACAAGCCAAAAAGTAGTCCATAAGACTAGTCATAGTGGGAGTAACTTAGGTAGTAACATGCATGTACATGCAATGCCAATTTGACATGGCATGACAATTAATGAAGAAAGAGAGAGAGGTAGTAATTTAGCTAGTTACCATAACATCACACATACCAAGATCATATGAGTCTACAACCTAATTAATTAGCTCTTGCATGACACCATACATATGTTATCACCCACTATGAAGGTAGTAACATCAACTAGTAACATGTGCAAGTTGGAATTATGCCATAGAGGCAATAATAAAGATGTTATTATTATAATTCTTGTTCATGATAAAGTTTATGTTCCATGCTGGAATTGTATTAAGCGGAAACTTTAATACTTGTGTGGTTTGTAAACAACACCGTGTCCCTAGTACGCCTCTATGGACTAGCTCATTGATCAATGATGGTTAAGGTTTCCTAACCATAGACATGAGTTGTCAATTGATAATGAGATCATATCATTGGGAGAATGATATGGTGGATAGACCCAAACAAAGCAGAGCAATTAGATCGTGTCATCGTGTTCGTCTTTGCGAAGCTTTTCCTATGTCAAATATTGTATTCCTTAGACCATGAGATAATGCAACTCCCTGGTATCGGAAGAAAGCTTTGAGGTCATCAAACGTCATCCTATGAGAGGGTGATCATAAAGGTGTCTCTCAGGTGATCGGAAAGTATCTGTTGGGTTGTATGTATCGAGATGGAATTTGTCCCTCCCAAGTCGGAGAGATATACTTCGGGCCCACTCGGTAATCGATATCAACACCGCTTGCAAGCATGTGGTTAAGGACTTAATCACAAAGTGATATCGGATTACGGAACGAGTAAAGTACTTGCTGTGAACGAGATTGAACTAGGTATGACGGTACCGACGATCGAATCTCGGGCAAGTAAAATATCGCGAGACGAAGGGAATATATATATGGGATTGATTGAATCCTGGCATCGTGGTTCATCCGATATGATCATCGATGAATGTGTGGGAGTCAATATGGGTGCCCAGACCCCGTTGTTGATTATTGATAGAAGATCATGTCTGCATATTCTCGAACCCGCAGGGTCACACACTTAACGTATCTCGACGCTAGGATAGATTGGATAATTGGTTTATGAATTTTTGTTCGGAGTCTCGGATGGGATCCGGGATATCACAAGAGGTTCCGGAATGGTCCGGAGAATAAGATTCATATAAGGCAGTGCAGTTTTTGGAGTTCGGAATTGTTCCGGGTTAATCGGTATTGTACCGGAAGCTTCTAGAACCTTCCGGAAGGGGACCAACGTGGCCCCACCTTCCGGGAGGGGGCATGGGCCTATGAGGGAGTGTCCTGGCCGCATTGGGCCAGGGGCACAAGGCCCCATAGGGCCCAGCCGATTCTAGAGAGATTTAAATCGTTTAAACTAGAGATAGGATTTCTAGATAAGGGAGAGTTTAAATTGTTTAAACTAGAGATAGGCTTGGAGGAGGGGCAAGGGATGGCCGCCCCCCCCTCTATATATAGAGGGGTGGTGTGCCCCCTCCCCCCCCCCCCCCCACACACCTTCCTCCAAGCCCTAGCAGCCTTGCTATCTTCCTCTCTCCCTCCCGACTGTTTGTAGGCGAAGCCCTGCAGCAGAAATTCTCCACCATATACACCACGCCATCGTGCTGTAGATCCAATCTATCTCTCCACCATACTCGCTGGTCTGAGGAAGGAGGAGACGTCGAGGTGCTGCACGTGTGCATCTCACGGAGGCACCGCCACTTGTGGTGCTAGATCGGATCGGATCGCGAGGAGGAGAAGCGAGTACGACTACATCACCCACGTTCCGACGAACGTTCCGCTGTGCGAATCTTCAAGGGTATGAAGATCTAATCCAATCTCTCTCGTTGTTTGCATCTCCTAGATTAGATCTTGGCTTTCCCTCTGTTCGCTCCGTAGAAAATTTTGATTTACTATGCCACGAAACCCTTCAGTGGTATCAGAGCTAGATCTATGCGTAGATGTGTTTCACGAGTAGAACGCAACATGGTTGTTGCGGGCGTTGATGTTTTCTGTTGCAAGCCTCTTGTTTGTGTTCTTCTTATGACGCGGGATAGTGAGATTGAAGCGGTCCAGGCCAACCTTACGCGACGTCGTTCGCGAGACCGGCTCCGCACTTGACGTGTGGCTTGTTCCACACATGCGGCTGGTGGATGTCAGTTTCTCTCACTATAGTTGTCATGGGATTAACACCGGAGTTTGGCAACCATAATATCACCGTTGTGGCTTTCCGTAGGTAAGAATCGTTCTTAGCATCTACTCCCATAAAGCCACGTAAAACATGCAACAACAAAGTAGAGGCGTCTAACTTGTTTTTGCAGGGAGTGTTTTCTGTGATATGGTATGGCCCAAGATGTGATGTGTATATTGTATGTGATGATCATGTTTTGTAATGTTTCACGACTTGCATGTCGATGAGTACACAACCGGCAGGAGCCATATGGTTGTCTTTATAATTGTGTATGACCCGCGAGTCAACTTCTTATACGCCATGTAATAGCTTTACTTTATCGCTAAGTAGTTAGCAATAGTTGTAGTTGCTATTCGTGGTGGAGGCAATCATGGTGGAGTGATGGAGATCATGCCGGAACGCACAAGATGGAGATCATTGCGCGAAGATAGGCTATACCATGTCACATAAAGTTATATGCATGTGATGTTTATCCTTTTATGTATCTTATCATGCTTAGATCGCGACGGTAGCATTATAAGATGATTCCTCACTTAAAGATCAAGATAAAAACTGTGTTCTCCCCAAGTATGCACCGTTGCGAAAGTTCGTCGTGTCCAAGCATCACGTGATGATCGGGTGCTATAGACTCTACGCTCACATACAACGGGTGCAAGCCAGTTTTTGCCTCCGCTGAAATACTTGGGTCTAACTTGAAAAGCCTAGCATGTACAGACATGGCCTCGGAACACAAGAACCGAAAGGTTAAGCATGAGTCATATGAATGATATGATCGACACTTCGTTGTCCACCATTGAAACCACATCTCTTCTCGTGATGATCGGATTAGGTGTGGTGAATTTGGATCGTGTTCACTAAACAACTTGAGGGATGTTGAATTTAGTGGGAGTTCATCTAGTAATTTGATTAAGTTGAACTATTTATCATGAACATAGTCTAAATTGTACTTGCAAATACTGTAGATCACATGGCCAAATCCAACTTCAACTTCAACGTTTTTGCTGAGAAAGAAAAGCTTAGGAACAATGGGTCTAACTTCACCAATTGGTTCCGCAATCTAAGAATCATTCTGTCTGGCGGACAAAAGGACTATGTCCTTGGTAAAGCGTTAGGTGACCCCCTGCTGCAACTGCGCCGGCTGATGAGAAAGCTGTCTATCAGTCGCGCAAAGATGATTATGGTGTGATTAAGAGCACCATGTTGTTTGCTATGGAAACGGAGCTTCAAAATCGTTTTGAAACCTATCCCGGGCCCTTTGAGATTCTCGAGGAGCTGAAAACCATGTTTCAGACTCAAGCCCGTTCTGAGAGATATGAGATCTCTGAGAAGTTCTTTAACTGCAAGATGGAGGAAGGGAGTTCCGTTAGTGAGCACGCCATAAAGATGTCGGGCTACACTCAACGCCTTGAGCAACTGGAATGCACGATTCCAGAGGAGCTCAAGACTGACAGGGTTCTGCAATCACTCCCTCCCAGCTACAAAAGTTTTGTAGTGACTCATAATCAGATTGGTTCCACTGATACGATCACCGAGCTCTTCGCAAAGCTGAAGGCTGCGGAAGTGGACATCAAGAAGGATAATCATGTGTTGATGGTCAACAAGCCCTCCTTTAAGAAAGGTAAGGGAGCAAAGAAGCCCTTCAAGAAGGGCGGCGGCAAGCATAATGCCCCTGCTGAGAAGAAGCTCAGGTCTGGTCCTAAGCCGGACACTGAGTGCTTCTATTGCAAGGACAGGGGTCACTGGAAGCGCAACTGTCTGAAGTACTTAGCGGACAAGAAGGTTGGCACCATCAAAGGTATATTTGATATACATGTTATTGATGTTTTCCTTACTAGCCCTCGTTGTAGTGCCTGGGTATTTGATACCGGTTCAGTTGCTAATATTTGTAACTCGAAACAGGAGCTACGGAATAGACGGCGGCTTGCGAGGGATGAGGTGACGATGCGCGTTGGCAACGGATCAAGAGTTGATGTGATGGCCGTCGGCACGCTCTCCTTAGTTTTACCTTCGGGATTAGTTTTAAACCTTAATAAGTGTTATTATGTGCCTGCGTTGAGCATGAACATTATTTCTGGATCATGTTTATTGCAAGACGATTATTCATTTAAATCGGAGAATAATGGTTGTTCTATTTATATGAGTAACATCTTTTATGGTCATGCACCTCTTATGAATGGTTTATTTCTTCTAAATCTCGAAAGGGATGAAACACACATCCATAACATTGAGGCTAAGAGATGCAAAGTAGATAGTGATAATACTACTTATTTGTGGCACTGTCGTCTAGGTCATATTGGTGTAAAGCGCATGAAGAAACTCCATTCTGATGGACTTTTGGAGTCTCTTGATTTTGAATCATTTGACACATGCGAACCATGCCTCATGGGCAAGATGATCAAAACCCCGTTCTCCGGAATGATGGAGCGAGCAACGGACTTGTTGGAAATCATACATACCGATGTATGCGGACCGATGAGTATTTCGACGCGCGGTGGATATCGCTATTTCCTCACTTTTACCGATGACTTAAGTAGATATGGGTATATCTATTTAATGAAACATAAATCTGAAACATTTGAAAAGTTCAAGGAATTTCAGAATGAAGTGGAGAATCATCGTAACAGAAAGATTAAGTTTCTACGATCCGATCGTGGAGGTGAATATTTGAGTTATGATTTTCTCACGCATCTTAAAGCAAGCGGAATTGTTTCGCAACTCACGCCACCCGGAACACCACAGCGCAATGGTGTGTCTGAACGCCGGAATCTAACCCTATTAGATATGGTCCGATCGATGATGTCTCTTACTGATTTGCCGTTATCATTTTGGGGTTATGCATTAGAAACCGCTGCATTCACTTTAAATAGGGCTCCATCTAAATCCGTTGAGACGACACCGTATGAACTGTGGTTTGGTGCTAAACCTAAGTTGTCGTTTCTTAAAGTTTGGGGATGCGAAGCTTACGTCAAGAAGTTGATGCCGGACAAGCTCGAACCCAAAGCGGAGAAATGCGTCTTCATAGGATACCCTAAGGAAACTATTGGGTATACCTTCTATCACAGAACCGAAGGCAAAGTGTTTGTCGCAAAGAACGGTTCCTTTCTTGAGAAGGAGTTTCTCTCGAAAGAAGTGAGTGGGAGGAAAGTAGAGCTAGACGAGGTTATTGAACCTTCTCTTGAATTGGAGAGTAGCGCATCACCTGAAATTGTTCCAGTGCCGCCTGCACCAACAATAGAGGAAGCTGATGACAAGGATCATGAAGCTTCGGACGATGCTGCTACTGAACGTCGCAGGTCGACAAGGTCGCGTGCCCCTCCTGAGTGGTACGACAACCCTGTCTTGACTGTCTTGTTGGTAGAAGACAGTGAACCTACGAACTATGAGGAAGCGATGATGAGCCCAGACTCTGAGAAATGGCTGGAATCCATGAAATCCGAATTGGGATCCATGAGCGAAAACCAAGTATGGACTTTGGTGGATCCTCCTAGCGACCGAAAGGCCGTTGAGTGCAAATGGATTTTCAAAAAGAAAACGGACGCGGATGGTAATGTTACCGTCTATAAAGCATGGCTTGTCGCAAAAGGTTTTTGACAAGTTCAAGGTGTTGACTAAGATGAGACTTTCTCTCCCGTAGCGATGTTTAAGTCCATTCGGATTTTATTAGCAATTGTTGCGTTTCATGATTATGAAATATGGCAGATGGATGTCAAGACTGATTTCCTCAATGGCAACATTGATGAAGAGTTGTATATGATGCAACCCGAAGGTTTTGTCGATCCTAAGGATGCTAGTAAAGTATGCAAACTTCAGCGTTCCATTTATGGGCTGAAGCAAGCATCTCGGAGTTGGAACCTTCGTTTTGATCAAGTGATCAAGAGCTTTGGATTTGTTCCAAATTGCTACGAAGATTGTATCTACAAGAAAGTGAGTGGGAGCTCGGTGACGTTTCTGGTACTATATGTGGATGACATATTGATTATCGGAAATGACATCAACATGCTTAACGATGTGAAGAGTTATTTGAACAAGTGTTTTTCAATGAAAGACCTAGGTGAAGCTGCTTATATATTGGGCATCAAAATCTATAGAGATAGACAAATACGCCTGATAGCTTTAAGCCAAAGTACATACCTAGACAAAGTTCTGAAAAGGTTCAGAATGGATAAGGCAAAGAAAGGTTCAGTGCCTATGTTGTCAGGTAAGATATTGAGCAAGGCTCAGTGTCCAGCTACGGTAAATGATAGGGAAGCTATGAGCAAAGTGCCTTATGCCTCGGCCATAGGTTCCATCATGTATGCCATGCTGTGTACTAGACCGGATGTGTCCAGTGCTCTTAGTTTGACGAGCAGATATCAAAGTGATCCAGGAGTGGAACACTGGACAGCCGTGAAGAACATCCTAAAGTACCTAAATAGAACTAAAGAAATGTTCTTAGTCTATGGGGGTGATGAACAGCTTGTCGTAAAAGGTTACGTCGATGCTAGTTTCGACACCGACAAGGATGATTCTAAATCTCAGACAGGATACGTTTATATTTTGAATGGAGGAGCTGTGAGCTGGAGAAGCTGCAAGCAAAGCGTGATCGCGGGATCTACAGTAGAAGCGGAATACATGGCTGCTGCAGAAGCGTCAAGTGAAGGAGTTTGGATCAGAAACTTCATCACTGAGCTTGGCGTGGTTCCAGATGCATTGGACCCACTGGAGATATTGTGTGACAACACTGGCGCCATAGCACTCGCTAAGGAACTAAGATATCATCCAAAGACCAAGCATATCAACCGCAAGTTTCATATATTCCGAGATTATATAGCAGATGGATATCTGAAGATTAGCAAAGTACATACGGATCTGAATGTCGCGGATCCATTGACTAAACCTCTTCCACGTGTAAAACATGATCAACACCTCAGTGCCATGGGTGTGAGATTGTTGCCAGATGTAAACTAGATTATTGACTCTAGTGCAAGTGGGAGACTGTTGGAATTATGCCCTAGAGGCAATAATAAAGATGTTATTATTATAATTCTTGTTCATGATAAAGTTTATGTTCCATGCTGGAATTGTATTAAGCGGAAACTTTAATACTTGTGTGGTTTGTAAACAACACCGTGTCCCTAGTACGCCTCTATGGACTAGCTCATTGATCAATGATGGTTAAGGTTTCCTAACCATAGACATGAGTTGTCAATTGATAATGAGATCATATCATCGGGAGAATGATATGGTGGATAGACACAAACAAAGCAGAGCAATTAGATCGTGTCATCGTGTTCGTCTTTGCGAAGCTTTTCCTATGTCAAATATTGTATTCCTTAGACCATGAGATAATGCAACTCCCTGGTATCGGAAGAAAGCTTTGAGGTCATCAAACGTCATCCTATGAGAGGGTGATCATAAAGGTGTCTCTCAGGTGATCGGAAAGTATCTGTTGGGTTGTATGTATCGAGATGGAATTTGTCCCTCCCAAGTCGGAGAGATATACTTCGGGCCCACTCGGTAATCGATATCAACACCGCTTGCAAGCATGTGGTTAAGGAGTTAATCACAAATTGATATCGGATTACGGAACGAGTAAAGTACTTGCTGTGAACGAGATTGAACTAGGTATGACGGTACCGACGATCGAATCTCGGGCAAGTAAAATATCGCGAGACGAAGGGAATATATATATGGGATTGATTGAATCCTGGCATCATGGTTCATCCGATATGATCATCGATGAATGTGTGGGAGTCAATATGGGTGCCCAGACCCCGTTGTTGATTATTGATAGAAGATCATGTCTGCATATTCTCGAACCCGCAGGGTCACACACTTAACGTATCTCGACGCTAGGATAGATTGGATAATTGGTTTATGAACTTTTGTTCGGAGTCTCGGATGGGATCCGGGATATCACAAGAGGTTCCGGAATGGTCCGGAGAATAAGATTCATATAAGGCAGTGCAGTTTTTGGAGTTCGGAATTGTTCCGGGTTAATCGATATTGTACCGGAAGCTTCTAGAACCTTCCGGAAGGGGACCAACGTGGCCCCACCTTCTGGGAGGGGGCATGGGCCTATGAGGGAGTGTCCTGGCCGCATTGGGCCAGGGGCACAAGGCCCCATAGGGCCCAGCCGATTCTAGAGAGATTTAAATCGTTTAAACTAGAGATAGGATTTCTAGATAAGGGAGAGTTTAAATTGTTTAAACTAGAGATGGGCTTGGAGGAGGGGCAAGGGCTGGCCGCCCCCCCCCTCTATATATAGAGGGGTGGTGCGCCCCCTCCCCCCCACACACCTTCCTCCAAGCCCTAGCAGCCTTGCTATCTTCCTCTCTCCCTCCCGACTGTTTATAGGCGAAGCCCTGCAGCAGAAATTCTCCACCATATACACCACGCCATCGTGCTGTAGATCCAATCTATCTCTCCACCATACTCGCTGGTCCGAGGAAGGAGGAGACGTCGAGGTGCTGCACGTGTGCATCTCACGGAGGCACCGCCACTTGTGGTGCTAGATCGGATCGGATCGCGAGGAGGAGAAGCGAGTACGACTACATCACCCACGTTCCGACGAACGTTCCGCTGTGCGAATCTTCAAGGGTATGAAGATCTAATCCAATCTCTCTCGTTGTTTGCATCTCCTAGATTAGATCTTGGCTTTCCCTCTGTTCGCTCCGTAGAAAATTTTGATTTACTATGTCGCGAAACCCTTCAGTGGTATCAGAGCTAGATCTATGCGTAGATGTGTTTCACGAGTAGAACGCAACATGGTTGTTGCGGGCGTTGATGTTTTCTGTTGCAATCCTCTTGTTTGTGTTCTTCTTATGACGCGGGATAGTGAGATTGAAGCGGTCCAGGCCAACCTTACGCGACGTCGTTCGCGAGACCGGCTCCGCACTTGACGTGTGGCTTGTTCCACACATGCGGCTGGTGGATGTCAGTTTCTCTCACTATAGTTGTCATGGGATTAACACCGGAGTTTGGCAACCATAATATCACCGTTGTGGCTTTCCGTAGGTAAGAATCGTTCTTAGCATCTACTCCCATAAAGCCACGTAAAACATGCAACAAAAAAGTAGAGGCGTCTAACTTGTTTTTGCAGAGAGTGTTTTCTGTGATATGGTATGGCCCAAGATGTGATGTGTATATTGTATGTGATGATCATGTTTTGTAATGTTTCACGACTTGCATGTCGATGAGTACACAACCGGCAGGAGCCATATGGTTGTCTTTATAATTGTGTATGACCTGCGAGTCAACTTCTTATACGCCATGTAATATGGCTAGAATGACCAATGATATGGCTAGAATCAAGGCATAGTTTGTGATAATGTGCCCATATTTGGCATGCATGTCTATAATGGGATGACTAACAATGTTGTAGCACAAAGTTTTCCTTTTCGACGCACAGAAAAATCATTTTCTATTTTCTGAGTGCCGAAAGAGGGGGGGATTTGTGAAGCAACCACCAAATTGAAGTTTCAAAATGGTAACATACTATTTTTCAAAAATACTAGACCACCTAGAATGTACAATTTCCCAACCTGAGTATCTCAAACCTTTTATTCCATCCCTGGTGAAAAAGACAAATCCTGCCGAATCGGCTGGAAGTGGGTAAGATATGAACTACAGGTACATGATTCCATGCTGATGATTTTTTGTAAAAATAATTTTTAGGTTCACAACATGTTATTTCATCAGAGATCCAATGCTAGTTTTGCGAGCCTCAGCCCCTAGCTAAGAATATTTATGAAAACCCTTCAAGTTTGACCAGACATTCAAATGTGCATAACTAATTCAAAAAAAATCAAAAAAATACAAAACCTTCGCATGGTGTCATGTTATGTGACATAGTTCTGAGGAAAAATATCTAACTTGGTTTTAGAAATGGTCGAAAAAAACTTGCTTAGAAATGGGGTGGTTTACCCTAGCTTTGGAGCCCATTTCTACCCCATTTTGGGTGAGGGTGAGTTGTACTTCACAAAAGGGATCAGGGTGAGGATGAGTTGTATTGTACATATGAGAAAAACGTTGGAATCTCATACAAACATAGAAAAGTGACATAGCTACATATGTTGAAATTCAAATTTACCATCATATTTGAATTTTGTCCAAATTATCAACAAGTGACAAATTATTATAATAACAAATGTTTACAACAACAAGTGCCAAATTATTACAACAACAAGTGTCAAATGTTTACAACAATAACAAATGTTTACAATAACAAATGTCTATTTCTTTTGGCTCTTTTTACCCCTCGTTTTCTTCTCCTTCACAAGTTTCACACCACACAATAGGTTTATGCTCTTCTTTTTCTTACCATTACCATCTGGCCTCCCCACAGCACGTCCAAGAGTCTCCTTCACCTCCTGCACCTCCTCAACAACCTCATGATCATGATCCAGAGCCTCATCAACATGGTCACTTTGCACCAGAGCCTCAACAACATGGTCACTTTGCACCAGAGCCTCAACAACTTGGTCAGTTTGCACCAGAGCCTCAACAACAGGCTCATTTTGCACCAGAGCCTCAACAACAGGCTCATTTTGCACCAGAGCCTCAACAACAGGCTCATTTTGCACTAGAGCCTCAACAACAGGCTCATTTTGCCCCTCATTTTGCACCAGAGCTTCCAAATCAGAAACGGTGTGCCCTAAAGCCTCAACAGTTTGCACATCATCCTCCAAAACAAGTTCAGATTGCACCTCAGCAGCACCAAACATGATCTGGTTAGTTCTCTTCTTTCTTTGGCCATTGATTCTTGCCCTTTTCACTGGCCAGCATTCGTCAACAACAAGAGGTGGGCCTTTTTCTCCACGCTTCCTCCTGAAAACAAGCAATTTAGCTGGGGGAGAAAAATCATCAACAAGAAATGGGATAGATTTTGTATGAACATACTTTGGCTTTTCAGCAGTGTATCTGCACTTGGTAGAGCCAGCTCGGTGTCCAAGTTCTTCACAGAGTTTGCATCTATTCTTGTTACCTTTTTGGGCCCTTTTTGGCTTGGCATCTTTCTTTTCATCTTTCTTTCCCTTCTTGCTGCTCCCACCTTTCTCAAACCAAGCCTTGAATCTACTCTGCTTGGGCCTGCCAGCCTTTCTTTTCATCAAAGGAGGACACAAGGAGAACTGAATGTCCACTTCAGGCCACTGAGACTGATCTGTAAGTGCTGGAATTGGTGTTCCATATGCAGCCTTGAATTTTGCTACAGAATAATACTCATGCAAATATGGGTGCATATTTAGCTTGTGTTTGGAGGCCAAGAAAAGTATGGCATGCTCACAAGGCTTCCCAGTGTGTTGCCACTCAAGGCATGTGCATTCATGCAATTGAGTGTCAACAACATGCCTCCTGCCAGTCTTTGTATATCTGACTTCAGCACCCCACAATGAGGATTTCTCAACACGCAAATGTGCAAGATTTCTGCTCCTGTTGACCACCTGCTGCACAACATCAGGAAGCTTATCTCCTTGAAGAACATCACCAAGCCTTCTTCTCAATTCCCACAACCTCATGATCATGATCCTGATCTGGTCAACCATGTCATGGACAGGCAAGTCTTTTAACTCCTTCACTTTGTTGTTGAAACTTTCTGCCAAATTATTGTTGATATGATCACATTTGATGGCAGTGTTAAAACCAGACCTGTACCATAAAAGAGAATGGTAGGTTTCCAACCATGTACAAAACTTGACCCTATCCTCCTCAGAGCATGCCGCCTTAATCTTCTCAAGGTGATATGAATGTGTCTGCCTGGTGTAAGATCTTGCTGCTGGCCACATGCGTCCAAAATCATCTCCTCTGAATTTTTTGATCAAATTCATCCACATATGGCCGAAGCACTCCCTCTGCTCAGCATGAGGGAAAACAATCTTCACTGCATTTTCTAAACCTTTACATGCATCTGTGTGCACTGCCAATGGAGAGACTGGCCCTATGCATCTTTTCAACTGCATCATGAACCATGTCCATGATGCCTCTGTCTCAGACTGAAACATGCCAATAGCTACAGGGAACATCCAATTGTGTCCATCTAAAGCATTGCATGCTGCTAGTTGACCATTCCACTTTCCAGTCAAGAAAGATGAGTCTATACTCAAATATGGACGGCAACCTGCTTTGAAGCCATCGATGCAAGGCTTTAAAGCCATGAAGAATTTAGAGAAGAAGACTTTCCCATCAGCTGTTACCTCAGTATCTATCTCCACAACACTGCCAGGTGACCTCTTCTCTACTTCTGCTTTGAAGTTATAAAGCATTCGAAAGGTATTTGCCCAATCACCATATAGCTCTTTCATTGCCCTTTGCTTTGCCTTCCACACCGTAGTATAATTCAGCTTAATGGGGTACTGCTTTTCCAAGTCTATTTTCAGTCTCTTTGCAGTGCTGTTTGGTGTTGTGGCTAAAATGGGCTTGATCTTTTCTGCAACCCATAATTGTGATGTCATCTTTGTAACTGTTTGAGAACTTGTAATGCAAGTATGAGGTTTTGGAATTTGATTCACTCTTATTGTCCTTCCATCAGGTTGGCGTCTAGCAGATATATACCACTTGCAAGGCTTGGCACCACCATCATAACCTATGCATTTTGCATAGAACTTCTTTTTATCAGTCCACATAGTCTTGGTAGCAAACTCACGTTTGACTGCATATGTCCTGAAACACATCCTGAATTCATCCATGCTTGGAAACAATCTCCCAACTTCAATAACTGGGTCCTCTTTGTCATAAACTGTTACTAGCTCATCATCATGTGCATCATCTACATGAACTGCAGCATTTTCCAACAACTCTAGATCTATATCTGCCTCTTCATCTTTTAAATGGTTGTCACCATCATTTGCAGCTTCATCCCTCTTCTTCTCCTTGTCTCTGTCATCTATAGGAATGCCAAAAAGCTTTGCCATTTCAATGTCATCTATTGGTGCAATGACCAAATCAGTGCGGTCATGTATCTCAACTGAATTCCAATCAACAGTTACAATCCTTTGTGCATTACCATCTGCAGCCTCCCCTTGTGCATTAGCATCATCATCCTCCACTGTTAACACTTCCAACTCAGTAAGTATAGGCATTACTTGCCTTTGTGCAGCCCAATCATCCTCGACCATCTGAACAGCCAGCTTCGAGGCCACATATCCAACCCTCGAATCAGGTTTCAGATCAATGAGCTCTGCTAAAAACAGAACAGTTTTGCTTATCCTGAAGGGTTTCGCGGCATAGTAAATCAAAATTTTCTACGGAGCGAACAGAGGGAAAGCCAAGATCTAATCTAGGAGATGCAAACAACGAGAGAGATTGGATTAGATCTTCATACCCTTGAAGATTCGCACAGCGGAACGTACGTCGGAACGTGGGTGATGTAGTCGTACTCGCTTCTCCTCCTCGCGATCCGATCCGATCTAGCACCACAAGTGGCGGTGCCTCCGTGAGATGCACACGTGCAGCACCTCGACGTCTCCTCCTTCCTCGGACCAGCGAGTATGGTGGAGAGATAGATTGGATCTACAACACGACGGCGTGGTGTATATGGTGGAGAATTTCTGCTGCAGGGCTTCGCCTACAAACAGTCGGGAGGGAGAGAGGAAGGTAGCAAGGCTGCTAGGGCTTGGAGGAAGGTGTGTAGGGGGAAGGGGGCACACCACCCCTCTATATATAGAGGGGGAGAGGCCATCCCTTGCCCCTCCTCCAAGCCTATCTCTAGTTTAAACAATTTAAACTCTCCCTTATCTAGAAATCCTATCTCTAGTTTAAACGATTTAAACTCTCCCTTATCTAGAAATCCTATCTCTAGTTTAAACGATTCAAATCTCTCTAGAATCGGCTGGGCCCTATGGGGCCTTGCCCCCCTGGCCCAATGCGGCCAGGACACTCCCTCATAGGCCCATGCCCCCTCCCGGAAGGTGGGGCCACGTTGGTCCCCTTCCGGAAGGTTCTAGAAGCTTCCGGTACAATACCGATTAACCCGGAACAATTCCGAACTCCAAAACTGCACTGCCTTATATGAATCTTATTCTCCGGACCATTCCGGAACCTCTCGTGATATCCCGGATCCCATCCGAGACTCCGAACAAAAATTCATAAACCAATTATCCAATCTATCCTAGCGTCGAGATACGTTAAGTGTGTGACCCTGCGGGTTCGAGAATATGCAGACATGATCTTCTATCAATAATCAACAGCGGGGTCTGGGCACCCATATTGACTCCCACACATTCATCGATGATCATATCGGATGAACCACGATGCCAGCATTCAATCAATCCCATATATATATTCCCTTCGTCTCGCGATATTTTACTTGCCCGAGATTCGATCGTCGGTACCGTCATACCTAGTTCAATCTCGTTCACAGCAAGTACTTTACTCGTTCCGTAATCCGATATCACTTTGTGATTAACTCCTTAACCACATGCTTGCAAGCGGTGTTGATATCGATTACCGAGTGGGCTCGAAGTATATCTCTCCGACTTGGGAGGGACAAATTCCATCTCGATACATACAACCCAACAGATACTTTCCGATCACCTGAGAGACACCTTTATGATCACCCTCTCATAGGATGACGTTTGATGACCTCAAAGCTTTCTTCCGATACCAGGGAGTTGCATTATCTCATGGTCTAAGGAATACAATATTTGACATAGGAAAAGCTTCGCAAAGACGAACACGATGACACGATCTAATTGCTCTGCTTTGTTTGGGTCTATCCACCATATCATTCTCCCAATGATATGATCTCATTATCAATTGACAACTCATGTCTATGGTTAGGAAACCTTAACCATAATTGATCAATGAGCTAGTCCATAGAGGCGTACTAGGGACACGGTGTTGTTTACAAACCACACAAGTATTAAAGTTTCCGCTTAATACAATTCTAGCATGGAACATAAACTTTATCATGAACAAGAATTATAATAATAACATCTTTATTATTGCCTCTAGGGCATAATTCCAACATGTCCAACCGTTTCTCTCATCGATTTCATCAACTATATGTTCCCCTGTCTCAACCCTAACATAGTCACATTGCAATCATCAAATCGTAACAAAGAAACTTCTTACTCTGGCCCCCAAACCACACTATCCCCAATTTTTTCCACCATTTTCCTTACTGCCTCCTCTCCCATGTTTATTAGCTCTTGGGGATCAACATGTTCTAATTCCACCTCCCATTTAACAACCGTGTCTCTCTCAATGATCTGCGTGCTTCCATCAACTAAAACAACCCTAGAGGGAAAGAAATTGATGCGAAATTCGAAGGTTTGGCGCGCAACATCGTCTCCCCTGTTTTTGGCGGGCACTGTGAGCTAGCGGAAGCGAACAGAGAGCTCAACCTTAGAGAAATTAAGTGCAGAGATACGGGATATACCGATTAGAAGTCCCCTCTCCATGCTCCATATCGTTCCCCCTCGCCCCGTTCAGCACACCCTCGCCTCCACAATCTAGCATCAATGGGCACGCTCAGATCTCGAATTGAGAAGAATGGGAGACGAATTAGCTTTCAAATGGCACTCACCACCTTCGTCGTCGAATGAAAGCTCCGCCGCCTAAATTAATTACCGTGCCACCGCTGCCGGCGCCGAGAACGATGGGTGAGGTCCGCCGCCGCCGTCGGGGAAGCTACAGTCAGTGTTACGCGCGCTCTCGGTCGGAAGCGGTTGGTTTGACTGGCTGTCCCAACCAACCGGTTTGGCTTAACCCTAATATTGGAACAAAGTTAAATGTGTCCTTACGACCGATTTAAGGCCCGTGTGGCCCTGGGATATTAGTTGCCTCACATCCGTCGCATGCGAGCTATTCTTTTCAACGATATCGCTTTCCTTCCAATTCCATGTAAAGACGTCGCATAGGAGCTATAAGCCCAATCTTAGGTCGGTTTGGAGTGTGTGCTGCTAGGAGAGTTTCGTGTTCTGAGTCTAGCTAATTCCCTAGTTCTTATTAGTCGTGTTGGGCATGTGATCGTGTTGGACGCGGCATGTATCCCCGTTATTATTGAATAAAGCAATGAAAAACACCAGAAAAGGCGGTCGTATCTGCTCCGCCAGATCTCTCTCTAACCTAGCTCGAAATTAGGTTTTGTTTATCTCCAAAAACACCAGAAAAGTTTCGTCTTGGGATTTTGTCGTGGGGGGGAATACCGTACTTGGGGCATCGACATCTGGTGCTACATGGCTCACAAGACGATGGGCATCCGAGATTGGGACTTCATGAGACCGAGCAACAAGATGACCCTTAAAACTGGCGGACCTAGGCTCAATCAGCTGGAGGCAAAAGTTAAAATATCAAGGTTTGGGGTGGGGGCAAAAGGCTATTTTTTTCATCTAAGCCCTTCCTAAAAAAAATCTTCAAAGATTGGTCCAACTATAGGGGGGCGGTGGCCCCCCTTACATACACATAACTCTGCCTCTGGCCCTTAAGGAGGTCATGTTGGAGTGTCATGTTGTTGTGTCATTGAACGACAACGACACATATTAAAGAGTACGCGATGCTATTACTGGGGCACAACACCACCGTAAAGGGAGACAGGTACACCGAGCTTTCTGAGTCGACTTCTTGGATACTAAAAAATTCGTGGTCGATGGAATGGGGGAAGCCGGTTATATGAGGCTCCTGCGGGGGATGAGGCGAATGGGGGCATCCGCAGACTGATGCTCCGTCAGCATATCCAATGGATGCTTTTGACCTCTGCGGGCTGATGTCACTCCTACAAAGTGCCTAAGAGCACGTGTTGTAGCTGACTCTTAACTTACAGTAAGCTCTTCTTCTCTCTTCTCTTCTCTCTCCTCCAATTCTGCCAAAATATACTATTTTATCTCTTATAGTCAGCTGATGTCACCTTATTGTACTTGCTCTTAGTATTGTTTGACGTAAATGTGAAAGAAAAAAATAGCCTGAACTGCAAAGACTGAGAATTCAGGCGACTCAAGTCTTGTCACCGAGGACTCTACATGCAAACGTCTTGGTATTACCAATTTGGTCCTCTGGACTAGTATTCCCAAGCAGAGGGAGTACAAGTGTAAGTTTGGCAAGTCTAGGTAGCCTTAACTTGATAAGTGTGAGTGTCTTGAGTGGCTCGGCAAGTGCTTTGATGCAAAACTGCCGGTACCACACCTCTGGACTAGTATTCATGGCCCGCCGTGCACTTTGTATTCGTTGCCCGGGGCTATTTTTCAAGAACCAGGTGCATCGCATCTTTAAATTTGACCCTTCACATTTGCTCTGTTACTTCCTCTTTATTTTTTTTTATCATATGGTGGTTTATCATTTAGCATATTCTGACATCCATTCTTTTCCGTTAATAAACGGATAATACTGCTCTAGTTGCGTGTCATCTCAAATATTTCATGATTCCGAAATCGACAAGTTATATAACCAAAACTGCAGGATTCTCCTTCTACAACTTTTGGTTGCCATGCCTTCCACTTTATTTTATCACATGCCATACTTCATTTAATAAAAGGAACCGTAATCAAACAATAATAATGCGGTATATCCCTGCAGCAAAAACTATAATGAGGTAAGTATATGAGTGCGCATGATCGAAGTGGTCGTGGTGCTCGCCAATTTGTGGACAGGCAGGCAGGCAGAGCACATATGAAAAGTTAAAAAATCTTGTAAACATTTGCCGAGTTTGTTAGTCCTAGAGCGATGGTGGAGTGTTGTCGTTGAAGATTCTGCCGGAAATTTGATCCATAACCATTGAAATCGGATTAGAGCACGATCGATCCCATGTGTCGATTTAAGCGTCCTCAGAAATCATCATTGTACCAGCTCCAATGAGTTTTTTTTTAAAAGAGTTGAGGTTTAGACTAACACCAAAACGCCGCGGACAGAAATCACGAGCCAACATGGGTCTTTGCCTGTCACGAGGAATAATACTCACTACGATCCAAATTAATTGACTTAAGTTTTTTTTTAGATTTGAATGTATTTAGCACAGAAACATATCTAAATATATCTGAATCTAGACAAATCTGAGTCAATTAATTTGATAGAGGAAAATAAAAGATGCAGGTTTTATGTAAGCTATAGTAGTGAAACAAATACGCGAGGTGTACGTAAGGACCAGGGAGCTCAGTAGTAGTAAGATTGATGAACACTAGAGGAAAAAGGGCCATCCGTTCGCCACCTCTGGGAGCATTAGTCCCGGTTGCGCCACCAACCGGGACTAATGCTGGCACGCGTCCCGGTTGGAGCGGGCACGGGGCTAGGGGGCATGGGCCCCGGTTGGAGCCACCAACCGGGACTAAAGGTTTGGCCACAGCCACGTGGCGTGGCACGCACCTTTAGTCCCGGTTGCTGGCTCCAACCGGGACTAAAGACCCCTTGCCCTCTATAAATGCAACGCCCTAGCCCCCTCTGCCTCCACTCTGTTTTTTCGAATGGTGTAAGGTGTGAGGGTGTGTGCTAGTTTTTTCTCATGCATGCATTGAAGGTGTTTGTTGAAATGTTTGAGTGAAAAATCCAGTTAAATTTCTCATAGAACAAAAATATAGAAGGTGTCCGAGACGCACTTGAGCTTTCTCCACTTTATTTCCCTCGATCGAGGTTAGCAATCCTATCTTTTCTAGGTCATTGATACAATTCATGTGTCGGTGTGAATTGGTTATTTCACTATTTATGATGTCCTGTTTTTTGATAAACTTACTTATATGATGCAGATGAACGGTCGGGAATGGATGTACGGTGACCGGCGGGTAGCCGGGTATATCAAAGGCGTGGATAAATTTATCGATGTGGCTACGGCAAACAAAGAGAATGGATTTATACATTGTCCATGTGTTCAATGTCGGAACAACAAGGAGTACTCTTCCTCGAAAATCATTCGCGGCCACCTGATTATGAAAGGTTTCATGCCCAACTATAATTGCTGGACCAAGCACGGGGAAAGAGGGGTTATGATGGAAGATGGTGAAGAAGAAGATGATGATAACAACTATCATCATATGTTTCCTGAATACGGTGATACTGCTATGGAAGACAATGGAGAGGAAAAAGGTGAAGAACGGGCATCAGATGAGCTGGCTGATGAACTTGGTAGGGTCATTTCTGATGCAAAGCGAGACTGTGAAACAGAAAATGAGAAGTTGAAGTTAGAGGGCATGTTAGAAGATCACAAGAAATTGTTGTACCCAAATTATGAAGATGGCAGCACAAAGCTCGGTACCACACTGGAATTGTTACGATGGAAGGCAGAGTGTGGTCTAACTGACTCCTCATTTGAAAAGATGCTGAAAATAATGAAGCCGAAGTTTCCAAAACATAACAAACTTCCCGAGAGTACCTACGAAGCAAAGAAGACTCTTTGTCCTTTGGGATTAGATGTGCAAAAGATACATGCATGCATTAATGACTGCATCCTCTACCGCGGTAAGGAGTATGAGAATTTAGATAAATGCCCGGTATGCAACGCGTTGCGGTATAAGATCAGACGAGATGACCCTGGTGATGTTGAGGGAGAGCCCCTCCGGAAGAGGGTTCCTGCTAAGGTTATGTGGTATGCTCCTATAATACCAAGGTTGAAACGCATGTTCAGAAACAAAGAGCATGCCAGGTTGTTGCGATGGCACAAAGAAGACCGTAAGAAAGACGGGGAGTTGAGACACCCTGCTGATGGGTCACAGTGGAGAAAAATCGAGAGAGACTTCCCAGACTTTGCAGGTGACGCAAGGAACTTATGGTTTGGTCTAAGTACGGATGGCATGAATCCTTTTGGGGAGCAGAGCTGCAGTCACAGCACCTGGCCCGTGACTCTATGTATCTACAACCTGCCTCCTTGGTTGTGCATGAAGCGTAAGTTTATTATGATGCCAGTGCTCATCCAAGGCCCGAAGCAACCGGGCAACGACATTGATGTGTACCTTAGGCCATTAGTTGAAGAACTCTTACAGTTGTGGGGCAAACCAGGTGTACGTGCGTGGGATGAGAACAAACAGGAGCCATTTAATCTACGAGGGTTGTTATTCGTAACCATCAATGATTGGCCTGCTCTTAGTAACCTTTCAGGACAGACAAACAAAGGATATAAGGCATGCACCCACTGTTTAGATAAGACCGAAGGTACATATTTGCATAAATGCAAGAAGGTTGTGTACCTAGCGAATCGACGATTTCTTCCGACCAATCATCCCGTAAGAAAGAAAGGCAAGCATTTTAAAGGTGAGGCAGATCACCGGAAGAAGCCTGAACTCCCTGCTGGTGATGATGTATTTGGTATGGTCAAGGACATAGAAGTAATCTTTGGAAAGGGTCCCGGCGGTCAATCAGTTCCGAACGACGTCGCTACAGGACACGCACCCATGTGGAAGAAGAAATCTATATTTTGGGAGCTGCCATATTGGAAAGTCCTGCGTGTCCGCTCTTCAATCGACGTGATGCACGTGACGAAGAATCTCTGCGTGAACCTGCTAGGATTCCTAGGCGTGTATGGTAAGACAAAAGATACACCTGAAGCACGGGAGGACCAACAAATTATGAAAGACCCAAAGAACATGCATACAGATAACAAGACGGATAAAGGGCGTCACTTAAGTCGTGCCAGCTATGCTCTTACCAAAGCAGAGAAGGAAATCTTTTTTGAAGTCCTTTACAGTATCAAGGTGCCATCGGGCTTCTCATCTAATATAAAGGGGATAATAAATATGGCAGAGAAAAAGTTCCAAAACCTGAAGTCTCATGACTGTCACGTGATTATGACGCAGTTGCTTCCGATTGCATTGAGGGGGCTTCTACCGGAAAATGTTCGAGTACCCATTGTGAAGCTGTGTGCATTCCTCAATGCAATATCTCAGAAGGTAATCAATCCAGATATTCTGCCAAGGTTACAGAAGGATGTGGTACAATGTCTTGTTAGTTTTGAATTGGTGTTCCCACCATCCTTCTTCAATATTATGACGCATCTCCTGGTTCATCTAGTGGAAGAGATTGCCATTCTCGGTCCGGTATTTCTGCACAATATGTTCCCCTTTGAGAGGTTCATGGGAGTCTTAAAGAAATATGTTCATAACCGTGCTAGACCGGAAGGAAGCATCTCCAAGGGATATGGAACAGAGGAGGTCATTGAGTTTTGTGTTGACTTTATTCTTGACCTTAAGCCGATTGGTGTTTCTGACTCGCGGCATGAGGGAAGACTAAGTGGAAAAGGCACTCTGGGAAAGAAAGCAATGATATGTAGGGACGGGGATTCTTTCACTAAAGCACACTACACAGTTCTACATAATTCCACCTTGGCAGCTCCGTATATCAAGGAACACAAGAATATTGTACGCTCCAAAAACCCGGGGAAGCCTGAATCATGGATTACAGATGAACACATGAAGTCTTTCGGTGGTTGGATGCGGACACATCTCTTGAATGACACCACTGTTGGAGATCAGCTATACTTGTTGGCCGCGTCACCATCTTCTACTGTATTGAATTTCCAAGGGTACGAAATAAATGGGAATACATTCTACACGATCGCCCAAGATAAAAAGAGCACCAACCAAAATAGTGGTGTCCGCTTTGATGCAATAGACGAGAATGGACAAAAGGACACATATTATGGTTACATAGAGGAGATATGGGAACTAGACTATGGAGTCTCTTTTAAGGTCCCTTTGTTTCGCTGCAAATGGGTCAACCTGAATGGGGAAGGGGTAAAGATAGACCAGTTGTACGGAATGACAACAGTGGATCTCAACAAACTTGGTTATAGAGATGAACCATTCGTCCTAGCCAATGATGTGTCTCAGGTTTTCTATGTGAAGGACATGTCCTCCAAACCGAAAAAAAGAAAAAATATGCAAACGAATACATCATATGATGAGCCAAAGCGTCACATAGTTCTTTTAGGGAAAAGAAACATCATGGGAATCGAGGACAAGACAGACATGTCAGAAGATTATAATAAGTTTGATGAAATTCCGCCCTTCACAGTGAAAACTGACCCAAGCATTCCGTTAAGTAAAGAAGATGCTCCATGGTTACGTCTGAAGCGGTCATAAGGAATGACATATGCCAAGAAGTTCATGCTCATATTATGTAACTCTAGTTCATGTCTTTCGCGGTTTGTGGCTTGACCGAAGGATATCTTTCGCGGTTTGTGGCCTTTAGTCCCGGTTTTGTAGTCTCAGTTTTTAATATTAATAAATGTCTTGAGTGTTAGTCCCATTTTGTGGCTGGAGCGGGAGTGCCTCTATGACCAGTTTCTCGGAGATGCCGGAGGACTGGGCTCCGTCGGCATCTCCCTGAAACTGGCCGCAGTGGTGTCCCTGCTCTCGAAAACCATCTTGCAGCTTGTAACTTCACTAACTAGATCAATACGCCTCGGAGCTAACTAATTTCACATATTAGGGAGTGCCTCTATGACCAGTTTCTCGGAGATGCCGGAGGACTGGGCTCCGTCGGCATCTCCCTGAAACTGGCCGCAGTGGTGTCCCTGCTCTCGAAAACCATCTTGCAGCTTGTAACTTCACTAACTAGATCAATACGCCTCGGAGCTAACTAATTTCACATATTAGGGAGTGCCTCTATGACCAGTTTCTCGGAGATGCCGGAGGACTGGGCTCCGTCGGCATCTCCCTGAAACTGGCCGCAGTGGTGTCCCTGCTCTCGAAAACCATCTTGCAGCTTGTAACTTCACTAACTAGATCAATACGCCTAGGAGCTAACTAATTTCACATATTAGGGAGTGCCTCTATGACCAGTTTCTCGGAGATGCCGGAGGACTGGGCTCCGTCGGCATCTCCCTGAAACTGGCCGCAGTGGTGTCCCTGCTCTCGAAAACCATCTTGCAGCTTGTAACTTCACTAACTAGATCAATACGCCTAGGAGCTAACTAATTTCACATATTAGGGAGTGCCTCTATGACCAGTTTCTCGGAGATGGCGGAGGACTGGGCTCCGTCGGCATCTCCCTGAAACTGGCCGCAGTGGTGTCCCTGCTCTCGAAAACCATCTTGGAGATGCCTCAAACTGGCTGGAGGACTGGACTCACAAGGATGCATATTTATAGTACAAGCAGCTCGGCATAATGTCGACACTCACGACATAATGTCGACACTCACCCCTATTATTAGTGCTGACTCATCTTTAGTCCCGGTTGGTGTCTCCAACCGGGACTAAAGGTTCATCTTTAGTCCCGGTTGGTGACACCATCCGGGACAAGGTACAAGCCGCACGACATAATGTCGACACTCACCCCTATTATTAGTGTTGTCTGGCCCACTCTGCCGCAATCCCTTTAGTCCCGGTTTGTGACTACATCCGGGACTAAATGTGTGCCGAACAATGATCATGTTTCGCAAAATACCAGACTTGGTATATTGATCATGTTTCGAAAAAACCTTCACAAAATGACCTATCATGTTCGAGGTTTCATGGCTTTCGGTCCAAATGACCGATGTTATGTGCTGAATCACGGCATAGTTTGTGATGTTGTGCCCATATTATGCATGTGTGTGGACATTGGTATGTAGAACAATGTTGCAGGAGGAAGTTTTCCTTTTTGTCGCACGGAAAATCCCTTTTCCATTTTCCGAGCGCAAAAACGGGTCGTTTTGTGAAGTAACCACCAAAATGCCGTTTCAGAATGCTACCGTCCTATTTTCCTAAAATACTAGACCACCTTACATGGACTATATCCCAACCGGTACATCTCAAACCTTTTCGTCCATCCCGGGTAAAAAGGACAAATGTCAGCCGAATCGGCAGGAAGTGGGTCCGGTTTGTACTACAGGTACATGATCTATCGCCCGTGATTTTTTGAAAAAATCATTTTTAGACTCGCAATATGTGGTTTCTTCAGAGATCCAATGCAAGTTCTAACGATGCCCGTCCCCTATCTTCATGCACACCGGTTCGACCATAGTTAGAAATTCAGATAATTCAAAACGGGCATAATAAATTCAAAAAAAAACCCGAACAATGAAAATCCTTCGCGTGGTGTCATATTATGTTACATAGTTGAAAGGAAAATACCAGACTTGGTATATTGATCATGTTTCGAAAAAACCTTCACAAAATGACCTATCATGTTCGAGGTTTCATGGCTTTCGGTCCAAATGACCGATGTTATGTGCTGAATCACGGCATAGTTTGTGATGTTGTGCCCATATTATGCATGTGTGTGGACATTGGTATGTAGAACAATGTTGCAGGAGGAAGTTTTCCTTTTTGTCGCACGGAAAATCCCTTTTCCATTTTCCGAGCGCAAAAAACGGGTCGTTTTGTGAAGTAACCACCAAAATGCCATTTCAGAATGCTACCGTCCTATTTTCCTAAAATACTAGACCACCTTACATGGACTATATCCCAACCGGTACATCTCAAACCTTTTCGTCCATCCCGGGTAAAAAGGACAAATGTCTGCCGAATCGGTAGGAAGTGGGTCCGGTTTGTACTACAGGTACATGATCTATCGCCCGTGATTTTTTGAAAAAATCATTTTTAGACTCGCAATATGTGGTTTCTTCAGAGATCCAATGCAAGTTCTAACGATGCCCGTCCCCTATCTTCATGCACACCGGTTCGACCATAGTTAGAAATTCAGATAATTC
The DNA here is from genome assembly GCA_910589765.1 of Avena atlantica. NCBI lineage: Eukaryota > Viridiplantae > Streptophyta > Magnoliopsida > Poales > Poaceae > Avena > Avena atlantica. The sequence goes on along the minus strand of OU342736.1, from coordinate 497,853,433 downwards.
AAAACGGGCATAATAAATTCAAAAAAAGCCCGAACAATGAAAATCCTTCGCGTGGTGTCATATTATGTTACATAGTTGAAAGGAAAAATACCAGACTTGGTATATTGATCATGTTTCGAAAAAACCTTCACAAAATGACCTATCATGTTCGAGGTTTCATGGCTTTCGGTCCAAATGACCGATGTTATGTGCTGAATCACGGCATAGTTTGTGATGTTGTGCCCATATTATGCATGTGTGTGGACATTGGTATGTAGAACAATGTTGCAGGAGGAAGTTTTCCTTTTTGTCGCACGGAAAATCCCTTTTCCATTTTCCGAGCGCAAAAAACGGGTCGTTTTGTGAAGTAACCACCAAAATGCCGTTTCAGAATGCTACCGTCCTATTTTCCTAAAATACTAGACCACCTTACATGGACTATATCCCAACCGGTACATCTCAAACCTTTTCGTCCATCCCGGATAAAAAGGACAAATGTCTGCCGAATCGGTAGGAAGTGGGTCCGGTTTGTACTACAGGTACATGATCTATCGCCCGTGATTTTTTGAAAAAATCATTTTTAGACTCGCAATATGTGGTTTCTTCAGAGATCCAATGCAAGTTCTAACGATGCCCGTCCCCTATCTTCATGCACACCGGTTCGACCATAGTTAGAAATTCAGATAATTCAAAACGGGCATAATAAATTCAAAAAAAAACCGAACAATGAAAATCCTTCGCGTGGTGTCATATTATGTTACATAGTTGAAAGGAAAAATACCAGACTTGGTATATTGATCATGTTTCGAAAAAACCTTCACAAAATGACCTATCATGTTCGAGGTTTCATGGCTTTCGGTCCAAATGACCGATGTTATGTGCTGAATCACGGCATAGTTTGTGATGTTGTGCCCATATTATGCATGTGTGTGGACATTGGTATGTAGAACAATGTTGCAGGAGGAAGTTTTCCTTTTTGTCGCACGGAAAATCCCTTTTCCATTTTCCGAGCGCAAAAAACGGGTCGTTTTGTGAAGTAACCACCAAAATGCCGTTTCAAAATGCTACCGTCCTATTTTCCTAAAATACTAGACCACCTTACATGGACTATATCCCAACCGGTACATCTCAAACCTTTTCGTCCATCCCGGGTAAAAAGGACAAATGTCTGCCGAATCGGCAGGAAGTGGGTCCGGTTTGTACTACAGGTACATGATCTATCGCCCGTGATTTTTTGAAAAAATCATTTTTAGACTCGAAATATGTGGTTTCTTCAGAGATCCAATGCAAGTTCTAACGATGCCCGTCCCCTATCTTCATGCACACCGGTTCGACCATAGTTAGAAATTCAGATAATTCAAAACGGGCATAATAAATTCAAAAAAAATCCGAAAAATGAAAATCCTTCGCGTGGTGTCATATTATGTTACATAGTTGAAAGGAAAAATACCAGACTTGGTATATTGATCATGTTTCGAAAAAACCTTCACAAAATGACCTATCATGTTCGAGGTTTCATGGCTTTCGGTCCAAATGACCGATGTTATGTGCTGAATCACGGCATAGTTTGTGATGTTGTGCCCATATTATGCATGTGTGTGGACATTGGTATGTAGAACAATGTTGCAGGAGGAAGTTTTCCTTTTTGTCGCACGGAAAATCCCTTTTCCATTTTCCGAGCGCAAAAAACGGGTCGTTTTGTGAAGTAACCACCAAAATGCCGTTTCAGAATGCTACCGTCCTATTTCAGAATGCCGGTTAGACCACCAAAATCCAAACACTTCTTATGTTTAAAGTTTTTCTAAATTCCAAATTGATATTAAAAAAATATAAGTTAATTCATTTTTAATTGTAAATGGTTCATATTTTAAATGGTTACATTAATTATTTTTTAAAACAGAAAATGTTTTTGAATTATTTATTTAAATCCAAACACTTTTTATGTTTAAATTTTTTCTAAATTCCAAATTAATATTCAAAAATATAAGTTAATTCATTTTAAAAGGTTACATTAATTATTTTTTAAAAATAGAATATGTTTTTGAATTATTTATTCAAATCCATACACTTCTTATATTTAAAGTTTTTCTAAATTCCAAATTAATATTCAAAAATATAAGTTAATTCATTTTAAAAGGTTACATTAATTATTTTTTAAAAATAGAATATGTTTTTGAATTATTTATTCAAATCCATACACTTCTTATATTTAAAGTTTTTATAAATTCCAAATTAATATTAAAAAATATAAGTTAATTCATTTTAAAAGGTTACATTAATTATTTTTTAAAAATAGAATATGTTTTTGAATTATTTATTCAAATCCATACACTTCTTATATTTAAAGTTTTTCTAAATTCCAAATTGATATTAAAAAAATATAAGTTAATTCATTTTTAATTGTAAATGGTTCATATTTTAAATGGTTACATTAATTATTTTTCAAAACAGAAAATGGTTTCGAATTATTTATTCAAATCCAAACACTTTTTATGTTTAAAGTTTTTCTAAATTCCAAATTAATTATCATTTAAAAAACATTACAAATTTAAACCCCAAAATAAAAAATAAGGCGGGAACAGAGAGAAAATAACTGAAAAAATTTGAAAACAGGGGAATACGTCCCGGTTGGAGCCACCAACCGGGACGGAAGAGCCCCCTGCGCGCGCGCCCCTTCACCTGTTGAAAATTGGACCATAGGTCCCGGTTGGTGGCTCCAACCGGGACGTATGCACCTTTAGTCCCGGTTGGAGCCACGAACCGGGACTAAAGGCCCTTTAGTTATAACCGTGCCTCCTCTTCTTCTTCCCTTCCCCACTCACTTCTCTGCCTCTGCCCGCGCCCTCGCCGACGACGACGCCGCCAGGCTGCCCCCGCCACCGCCGCGCGCTCCCCGTAGCGGCTCCGTCGTCAACGCCTCCGCCTCCGGCCGCCGCCCGCGTCTCTTCCCGCGCGCCGACGACCGCGCCGCCCGCGCGTCTCCTTCCCCCGACAACCGCCGGCCGCGCCCGCGTCTCTGCTTCCCGTCGACGACGCGCCCACCGCCGCGCGTCTCCTTCCCCCACCATCGCGCGTCAGGTACGGCGCCGCCCCTCCCTGCCTCTCTGTCCTCCCGCTCCCTCTGCTGCTGGTGGCAAAACAGAGCACCCGAATTAGATTTTTTTGAACGGATTACGCGTGCAGAGCACCCGAAATATATTGCTGCAATAATGTCGCTGGAGTACAGGAGGCCTAAGAAATAAAAATTACACAGAGGCCCAGAAAATAAGCACCGAGGACCCTAAAAGAAACTTGAAAAAGCAATCAAGTCCACCATCTTCTTCCTCCTCCAGATCGACGAAGAAGCTCCGGTATCGGCCCGCACCTTGCCACAGGGGACGACCGACACACAGGGCGAAGCAGCGAAGGAGCGGCAGCCCTACTGCCCTTGAGTCCGACGTGTTGACGAAGCATCAGCCGCCAAGAAGCCGCCGGAGAGAAGCTCCCGGATCGAAACCGCCGCGACAGGAAGCCAACACCTACACACCACAAGCCACCACCATGGTCGCTTGGTTCCGGAGTTCCTTGAGTTAGGGTTTGCGCCCCTCGGAACCCCGATTAACTTGTCGAGCATGCTTTAGGGTTACATTCCAATGCACATTAACTTGTCGTATCATCATCATTGCTTGAGCATTGCATCGATTCCATGTGTTGATTGTTTCCCTTTCTTTCCGGTGATTTGGTTCTTCTCGGTAGAATACGATATCGAGATCGAGATCGAAGACCGAGATCAAGACCATAGATAGATCTAATTAAATCACAAGTTTAATTAGAACACCCTAGTAACCCTAACAGGTGATTCCGGAGTTCCTTGAGTTAGGGTTTGCGCCCCTCGGAACCCCGATTAACTTGTCGAGAATGCTTTAGGGTTACATTCCAATGCACATTAACTTGTCGTATCATCATCATTGCTTGAGCATTGCATCGATTCCATGTGTTGATTGTTTCCCTTTCTTTCCGGTGATTTGGTTCTTCTCGGTAGAATACGATATCGAGATCGAGATCGAAGACCGAGATCAAGACCATAGATAGATCTAATTAAATCACAAGTTTAATTAGAACACCCTAGTAACCCTAACAAGTGATTCCGGAGTTCCTTGAGTTAGGGTTTGCGCCCCTCGGAACCCCGATTAACTTGTCGAGCATGCTTTAGGGTTACATTCCAATGCACATTAACTTGTCGTATCATCATCATTGCTTGAGCATTGCATCGATTCCATGTGTTGATTGTTTCCCTTTCTTTCCGGTGATTTGGTTCTTCTCGGTAGAATACGATATCGAGATCGAGATCGAAGACCGAGATCAAGACCATAGATAGATCTAATTAAATCACAAGTTTAATTAGAACACCCTAGTAACCCTAACAGGTGATTCCGGAGTTCCTTGAGTTAGGGTTTGCGCCCCTCGGAACCCCGATTAACTTGTCGAGCATGCTTTAGGGTTACATTCCAATGCACATTAACTTGTCGTATCATCATCATTGCTTGAGCATTGCATCGATTCCATGTGTTGATTGTTTCCCTTTCTTTCCGGTGATTTGGTTCTTATCGGTAGAATACGATATCGAGATCGAGATCGAAGACCGAGATCAAGACCATAGATAGATCTAATTAAATCACAAGTTTAATTAGAACACCCTAGTAACCCTAACAGGTGATTCCGGAGTTCCTTGAGTTAGGGTTTGCGCCCCTCGGAACCCCGATTAACTTGTCGAGAATGCTTTAGGGTTACATTCCAATGCACATTAACTTGTCGTATCATCATCATTGCTTGAGCATTGCATCGATGCCATGTGTTGATTGTTTCCCTTTCTTTCCGGTGATTTGGTTCTTCTCGGTAGAATACGATATCGAGATTGAGATTGAAGACCGAGATCAAGACCATAGATAGATCGAAGACCTTTTGTAGCCTTATACTCATGTTCCCCTCTCATAGCCTTAGGGTTTAGGGTTTCTCTTCATTTTTATTATTGTGTATGTATATATTAGGGTTTCACCTTCGATCCGGAAAATATTCGTTAGCCGCTTTGACTTATTCGTAACTTTCTCCTTTAGCCGCTTTGACTTATTCGTTTTTCCACCTATGCAGAAAATATGGACCCACACGTCAGAGACGAAGAAAAGGAAGAGTTGATCCAAGGTGTGATCCGTGGGGAAGATAATTTAGACGTATCAACGTTTCTGAACAACTCCGGTGAGGGTGATCCTCTTTTTACCGGAGTAGACAACTTGTTTGAGGTTGAAGGTGTTGCCTTCCGCGAGGGAGAAGGCGATGCCTTGTGTAATCGAGAAGACGACCGCTCCGGCGAGGTGCATGTAATATAAATCAATTCATTAATTAATCATCTGCTATCTATATAGAAATAGTAACGACGATCTTTCTTCTTTTAGCCCTCCGGATCGAAGGAATCTACTGAAAAGAGCAGACGAGGCCCAACCAAAAAGTTGCAAGACCATGAGAGGTTTAGGATCGAAGATGTCGCTGAAGACGGCAGACCGACAGCTCCCGAAGTTGTCGCAACCAAATTTGTGGCACAATGCGGAGTAATCGTTAGGGACTTAATCCCGATCACCATTAGAAATTGGAATAGGCCTGCTAAAGCGGATGAAGAGGGAACATGTTTATTTGTCCCTAACCACGCCAAAGATTTACTGTGGAAGAGGCTCATGGTTAATTTCAAACTACCGAAGATAGAGCTGGATCCAAATGCGGAGGATCCAGTTGAGGACACCTTACAACATGGGAGAGCCATGGAGGCTAAGGTCAGGGAGTGGGCTTTGAAGAAGATGGCCTAGTGTTTCACCAACTGGAAGAAAAGATTGCACCTTGACTATGTCGTGAAAGAGAAGACTCCGGATTTCAAGAAGACTCAGTTTCAGAAGATAAAACCATTCTGGGCTGAGTTTGTGGAATACAAGACATCGGAAAAGGCTAAGGAAATGTCTGCAAAGAATAAGCTGAATGCTGCTAACAAGAAGTATCACCATACTATGGGGCAAGGTGGCTACAGGGCTGGCATTCCTAAGTGGGAGAAACTTGAGGAAGAACTGCGTGCTAAAAAGATCACTCCAGAGACAGACGATTGGGTAGAACGTGCAAGGAATTGGTTTTACGGGCATGGGGGCACGTTGGACTCGGAAGGGAGGTGTATATATAACATACGACATAAAGAAGACCCCTTGCCAATTGAGAGGATGAGAAAAGCAGTAAAGGCTGTTAAAGATGGGGACTTCATTCCCGATAGAGAGAATGATGAGCTCACACTCGCCCTTGGAAATAAGGAACATGATGGACGAACACGAGGCACAATAGGCTCCCAATCATGGAGGACTGGGTTTCCCGAAGAGAGGAAGAAATATCCTGATAGAAGCCGTCAGAGGAGTAAGGACAGGGCGGCAGTTGAAGCAGAAAGTCAGAAAGAGCGAATGCGTTTAATTGAAGAACGATTAAAGCAACAACAAGATGAAATTAACTCACTTAAAGAGCAAAGTACTACCGGCCCATCTCAGCAGCACACTGCATTCGATGCTACCGGCCTATCGAATAATCGAAAAAGCAGTGTGGCTTCCACCGAGGTCCCGGGTGATGACAATGGCGATGCCGATGATGCACCGACGATGGCTCCTGTTGGCTACCCAGTGGATGATATCACAGAGATGACACACTGCGAGCTACATGTCAAAGTTGTGAACATATCAATGAAGGTGGCGGTCGGCTATGCCTTACCAATTGGACCCACACCAACTTACCACAGTCGTCCGGTTCCAGAGGGCTACGCTGTTGTCGGCGTGGATGAAATCATGCCCACCTTTGAGGTTTTGGATCTTCACTACCCTGCTGGTGAAGGGGATGTGACTGTGCTGGGTGACGCAAAAAACGTCACCATTCTATGGCCGAAGGATTGTATCGTGCTTCGAAATCACACGCCAAGGCCATCTTCGCCGCCGCCTCACCCGTCTCCGCGAGGTCGTCGCCGCCGCGGCAGCCGTCTTCGTCGCCTCACCCGGCTCCGTCGCCTCACCCGTCTCCGGTGCAGCCATCGCCGCGGGAGCCATCGCCGGCGCCTCAGGATAAAAAGCGTAAGCGTACCGCTACTGTGCGTCGTAAGCGATCGCCGAAACGTAAACAAGAGCCTCTTCCAAAAGTACCAACGGTTCCTCCCAAGAGAGCTTATGACTGTACTGAAGAGGAGACTGCGGCGATCGTTGATGCGGAAACGACAGCGTTTTTCGCTAAGCTGAGGCGGCCGAAAGAGCCAGAGTTCCCTAGAACCAAAGAAGAAAAAGCCAAAGTGTTGAAAATGCTAAAGACTCTTCATCAACCCGAGCCAAAGCTGTCATCAGACTATGAGCGTTCTATTCTCAAGTCACATGCGGCACAAAAAGCCTCGAAGAGCAGACTGATGCAAGCGGGAAATCTGTTGCCCAGCTCGGAGAACAAGCAAAACAGACTTGCGCCCCTCTCAAGGTGATTTCTCAAACCAATGTGGGGTCGAGCAAATATGGGGCCGAAGAGCAGTATGATCCAGAGGTAGTTGCACAATACGGAGAAGCTGCCGCTGCTCAAGGTATGAGTATTGCCCAGTACTTATCCCAGTTAGAGTTCTTCCCCGTGAGTGAAGTAGCATACCAATACCAGTACGGAAAACCTCTCGTCAAACCTGAGGAGGTAAACAATCTTCCAACAAAAATGCGAAGATTGCATAACTGGTACTTGCATGCCACAAAGGCCGGGGCTAACTGGATAGTGCTGAGGGTTACAAAAAAGCATCATGGGAAAGATAAGGATGACATGATATCCATTGAATTTGATGAACTATTTCAATTATTCAATCAAGACGCCTTGGACAAATCGATCATGAGTTCCTATTGTCTGTAAGTACTAATTCTGTAATTAACTTAGTCTCCATCTATGTTATTTTGTTTATTGCATGTATATAATCATACTTTAATATGCAGAATGAAGATTCTCGAATGCAGCAGAGGATAAATCTATGACATTGGCTTCATTGACCCATATTGGGTTCATGAAGCTAATCTCAAAATAAGCCCCCAGGATACGGAGGATAATATAGTACACGCGTTAAGGTTTCAAGAAACCAAAAGGGAAATACTATTTCCTTACAACTTCTAGTGAGTGTTATTGTCTTGTATACACTTTCTATTTCGCTTACTCGATGTTAAGTATATAATTGATTAGTTCTGCATTCGCAGGTACCACTATATTCTGTTAATCATTCAACTTGACAAAGGGCGTGTACTAGTCATGGACTCGAAACATAAACCCCTTGAGACGTGGAAGGACATGCAGATACTTCTCCCGCGGTAATTCTAATCATTACGACACTATATCGGCAACGTTCGTGAATTTTATGATATCAAGTACTTAATAACTTATTTTATTCGTTTTCTACGCCGGACAGCGCTTGGAAACGGTTCACCAAGAAGGCTAGGGGTGTTTGGAAAGAGGAGCTTACATTTCAACCACTAGATGTAAGCACCACTAGCTATATCCGCGCATCTCTTTGATTCTAGTTTTGATACAGTTATTATCATGCTTGATTATTATTTTGATTGAACTCTGTTGTCGTAAAGTGCCTGACGCAGGGACCAAGTAACAATCTATGTGGATATTATGTATGCGAGTTCATCCGGCAGACGTGCGATGAGAAGGGCTGAAATTTAGAGCAACTCCACGTATGTAAACAATTTCTATAGTTTTTAATTACAATCAAATTGTGTTTAGTTTCATATTCATATAGGCTGACTCCTTTTTTAAATCAGATCGAACGTCTACGAGACGGTCTTCTGCCAAAGGATCGCATACGAGCAATACAGGAGGAATTGGCGGGATTCTTGGATGCAGAAGTCCTAGACCCAAAAGGAGAATACTATTCGGCTGTGTATAGACAATAGGGATTGTAAAAATAGCAACTTTCAAGGAATTGGCCGGTAGCATCGAATAGCAACTTTTGTATGTAGTGCATGAACTCGATCCGTGTATTGAATGTAAAATGTTGTCATGATGATCTTGTGTAATATAAGGTTCCTTCATTGATAAGTGCAAAACACTAAATAAACAATAAAACAAGCTAAATGAATTCTCTGCCGCGGCACAAAAAGTGGCGAAAATGCTGCCGCGGCAACAAAATGTGCCAAAATGAATTCTCTGCCGCGGCAGAGAAATGGGCCAAATCTCTGCCGCGGCAGCAGGTTATTAGTCCCGGTTCGTGTTACGAACCGGGACAAATGCTCCACCCCCCCTCGCGCTCTGATGCCGCCACGTATGCCCCCATTTGTCCCGGTTGGTGGGGCAACCGGGACTAAAGGTTAGAGCTTTAGTCCCGATTGCCCCGTCCCGGTTGGGCAACCGGGACTAATGGCCCTTACCAACCGGGACGCATGGGGCGTTCTCTACCAGTGGAAGAAGGAAAACGATCTTCCCTTCTATTGTCAGGATCGGTTGATGCTCGGTGGTCAGCTGCTTGAATCGTGTTCCTCCCGTACGTCCGTGCCTACACGTGGATGTTATTTTATGTGTGTGCCGACAGATGCGAATATGTGAGATCGTCTCTGGAACTGAAGAGTGGCTCCCTCTGATCCGATCACCGAAGGTTTTTTTGCCTGCCTTGATTGATTGGACCTCGGCCGAACCGTGCTCAGCAACACTTCTCTTCCCTTGTGCCGTGAGCGCGTGAGTCCCGTGACGTGCTGACGCGCCCGTGGGTGGCTCTGGTGACGGTTCGTCGTGTGTCGCCGCCGTTAGAGCATGACGTGGACGCGATCATCAGAAGGGTAACGTTTCGCCGTGGCACGGACGGTATGGGGTCATAATATGATGATGGGTACGGTGAGTGAGTCCCTGACGGAGAATTTCTACACGCGAGGACGAAGAGGCAGCCTGCTATACCGTCCACGAGATGTGTAATATTTCCTCCTTGGTCGTAGGCACTCAACTTCTAGACGCCAACAACAAGTCCAGTTGACAGACCAAGTCCAAGTCTGCGGTACCCTTTTAATCGGGCAGGCACTACAGCACATCACGGTGTTCGTTTCATCTTTTGACTCCTGACACTGACTGACTCAACCCGACCGACCGTGTTCGGCGGGCCAAACCAGAGACAGAGACCGAGGCCGTGCGGAGACCTCGAGAGCGAAGACCGCATGCATGATCAACGCGCATGGCTAGGCTACAGGAACTGCTCACGCGCCCCACACAGGACTCATCACTCATCCCAGACCTGATTGATCGATCGATCGATCGATTACAAACATGAATGAATAAACAAGGCGACTCAGACGAGAGAGACGATCGACGCGGGTCGGCGCAAGCCGTGTGAACCTAGGACCCGAACCATAGCAGGCAACCACCCTCGACTCCTTTTCCTCCTTCTGGTGATGATGGTGCGTGTAGGTTCAGGTTGCATACCAGACTGATCGATCGACCGGCCGGACCGCCACCCAGGTTGTTGCTATCGTGGCCCCACGCTCCCATGCGACGTCACAATCTTGGAAAACCCAAAGACATACCATCATCGTCTCGTCAAAGGTCGAACCAAACATATTTTCTTTCATAAATTTTTACTCCATACGCATACATATTAATTGCCACTGCATTAGATATATTTAGCACTAAAACATGTCTACATACGTCCATTTCTGTGATAAGTAATATAAATCAGATGGAGTATTACTTATAAATCTTAAAAAACATATAGTCATTCGGTGAACCACCGGTCTAACATGAAAAAACCTAAACCGGCGGCCTTCCCTGTTTGATCACCGGTCCTTTTTTTTTTTTGAACTATGCTATCTCAGGCCTTGTGTCCCTGCAGAATCGGCGCCGCTAGGCCGCTCGCGTCGTTGCCCCTCATTAGGTATCCTTATATCTCCTAAATGATAATATTCTCTAAATCAAACAGCACCTTATTAGGTATAAAAAGATGAACTTAATTGTGGTTTGTACTTTTTTGTTGACCAGGTTGCGTTTTGGGTTTTAAAAAAATTAGGTAAGCTCTTGGAGCAAACAAAATTTGATCTATGGATTACGTCTCTCTTCATAACCTATATATACAACTTACCCAAATTACGGGTAAGGTCTTCAAAGTTGCTTTTATGCGGAGTAAGCTCGTTAGGGCTTGTTTGATTCATAGGATAGAAAAAGTATAGGAATAGGAAAAACATAGGATTGAGATGTTATGCCAACTTGAATTCTATGGGAAGATGAATTTTGTTTGATATATCAAAGAAATTTTTCCATAAGGTATGATCTAATATTTTTTTTCTATAGAAATTTGCACTACAAGATTTTTATAGGATTAATTCCTATAGGACGTGTTCCTATAAATCAAACAATAGCATAGAATTTTTTTTCATAGGATTTAGATCCTACACAATTTCTATATGAATCAAACAAGCCCTTGGTCGTTAGGGTCCTACTAGATCAGAACAAACCGTGTGGTTACGCGGCCGACGATCCACTCAATCGCCAAGCCCGGCCCGTGTAATTTTCGCGACTTATTAAAAACGAGACGACATAGGTCAAACAGCCCCGGCCGTGTGAAGTGTGAACCGACGACCCCAACCAGGCGCACCCTCGACCGACCGGCGTCGACACTTCGACCCGACCCGGTGTCACCACTCATCACCTCCAGGCGCTAACCGGTGTCCCCTCCCCTCAGCCTCGTCATCACAAATCGGAGGAGAAGGCCGCCACGGCAGGCCGGGGAGCGCCAGTCCAAGAAGGCGAAGCTTCCAGCTCACTTGACGTCTTCCCCCCTCCCGTCACTGTCCCGCCGGCCCCACCCGCCCCTTCCCGCGGAAACCGAGCGGCCACCTCGCCCTCGCCCCCCGCTGCCGATCTTTCCAACTAGTATTCCTCCCCGTCGCCGTATCCACGATACTCCTAGCCAGATATATAGCGACGCCGCGGCCGAGGGCCAAGCAATTTTTCTTCTTTCCTTTCCTTTCTTCCCTCCCTGTAAAGCTGCAAGTTCGGTTCCGCTTTGGGAGGAGGTTGGAGCCGTGTTGCTTGCTTGCTTGCTGGTATGGGCGCCGCCGCGCGGGCTCTGCCGCTCCTGCTGCTCGCCGTCGCGGCCGTTGCGGGGGCGGCGGAGGCGCTGAGCCTCGACGTGCACCACCGGTACTCCTCGACGGTGCGGGACTGGGCGGAGGCGGCCGGGCACCCCGGACACCGCGCGCCGCAGGCGGGCACGGCCGAGTACTACGCCGCGCTGGCGGGCCACGACCTGCGCCGCCGCTCGCTCGCCTCTGCCTCTTCCCCCGCCCCAGCCGCCGCCCCCGCCGCGGGCGGGCCGCTCGCCTTCGCCGACGGCAACGAGACCTTCCGCATCAGCGACTTCGGATTGTAAGTAATCCCGCTCGCTCTTGATTCATTACCCTGTTCCTAGATTGATTGATTGATTAGTAAAAAAGCACCAAAGGGTTGCTGTCCTCCTCCGTTCTTGCTTTTGGGCTAACTAAAGATGGTGGTGGTGGTTGGCTGTGCAGCTTGCATTACGCGGTGGTGGCGCTGGGGACGCCGAACGTGACGTTCCTCGTCGCGCTCGACACCGGCAGCGACCTCTTCTGGGTGCCCTGCGACTGCGTCAAGTGCGCGCCCCTCTCCTCCCCGAGCTACGGCGTATGTACCCATTACCCCATCCTCCTTCTTCGACTCCATTGTTTTGCTTCTGTTAGTTACGATCCGTGCTCGCTCTTGTTAGTTAGTCGGTTGCTCCCACGAGATATTTCGGGGGCTAATCAACAGATTATTACGGTAGGATTATTAGTAGTTACGCGCGGTTGGAAAAAAAGGGATTAGTTGGTGGTAGACATGCTTCTGCGATGGAGTTGTTCGGGCATATTTCGTGGGGATAAAAAGGGGGGAAATCACGGAAGCACCGCACGTGCCGTCTTGCTCTGCCGAAACCTTTCTAGGAGCATGACAGCCTGAGCTGGGACCTGACCAAGCTTAAAAAACACTACTACTTCTGATTTTTGGCCCTTCCATGTGTGATCTTGTTGGAGACTGACATAAATTTGTTGCAACATGACGACTTAACTGTTGATTCTTGACAGTAAATGCTATTACTGTACATGTTCTTGCTTAATTTCTGATGTGTAACTCTGTTTCTGCATACCGGGTATTTCGAACAGAATTTGCAGTTCGACATGTACAGCCCTGGGAATTCGAGCACCAGCAAGAAGGTCCCCTGCAGCAGCAGCCTGTGCGATCTCCAGACCGAGTGCAACGCCGAAACCAGCAGCTGCCCCTACAGCATCGAGTACCTGTCCGACAACACCTCGTCGAACGGGGTGCTGGTGGAGGATGTCATGTACCTGACGACCGAGTCCGGGCAACCCAAGATCACCCAGGCCCCCATAACATTCGGGTATATGTCCCTCATAACATGCTTAATTCTGAGGAATCAGTGCTCGATCACTTTGTGTGCTGAGTTTGTATGAATTGTTAGCTGTGGACAGGTCCAGACAGGTTCGTTCCTAGGCAGCGCCGCGCCCAACGGCCTGCTCGGGCTCGGCATGGCCAGCAAATCGGTGCCTAGTTTGCTGGCAAGCAAGGGAATCGCTGCCAACTCTTTCTCCATGTGCTTCGGAGAAGACGGTCACGGTAGGATCAACTTTGGCGACACTGGGAGCTCGGACCAGCTGGAGACTCCTCTGAACATTTACAAACAGAAGTATGATTACTTTTAAATTCCACTGTTTCAGAAAGTATAAATAGGTTTTCTGAAACTCACGCTGGCATGCTCTGTTTCTGCAGTCCGTATTACAACATAAGCATCACAGGGGTTACGGTTGGAAATAAATCGTACAGTACCAAGTTCAGTGCTATCGTGGACTCCGGTACCTCGTTCACGGCTCTCTCTGACCCGATGTACACCGACATCACTAGCTCCGTAAGTAGTTTTTACCGCATCGGCCCTGGTTTGACCACATTTATATATTTTCACGACTGGTCTCATATGTGTTCATTCTTATTCAGTTCAATGCACAAGTTAAAGAGAAGAAAAATCCGCCTAATTCGTCGTTGCCGTTTGAATTTTGCTACACTATAAGGTAAGTCTATCTAGCGACAGGCCTTGAATATACATGTTCACAAATTTGTCTGTGCCTCATGGATATGCTGCTATGCTGTCCAGTTCCAAGGGAGCTGTTAGTCTTCCAAACATAAGTCTGACGGCGAAAGGTGGCAGCATATTTCCTGTCTATGACCCAATAATTACCATAACGGATGCTTCTTCGGTAAGATAGAATTGATACTATGTAGTTTCTTCCAGCCAAGTAAGCTAGCTACTGAATATATAATCCTTCCTGCTGCTCTTTGATGGAACAGAAACCAATTGGCTATTGCTTGGCTATCATGAAGAGTGAAGGTGTTAACTTAATCGGGGGTGAGCTCTTGTACTCTGCACTGTTACATTCTTTAAAGATGTCCAATGCTCTGAAAAAAATTAGATTCTGTCTAAACCATTCTAGTGATGTTTGAGGTGTGTAAAGGTTACCTCATCTAGCTTTTATATATTCTTCATGTGAGTTCCTGGATGGAGTTGGTAGCATATATTAGTTGTAAAGAACCAATGATGAATGAATGACTATTACTTTTCAGATGTCTTGTTCATTGTCAGACCTGCTTTGCTAGCTTATTTGTCAGGTTTCTGTACTTCTATATGCAAAAACCTCAGATATTTCAGCATTAGTTATCCATGTGCAACCTCTTTGTTATAGCATTAGTTCTTACAAAGGCTCTACTTTTTTCCTTGATGTGTCCCAAACTACACCACTAAATCACCCCATTTGTCAATGATCGGCCTCATTGTTCTAACTGCTAGCTACTTCTGGTGCAGAAAATTTCATGTCTGGGCTGAAAATTGTGTTCGACCGCGAGAGGCTTGTCCTGGGCTGGAAAACATTCAACTGTGAGTAATTCAATATCCCACGAACTGGTTCTTCGTTTTAGTTCCATCGTTAACCCAAAATGTGCCCTTACACACTGTGTTTTCTATCATGTCAGGCTACAGCGTTGACAATTCGAGCAAGCTTCCTGTGAACCAGAATCCTTCATCCGTTCCTACAAAACCCGCCATGGGGCCAAGCAGCTCTAATCCAGAAGCCGCAAAGGGCCCTTCGCCAAACATCACCCAGATCGATGTGCCCCAACCTTCATCCAGCTCGTCTATCCAGTGGCATTTGAGCGGGACCCTCGCTGCCATCATTGCTCTGTTATGCCTGGCCTCCCTTTGATCAGCTCAGCTGCCTGGCATTACCTTGTACTGATTAATCACATGCAGATACAGGATCACACACACATTTTTTTTTTGTAGTTACAATAGGAATTACAGGATAGAACACACAGGATGATCTGCATAGGTATAGCCATAGATAATTTTTGATTGATTTTTAGTGTTGATATGTCTGGTAATAATGCAGTTTTGTGACGAGGTGGATGTGCATGTATATGTAGAGACATCTTGGATGTATTGAGTGAGCCACAAAATAAACGAAGAATAATACTACCTTTATACTTGGGATGTGTCCCTATGTACTGGTTTCTTCAGCTGCAAGATTTACCAGGTTTCAGCTTACATCTACTCCCTCCGACCCATATTAGTTGACTCAAATTTGTCCAGATTTAAATGAATCTAGACAATATTTAGTATATAGGTTCATCCAAATTTTGAGAAATTCAAGTCAACTAATATGGACAAAACTAATATATAGGCGCATCGTCGTCCTCGCTCCTCCATCATTAAATCTGGACAAAACTTGTTGTATTAGAGCTTGTTGTACTAGCACACGAGAAGTCATTGTGCTAAGCCCCCAAAGGACCAGCGTACCAGAGCAGCAAACATCCCTAATGATAAGATCTGTAGATCGAAAAAGACTGACCTAAAACTCGCACAAACAAACACAAAGACCGACCAGAAGCTGCGTGCAGAACTCAAGGAACAATCAAGATGTCCCTTGAGCTCTATCTGGTTGTACCAACAACAAAGTTGACAGAAGACAACACTCAACAAAGGTTTTAGGGTGCATACTCCAAATTTGCGTCAACAAAACAACGGGCGTCCTTGAAGACCATTTGTTGTGTCAATGGTAAGATAACAATCAACGAAGAACTCAACTCGTATCATCTTACCATGCAAGAACTCAACAGAACGCACTTGAAGACTATCTGTTGTCTCGACGAAGACGGCGACAAAAACAAAGCTAAAGAATCAGAGGTTGAAAAGGAAGTGTTCTAGCGCACACGAATAATCATCGCAAAATATTCCTACTTGATGCATCAAGAAGATCCAACTTATCGGAAGATTTGAAGCATGTACATATTGGAGATATAGTCTTATTTTATAGCTTTGGGTCATATGAAAAAGCGTACAAGGGGGGGGGTCTAGTCTTGAAGGCATCATCAGATACTTTTCGTGGGTACTGAAACAAAACTCATCCAATATACATATCTAAAACCTAGAAATCTTCTCATGCATCAGCCACTTATTCACTCATGACACATTATGTTTAACACATGGTTGAAGCATGACTGGGTGCTGAAGTAAATCATTGTGTTGAGCCCAGTCCCTCAAGACATCATTAAGCTGGTACTTGGAGTTAGAACTCACAAGACACCAAATTGATTTCTAGATGCTTGAACCACAATTGCTTTTTCATCATCCGGAGAGGAGAACCTCCATGCAACAACCACAATTGCAGCAGGACGGCCGGAGCTTCACGGGCCCGTCTGGGCCCGGCCGGGCCTGCCAGGGCCTGGTGTGCTCCCGCTGACCTGTCCGGTTGATGACTGCCTCGGCGGTGGAGGTGGGTCCTCCCGTGGTGGCGAGGCTGCTGTCCCTCATTCGGCGATGTGCTTCCGCCTTGCAGGCCTGCGCCAGTGTTCATGAAGGGACGAGTGATGGTGACTACAATATCGTGGAGGCGCATGCTCGTGGGTGGCAAAGCAGGGTGGCGGTGCTCCGTTGCGCCACAGTTTTTTTGTGGGCGGGGATCAGGATAAATCCTTGTCAGCTAGTCTGACCCGGGCGTGGTGCCGCACCCGAGTGGCACTATTCCTTCTTGAAGGGCGTCGCGGGAATCCCTGCCCACTTTACTCTGCGTATCGGGGGAAACCCTAGGATCAATTTGGTCCGGGTAGCAGCATTGTGTCGACGGTTCTACCTTCTTGAAGGTGCTACTTGATACGGACGCTTCGGCGCTTGCATGTGGTGGGTCAAAGTCGGAGGGCGCTGCGGTTGCGGGGCATCATCGTTTCGTCGATTCGCCTTTGTCTTCATTTTTTTTTCGTTTTGGGCATGTGTTTGCTGCTGCCCTAGCACTTCCTTTGTTTTGAATGCTTGTATCGGTGTGGTTGCTATATTAATATAGCGATGCTAAAGCCTATTTCGAGAACAACTAGATTCTCCCACACGCCTATAAATAGAGCCTTAGCCCCAGTGAGTAGGGTTGTCGGACTCGAGCATAACTCCAAAAGATCCCCACAACTTTATCTTCAAGAACCCCCTCCATCTCTCTCGTATCCAATTAAATTTCATCGAAAGTTTGAGAGCTTTGAGTTTGGTTGAGCACATCAAACAAGAGCAGGATGGGGCCAACGAGATCAAGCCTATTACTCATTGAGATTTCGCTTCTCTTGGATGGTTAGGTGTCATAACCATCGAGCATCCAAGGTGTAGACTTGCCAAGGTTCTTGTAGGCATCTAAGGTGTGGATTGGCTACAGAGAAGTCAGGAGATCACCTATAAAATATCCACCCATACTGACCCGACAGAGCCGTAGGGTTCACGCTAACAGAGAACAAGGCTTGGCTATCGGCGGGTGAAGTCGATTAATCTTAGGTGAACACAAGCATATATAGCCTCTCCCAACAAAGACGTAGAAGTGGAGGCAACAATTTGAACTTGGGGAAACAAATCATGTGTCATTGTCTCCAAGCTCATTTACTTCATGTTTTATGGATGTGTTTGACTCATTGAATTGTCCAAAGTATTTCATAAAAAAAAACTTACACCCATGCTCTCGGGACCTCACGAAATTCTCGTTCATGCCAAGGCCACTTATCTTGTAGGGCTATTACTCCCTCTGACCCATATTAGTTGACATGAATTTGTTTAGATTTAGATGTATCTAGCACTAAAACATGTCTAAATACATTTGAATTTAGATAAATCCATGTCAACTAATATGGGTCAGAGATAATACCTTATTTCTTTTACGACATTGTTATAAATGACCTTTTGATATGCTTACGAAATTTATCAGACACAAACTAAACATCTAAAGATCAACCGAACTTGGACATAAACACAATTTTTTTTTCCTGAAATGGGGCACACCGAGCCTCTGCGTCAATTGATGCATACGGCCTTAAACATAATAAGTACAATAATTTTCTACACAATAGTTGATTCCCTAGTTTAATAAGCAGTACTCACTCCGTCCGAAAAGATATCACAAATTATCTAGATTTGTAATAGTTTATGCCATAATTCAAAGAAGTATATTTAATAATGTATTATTTTGCCAGAGTTGAAAAAATTTCGAAAAGAAGAGAAGCTCTTACTATTTCGTTGGGCTGAAAACATGATTACTACGTAAGGCCCATTGGGCCAAAACCGAACCAACAATGGGCACGCACCTTCTACAAGGCAAAATCTCAGCCGTACACGCGACACCGTCCCCGGAGATCCGCCCGTCCCGCGCGGCCGTTAAACCCCGCAACGTGGGCGAGGGGGCAGTCCCGTAACTTCCCCCCGCAAAACCCTAGACGCGCGCGCGAGGGTAGGCGAGTCCGACCCGGTCCCGCGCCCCCGGCCCGAACGGAGGCGGCCGTATAAAAGCCGTCACTCCCACCCCCACCCGGCGGTTACCTCGCCTCCACCGCATCGACGCCACGACAAGCCGCCAGCCGACCAGCCAGCCGGAGGAAAACCGCCGCGCAGGTAATGGCTTCTCCGCACCTTTTTGTTGCCGTCACCGGCGGCTAGGGCTCCTGTTTCCGTGGATCTGAGGGTGGTCGCGGTGCGCATTGTGGCTTGCAGCGGAGCGAACAGGGCAGGGGAGAGGGATGGATCGGTACCAGAGGGTGGAGAAGCCGAGGGAGGAGGTGCCCATCAAGGAGAATGAGATCCGCATCACCACCCAGGGCAGGATGCGCAACTACATCACCTACGCCACCACCTTGTTCCAGGTACCCCCGGGGGCTTTTCACGGTTTGAATTGTCTGTTTAGCGCCCGCGCTTTGTGGCTTGCTCGGTGATAAGCTGACTGGCTTAGGACATTGTTAGAAAAAGTTTGCTGAATGATTGGGCCGTACGGATTCCCGTACTTTTCAGTGCAAACTATTTGAGGCTAGTGGATAATTGCTTTTAATGTGGTGCTTTGTTTGGTAGGATACTAAGATTTCAGCAATACAATCATGAAAGGTACTTGTAGCTTTGTAGGTGATTACTTCAGTATGCTTTGGTTGGTAGGATACTAAGATTTGAGCAATACAATCATGCCAAAACTGACAATACAGCGTGGCCGATTAGGATGTTTTTTTTCATCGATTGCATTGTGGGGAATACAATCATGTCAATACAATAATGTATGGAATACATGTCCTACTCTTTTGGATGTGATTTTTTACTCCAAACTTTGAATAATGTCTTTAGTTGCCACCCCTTTTGTATGTGCAATCACTTTAGTTGGTGGGTGTAGTACAGGGTGTGCACTATTGTCTTCCTTCATCTGTTGCCTAATTGATAGTGACTGTGAGTCGCATCCATGTTTCACTAATTTCGCCGGTATGGAATGTACGTCACATCAATGTTTCAATGATTTCTGCGGGGTTGGCTTTATGAGTTCCATTTTAGGCCCCACTACCTTGCATCTTTTTGTTCTCTTAGCAATGTAGGCTTTTTTTTGCAAGTTTACTTTGTGTTAAGGATGCACGGTGCTTTATAATTGCTTGGGGCCAGTTTCTTGGCTTTGGGCCTATTCATTTATACTGTAGAATTTACAATACATGTCCTAAAATGCTTTTCGATCGCCAAAATTTCCAGCACTATTTCTTTTGAAATTGACATCTATGTACTGTGGCTGATGCCTTGCAATATATTCATAAAGGACAAAGGTTGCGATGAAGTTGTATTCAAGGCGATGGGGAGGGCCATAAACAAAACTGTCATGATTGCAGAATTGATCAAGGTACTTTTGACAGCTGCTCTGCTTGTAAACTAGATATTTGACTCGTTCTAATTGGTGATTTGCTCTTCTGTTGTACAGAGGAGAATTGTGGGTCTCCATCAAAACACCGCCACTGAATCTACTGATATTACTGATACATGGGAGCCACTGGAGGAAGGCCTACTCCCGTAAGTGACATTTTAATAAAATCTTAGCATGGAAGGCTACTAGTTGATTGTTACTATGTTAGAAATATGGGTTCTTACTTGGATGAACTATGTTTTGCTCTTGTATGTTATCTGAACTTTTTTTCTGCAGGCTCGAGACAACAAGGCATGTGTCTATGATTACTATAACTCTTTCAAAGAAGGAGCTGGACACGTCCTCTGTCGGGTATGAATGCTGTTTCTGTTAACTGTATATCTGATAATAGGGAAAAATTCTGGTAGCTTTTATGCTCTCTTCAGTTGTCTGGAGAATTGCTAGTTGATTGAGATGTTCTTTGGCAGGTCCATTTGTCAATTAACTTAGGTCTTACCAAAATATGGTAGCTTGTTGCATGAAGTTGTAAAATTGCCAATTGGCAATAGATTATACTTTCGTGTGTATGATAGGTTAACTTAATTATATGAGCAGGTATCAGTCTCCACTTCCAGCGGACAAGGTGAAGCCATTTGTTGAATATGATAACGAAGAAGGTAATAGCTAGTTTAGCTTAGTGTTATTTTTATTCTGGTTACTCTATGGTTTCATATTTCACTGTAATTGTAGATGTACACTCACCTCCTGGACGAGGAAGGGGACGCGGCCGAGGTCGTGGAAGGGGAATGGGAAGAGGTAGAGGCGGACGTGGTGAGGCTAAACTGCTACTTAGTGAATCATTTTATGATGTCAAATGCAACTGTTCCTTACATAATGATTTTCAGGGAACGGATACGTGGAGTATGCTGATGGTGGGTGGGAGGGTGACCATGCTCCTGCTTATGCAGGCAATGGGTATGCTGACCATGCTCCTGCTTATGAGGGCAATGGTTATCCACGTGGTAGAGGCCGTGGTTTCAGGGGCCGTGGCAGGAGAGGTGGCTATGGTGGCCATTCTGATTATCAGCAAGATGGAGGGAGAGGTGGCTATGGTGGCCAGCATGATTATCAGCATGATGGAGGGTATTACGATGAGGCACCAGCACCACCCAGAGGTGGTGGCCGTGGTTTCAGGGGCCGTGGCAGGAGAGGTGGCTATGGTGGCCAGCCTGATTATCAGCAAGATGGAGGGTATTACGAAGAGGCACCTCTAGCACCAGCTGGAGGTAGGGGCAGCTTCCTGCTATCAAATTGGTTGTACACATACATCTCTTGTTAAACTTTTGCATACATGTCGCGCTGCAGGTCGTGGTCGAGGTCGCGGACGTGGGAGAGGCCCAGCCCGGGGCAGAGGGCGTGGTGGCAATGCGAATGGCATGGTGTATGCGGCTGCTTCCGGTGCATAAGCTGCTTGCAGCTCCTCCAGACCAGTTGCCGTTAGTTGGATGCCTGCTCCAAGTATGAAGATGTATCATCTGTGTTGTTTGTCGGTTGACATATACTTTGTATAAGCTTGACATTCGTTGTGAATGCGGTGGCCAGATTTTGATATGTGATACCTAGGTTTTTAGGGTAGCGCCTGTTATGATTGTGCTTTCTTTTTCCAGTAGATGTCAAACTAATTGTAGCTATCAGTTGGTAAATGTTTAGAGCAGGGCATTCTTTTAAATTTTTACATAAAACGAAGTCTTGTTCTCTGTTACAGTGTGCCAATTTCGTCTGTTGTCCTGTGTTGAAAGTTAAAGTTCTAGTTGTATTTACAATTACAATTTTATTGCTTCTGTTCACGTTGCAAGCATTATGGTTTTAGGGAGTTCTGATGCAATTTTCTCAAATTAGGCTCTGTTATATAATCCAGTTCGTGCTGTTTTTTTTTCTACCATCAGGTGATATATTTAAAAGTATTTTTTGACGTATATTGGTCTGGTAGAACTTTGCATTGTGCTTGCTTGTTAAAATTCATATTCACTTTATCTACTCGAGAGTTGCTGGCGATGATTCGAAATTAACTTTTTTGTGACTCCGCTCTGTTTCTCTAGAATTAATTCAAATATAAATTTCTTGTATTTCTAAATTCAGAAACCAGAAGTTGCCTTGTTTCTCCTTTTTTCTTGTAACTTCCACGAGTGTACAATGACTGGCTTCATGGCCTGCCATATGATTGGATTAATTTTGTTATTCTGTATAAAGGCATTGGTATTGCACCACGCATATTTGAATTTAGCAAGTGACAATATGGTACATAGATTTACATTCCGTAACTTGTACTAGCTCTGTTTTAAAATAAATGTTTGAACTTTGTTTAGATTCGTATTTATCTACACCTAAAACGTGTCTAGATACATGCGAATCTAGACAAAGACACTTATTTTTCGAAGGAAGGTATTACTATCCATATTCTTATTTGATCAACCATAATTTATATCTATACCACCTAACAATAATAATACAGTAATATGCTGGTTTTTTCTTTTTGAATAATTAGGAGTTACATTCAAACTATTATTTGACGTATATTGGTCTGGTAGAACTTGCACTGTTCTTGCTTGTTAAAACTCATATTCACTTTGTCTATTCGGGAGTTGGTGATGATATGAAAGTAACTTTGTGATTAGTGTACTATTTCTCTATGATTAATTCATATCTAAATTGTCTTGTATTTCTAAATTCAGAAATGGTCCCGTTTCTATTTTTTTTTGCAACTTCACCGAGCGTAAGAGATTATGATTGAATTTATTTTTAATTATTCTATAGTTCGTACCTCCTGCTATCCATACTTGAGTTCATATTATTGGATCATGTCAATTAAATTTGTATACCCTTAATTTATATAATGTATAAATGCATTAACATAATAAGTTTTGATGAGAAAGGTTAGATATCGAAAATTTAAGTATAGCTTATCCATATATGGGTAAGAATGTTAATAACCGTTTTTTTGGATAAGAAAGGTAATAACCTCTTTTTTGATGTAAGAGCGGCAATAACCCCTTTTTTGGGTAAGAGGGGAAGAAAATTAGCTCCAACACCTTATCCATAAGTGGTTCCATACCAATTATGGTGATCGTCCAAATTTTAGCCCCTCCACATATATGGGTAAGCCAACACATATTTTGGGTAATAGCAAAATCAACAAGGTAGCACCAATCAACGACCCGCGTACGAAAGATACACCGCGTGGCCTCGCTATCCCCACTAGATCTGGTGCCCCTCCCATCACCGACGAGCTTCGGTGCGCTACCCCAAACCTGCAGCCACCCCCGCTTGCACCTCTCGCCTTTAGAGATCCCTGTGGCCGTGGCTCCTGTCCTCCTCATGATTCTTTCCACCGGAGGTCGCTGCCAAGCTGTAAGGCCTAGAGGTCGCGCCGGGAGCCCGCCGCCACCACTGCTAGGAGGCCGTCCTCGTGTCGAGCACCGCCTGTTGGGCCCCACACATAGGAGAGCTCTGACCTCTGTCTTCCTCGATTTTGACCAGGGAGAGCTCAAAATCCACTAGTTGGGAGAGCGTCTCACTGCGCCGTCAGTCGGCGATAGATGTTGGTCAGACGCACAGGTGTGGAAATTGGGATGGGGAAGAAGAAGAGAGGGAAGAAAGAAGATCCGCTGACAAGTGGGTCCTATGTGCAATTTTTTTTGAGTGCTAGTTTTGGGTAATGAGATATGAGCAAACTGGAAAATCAAAACATTTTTTGCTTATCCTTACTTTCTCTCTCGCTTACCCAAACTCACTTTATTTATCCAAAATAATATATGGGTAAGTCCTTTGAAATGATTTTAATGCCGGATGTTTAATTCGTATGATTGAATCCCATAGGATTTTGTTCCTAAGATTCCTTTGTAATGGGTTTCATAAGAAAATTTGCATCAACTTAAACATCTTGAGAGGAATCCTTTGAATTCCTTGTAATGCAATAGAATGAATCATAACCCCGCAGGAATCTCGTGGATTTTCCGACTCCTATGAATCAAAGAGGCCTAAAATAGTTAAATTGATGATTGTGGACAAATATCATATCCTCCTCTAGTCATTCCTAATTACACCGTGTAACCTCTTAATTGCTTGTTACCAATGATCTAAATTTTATTAATGAAATAAAAAGCGATCCAACAAAGAATGTTGATAAACTCTAAAGTTACGTCAAAATACCTTAAAGTCACTATTTCTAGACTCGCCAATCAAATTTACAAGAAATCATACATGTACGACCTCGAGTAACATGAAAGGTTTTGAATAACCGCTCGAGTCGTCCACCAGAAGTACCCCAAAATCTTAGATCATAATATGCACCTAATAATTGTTCTTTCTACTTACATAATTTGTTTTATGTGATATTTATCGAATACAAAAAAGGTTCTTTTGCAACATAAAAATTTAATCTTGAGCAATATGCATTAGCTTTTGGAAAAGCATGACACATTACATGTTTTTTTTAGTTTTATCGACAATGTTTTTAAGGAAACGTGCGAAGCTATGACAAGAATAATACTCTCTCCATCTCAAAATAGATGCCTAAGATTTATCAAAATTTAGACGAATCTATATATACTAGCGTCTAGATTTATCCAAATTTTAAGTGAAAAAAACCCTTCAAAATATTTATATTGCCACGTTTTAATAAACTTTTGATTTTGTTCTACAAATCGGGCCATATTCGTTTTGTGTTGGCGTCACGAGGGTAAACACTCCTATTCGATCTGACAATATCCCCCTCGGCCTGACTTCACACCCCCCCCCCCCCCCCCCCCCCCCCCCCCGCGGCGCAGAAACTCCTCCTCCCCGACTTCGCCGCCGACGCCGCCATGCCGGAGGACGTCGAGATGAACGAATCCGCTCAGCCCGCACCCGCCGCCGCTCCTGCGGCCGCCGACGCGCCCGTGACCGCGCCTGCTCTCTCCACCTTGCAGCGTGAGTTGCCTCTCGTCTCCCAGTGCCCTTCTCCAAAACCCTAGCTCGGATTTCGGAGGCCGTGGGAGTTGAAAGTGTGTAGCTAACTCGTGTATTCCTCTTGGTGCGTGCAGATCTGAAGGAGATCGCCTCTGTGATCGAGGCCGGGTCGCTGACCAAGGAGGTCCGCCGGATCTCCCGCGCCGTTCGCCTCACCGTCGCCCTACGCCGCCGCCTCGCCGCCCGCGACGTCGCGGCCTTCCTCGCCTTCGCGCTGCCCGCTTCCTCCGATGCCTTCACTCGCCTATCTCCGCTCCTGCCCAAGGTATTTTCAGCCTGCAACTGAACTACTGTGAGATTTGGAACAAACGAGCAATTATGCCTGAATCTGATGGGACACAAAGGTTTTGAGCGTCGCGTGCATGCTTATTACTCTGAATATGCATTGGCTGCTGAATTGCATGGTAGATTGTTCTGGATCGATTGTCTTCTAAAGCCAATTGAACTCATAATCTAGATGGTTGTTGTAAAGCAACTTCTACCGTATTGGTTATGGGGTATAAACATCGGGTAAATTTAAATCATATTTGCAATTGAGTTTCATACTTTCACTATTGAAGTTCATGTCGAACCTGATTACATCTGCATTGATGCTTTGCTGACATGGTAGATCGTTCTGGATTGATTGGCTTCTTAGAAGTGAGGAACTTGTAATCTAGATAATTTCTGTAAAGCAACTGTGACTGTATGGTTATGCTGGACAAGCATTGAGTAATTTCATAGTTTGCGATTGAGTTTCACTATTGAAGTTCATGTTGAACCTGGTTCCTTATGTTCTGATGCTTAATTGGCACTTCCACAGTTTTGGAATTGGTGTGCAGGGGCTAAAACTTGTTACATTGTCATTCTGTACACTAAAAATTGAAACTGGACTCTTTTCTTGCTCTGAGTTTGTTGACATTAACCTGAATGTTACCTTTTTTAGGAAGATGGAAGTGAGATGGATGTTGATACTGCAGCTCCAGTGGCTCAAGTTTCAATCAAACATGGTCTCCCAGAGATTGAAATATACTGCTACCTGCTCGTGTTGATTTTCCTTATTGATCATAAGAAATATGACGAGGTATATCTGAGAACTTCCTCCACTTTGTCATCATTATTGAAACATACCGATTTGATGCTCTCTACAGGCTAAAGCATGTGCAAACGCTGGCATTGCTCGTCTGAAGAATCTCAACAGGAGGACTGTTGATGTTTTAGCTTCTAGGCTGTACTCGTATTACTCGTATGCCCATGAACTCACCAACAGCCTTGCTGAAATTCGTGGGTGAGTTATTCCAACTATCATTAAGTGTTATCTCAGTATGCGGTTCTAAAAAGAACTTCCACTGTTTCTCTGAGTAACTAGTAAGCTCCTTTTCCTGTTTGGTCCTGCTTTCATTTGCCGCTCACAATTGGTGCTTTGCAGAACTCTTCTGGGGTTGCACAGGATGGCAACTTTGCACCGTGATGAGCTTGGTCAGGTTGTTCTGAGATTCTACTCTTCAGTTTTTAGACTTTCAACGTAAATGCTGTCAAATCATGTGGTTAACTTCTGGTTTTGATGGCAGGAAACGCTTCTTAACCTGCTTCTTCGCAATTACCTGCACTACAACTTGTATGACCAGGCAGAAAAACTTAGGTCAAAGGCACCACGTTTTGAAGCACATTCCAATCAGCAGGTAATCCTTATTTGTCAAGTAGTTTATTCCCTCTCCTGTTTGTATGCTAAGCTGTTACAGTTGAATTAGAACTGGAGTATGCCTTCATTGTTTGTACTGATGCTGGTTATCGATTTAATGATGAACGGCCTATAAATTTCATTCTTTTATTTGATTATTTGAAGGTCTTATTGCAGACAAGTTCTAACCTCTACTTTTACCACAGTTTTGCAGGTATCTGTTCTACTTAGGCAAAATTAGAACGATTCAGCTGGAATACACTGATGCTAAAGAGAGCCTCTTGCAAGCTGCACGAAAAGCACCCACTGCAGCCCGTGGATTCCGCATCCAGTGCAACAAATGGGCTATAATAGTAA
Organism: Avena atlantica; assembly: GCA_910589765.1. Lineage (NCBI taxonomy): Eukaryota > Viridiplantae > Streptophyta > Magnoliopsida > Poales > Poaceae > Avena > Avena atlantica. The sequence continues at coordinate 497,826,172 of OU342736.1, read as the reverse complement.
GGCTACTTTTAGGGGAGATACCAGAGAGAACTGTTTTCATGCAGAAAGGAATGAAGGCGGCTCTGACACCATATTTTGAGCTGACAAATGTAAGTTAAATTTCCTTCGGAAAAAAGCGTGGCACTGCTGCATGTTACATTCTTAATTGTTTTTCATGTATGATCTCCAGGCTGTTCGGGTTGGGGACCTAGAACTGTTCAAAGCTGTTGCAGAAAAATTCTCAAGCACTTTCAGTGCAGACAGGACATCCAATTTGATTGTGAGGCTGCGCCACAATGTCATTCGGACTGGACTGCGCAACATTAGCATATCATACTCACGGATCTCCCTTCCTGACATTGCCAAGAAACTGAGGTTGGACTCTGAGAACCCTGTCGCTGACGCCGAGTGCATCGTTGCCAAGGCCATCAGAGATGGTGCAGTTGATGCCACCGTTGATCATGCCAATGGTTGGGTGGTGTCAAAGGAGACTGGTGACGTGTACTCAACCAATGAGCCACAGGCTGCATTCAACTCTAGGATTGCATTCTGCCTCAACATGCACAACGAAGCAGTCAAGGCTCTGAGATTCCCCCCGAATTCTCACAAGGAAAAAGAGAGCGCTGAGAAGAGGCGAGAGAGACTCCAGCAGGAGGAAGAACTTGCCAAACACATGGCCGAGGAGGACGACGATGACTTCTAGATTGGCTACCCCTCGGTGCGTTCAGCTGTTGCATGTTTCATTTAAAAATGCGAGGACTACTCTGTCGATTACAAGAGCCGCACGATCTCCGATCTACCTGCTGGGACAATTTGAATCGTGCAATGTTTGATACTGTTACTTGTGTGGTTTATTTATGTTCCTAACAATTCTTTTATCACCACAAATTGTTTAGGATGCACCTTATTTTCCCCTGAGATACTGTAATCGAGGAAGCAAGAGCCGCAACAGATGACTGTTTGGCATCGCATCCCATGTTTGCTTTCCTGGAAGTTGATTTGAGGACAAGTTCAGTGCCACTACTTCATTTTCGCTGTACGTGATTCATCATATGCTATAGTGTAGCCTGTGTTCGTAATCAGTCTCTACATACTGTTTTTGGGTGGCTGGAACTCTGTCGCTAGTAACGTCATAAAGGTTTGCAGCCTTAATATCATCTTGCTGACTTGCTGTATGTCCTGTCCATGGCTGCGACAGATTTCTGCTTCATACCGTGTTGTCCTTGATTGTGTGTTGTTAAGACTTCCCATGCCATGAACAGTGGTTCCTGCGTTAAGCACAATATATGGTGTACTTACTAGGGCAACAAGAGTCCGGACTAAAAGCTGTCAGTATCAGTTAAATTCAGCGTTACAGTTGAATAAATAAGAAGGATTTTAAAGTACAATCTGTCAATGGTTTTACCCTGATTAAGTGATATCTGTGTATCTCACTTGGGCTCTAGGGAGTCAATGAGGCTGTTTCCACATCTCATCTTCTGATCCTTTACATCTCGCCTCATCCAAAGTGTGAATGTACTTATGTGGTTTAACTTGGCATCGTTTTTGTACCTGTCTTGCATATACATATGCGAGACAATTCAAGCTCCCTTCCCATATTAGGATTTCTGTTCTTAAAGATATTGCTTAGCTGGGTCCAATTTTTAGAGATCCCCTTATTAGTTTGCGGTGGTAGACATCAAGGAAGGTTAGGAGATAACAGAAGATCAAGTAGGAGCACACATATGAGATAACATTTCCATGACTCCTTCCAATATTATATCATGAGCTTGATGCATGATCTGTATGATCACCATTCACCAAAGAACAATTGTTTAGTGTAAAATAGGTGACCATATAATCTATGATGCCCAACAGAAATAGCATTAGCTATTTGGTTTGCAGATGCTTGGACATCTTGAAGAATTTAACTTGCAGCTTTAGATGATAAGATCTCGATAAACTTGCAGCATAGTTGGCCTTTCTTTAGGTGAAGGAACTAGGCAGTCAAATGCCACATACATACATCGCCTCACGTCTTTTGCCTCCTCAGTTTTGGGTTGTGGAAGTTGTTTATCCAAAATTTCTTCCAGGAGAAATTTGTCTTCTAGTGAAGAAAGAAAATCTTGCACGTTTCCTGGATGTTTGCCCATCAACACCTCAAGCACCACAACACCAAAGCTATATACGTCACATTTCTCCGTAACTACAGACGTGTAGGAAAATTCTGCATCCACCAAATGAACATAAGAATTAGGAGCATGTATTGATACAGATCATTCCTATTAACACAATTTACTAGATGATACAATATTGTATTGAACAAACTTACCAGGTGCCATGTAGCCATATGTCCCTGCTAGTGCAGTCCAATTCGACGAATCCGGTTTTAACATTTTTGCAATACCGAAATCCGAGACAAATGCTTTGTAATCAACATCTAGTAAGATGTTTCTGCTTGTGATGTCTCGGTGAATTATGGGTGGGTGAACATCATGATGGAGGTAAGTGATGGCTTGAGCAACATCTCTTATAAGAGCCGTCCTTCTTTGCCAATGGAACTGGATTGCTTGTTCTTCATTGCTTAAGATAGTAGCTAGATTTCCTCTCTCTATAAACTGGCATACAAGGAACCGGTACTGTGGATGAGAACAATATCCATACAGCTTGACGATGCTGCGTTGGCGAATTCTTGTTAACATTTCAATCTCATGCTGGAACCTTTCTTCATCATGTGCCTCTCCATCTCCTGCACGGAGTTTCTTAACTGCAACCACTTGTTCATCTCGAAGTTCAGCTTTATAAACAGTACCATATGATCCCTCTCCAATGCAATGCTTCTTATCAAAATTGTCAGTTGCATTAATGATATCTTCAAATGCCATTCTACCATCGAAGCTCCATACAGATAATACATCCCTTTTGCTCACAAAAGCGTTTTCTGGAGACACTTTCTTGCGGCAAACAAAAAAGGCTATTATACATGCTGCTATTGAAACAGTAGCCACAAACATAGCAATACTTACTGATAGTATTAAATTTTGATGATTTCTCCTATGATCCGCATGGGGCAAATTACAAGGAGCCATGCCAACAAAGTCTCCACAGAGGTCTTTGTTGTGGAGAAACCATTCAGCAGATGCATTGTTGATTCCGTTTGGGACAGAGCCTTCTAAGAAGTTGTATGATACATCAAACATCGACAAGCTTTTCATGCTTGCAATGGAGAGAGGGATGGCACCACTGAACTGATTATGTGAGAAGTTCACTGAGATCAGCATCTGTAGTTTGCTAAGTTCTGATGGTATGTGTCCACTGAGACTATTCATACCAATATGAAGCATGCTTTGCAGGGAAGCTAAATGGCCTAAACTAGCAGGGAGACTTCCACTCAGGTTGTTGTCATTCATATATAATGATCGTAGTTTCAAGCATTTTCCAATCTCTTCTGGTATTTTACCACTGAACTGGTTGCTTGAGACATCAAGAATCTCAAGATTGCTAAGCTGACCAATTTGCTTGGGGATCTGACCAGATAGTTGATTGTCTCTTAACTCCATCGCGTACATGCTTATTAACTTACCAAGTTCTAGGGGTATCTTACCAGTCAGCCTATTGAAACTCAGCCTGAGGGTATTAAGATTTTGTAGCTTCCCAAGCTCAGAAGGTATACTGCCTTCTATCAGGTTGTCTGCAAAATCAATCCTTGTCAAGTTTTGACACGAGCCCCAATCTGGCGAGAGCTGGCCAGTGAACCTGTTTGAAGCTAAATTAATTTTACTGAGATGTGGGTACACCCCAAATGCTTCGGTTATGTCCCCCTCAATCTGATTATTAGTGATTTGTAGCGATATTAGTGACCTGCAATCCTTGAAACCCTTTGGGACTGGACCATCCAGATTGTTATTGAAAACATGGAAAACCTGTAGCTTTTTACTCTGGCAAAATTCTGGCAAGCGTCCAATCAGACGGTTCTGACTCAGTGAAATGATGAGCAAATTGGTAAGGTTGGAGAGTGCTGAAGGCAAAGGGCCGGATAGCTGATTGGTGAATAGTACCATTTCTGTCATCCTCTCCAATTTCCCAAAACTCCGAGGGACTAAGCCGGACAGCTGGTTTTCTTGGAATCGAAGTATTTGTAAATTCTCCAAATTTCCAAGCTCAGTCGGCAACTCCCCAGTGAGATTATTGCTATATAGGCTGATTCGGATGAGTGAAGACATGTTCCCAATACTCGGCGGCACCGACCCAACTATGAAATTCATCGAGATGTCGAGCACTTCCAGATTCACGAGATTTCCAAACTCATGCGGGATGGGTCCAGTTATGAGGTTAATCCAAAGAGAAAAATACGTCAACGAAGTAAGGTTTGCAGCAACACTAGTGGGAATAGAGCCGGTCAAACGGTTTTCTGAAAAGTCCAGCTGAGTCAAGCTCGAGAGCATCCCAAGCTCTGCCGGGATGGGACCAGTGAGTTTGTTCTTATATGTGTACATGAACATGAGACTTGTGAGGTTTCCAAGGGAGGACGGAATTGGGCCGTCCAGGCTGTTATTTTGTAGGTATAGTCCTTGCAGGGTTTGGACTTGTCCTAGCTCTGCAGGTATGTGTCCTGACAGACGATTATTAGAGAGGCCAAGATAGGTGAGGCTTGTTAGGTTCGCAAGGGTGGAAGGTATTTGGCCAGAAAGGTTGTTCAATGGCAAATCCAGCTCTCTCAAGTTCTGAAGCTGTCCGAGCTGCCATGGGATGCTACCTGAGAGCATATTCTCACCTAGATAAATAATAGCAAGTCTCGAGAGATTACCCAAGGCAGGAGGGATTTGGCCGGTGAGATTGTTGATGGAGAGGTCCATTTGCGTGAGCCTCCCAAGGCTGCCGACTGACGCTGGTATTTGCCCGCCGAGCTGGTTAGCGGAGAGGTTGAGGCTTGAAAGCATGGAAAGAGAGCCGATGCCAGGCGGGATGGCACCGGAGAGAAGATGGTTGTCACTGATGTCAAGGTTGACGAGGTAAGGGAGCGACTGGAATCTTAGCGCGTCCAGTCGCCCTGCGATGCCGGCACCGGCAAGGGAGATCCCTCTGATGACCTTCGCCGTGGTTCCTCCGTGTGACCGCCGAGTGTCGCCGCAGGTGATTCCGGTCCAGTTGCACGGGTTCGTGGCGCCGTTGTCTGTCCAGGTTCCGAGCTGGTGCTTGGAGGAGTATTTGATGGATGATTTCCAGTGGAGAAGCGCAGCGGTCTGGGATCTCAGCGAGGAGCCTCGACGTGGCGTGGCGCGGCTCTCGGCCTGCCCGGAGGTAAGGAGAAGCAGCAGCAGCAGCAGGAGAGACGAGAGAACCGGGCAATGTAGCGTCCGGGGCGCCGCGGAATCCGCCATGGTCGATCCTACATTCAGGCGTATCTATGGCTGCAGATGGCAAATTGTAGTGTAAACTGAACGGTAATTTCTGACAGCAAAGACACAAACAAGAGAAAGGATATGGAGAGAAGAACGCACCTCTGGTAGTCGCAGCTGCCTTGGCAAGATTGAGAGAATAGCTCACCTGTGGACTGTGGTGTGTGTGAAGTGTGAGTTGGGTACTCAGCTGGCTCTCCTGTTTCAGGGGCTTAATAAAACACATGTACAGCAGCAGCCTGACGCCCACACACTTGCATTGCATCTCATTCTGCAGCTAAAAACCTTGACTACTTTCCAGTGTACGGATTTGGATCTTGCTATACTGTAGAATAATGGATGGATGGCTGGCATCTAACCAAGGGGGTACTGCAAAAGTCCACCTGCAGCGACGAGCTTGACACTCGGTCCTGAAGTGCGGCTACATTCTTTTTCTCGCCCAACTCCGACAGAGACCTCTCTTCCGCGCGCGTTGATGTGCCGACCTCTCTCGACAGGTTTCGACGCTGCCAAACATCATCGATCAGCGCGTATAGTGTGGTTTACTGCTCAAAGATTCCCCCTGTTTTTTGTTTGCGTCCGCGAGATGATCTTGCATGCTTTCATTCCGTTCAAAAATTTATAAGTATCGTGCTTGCTTTGTCAGCAGAGATGATTTTTCTCTTGGTTTTCTTAGCAAAAATTAACGCGCCAACACCCAACAGGTCAAGTCAACATTATAGTTTGTCCAAGAAACCCAAGAAAAAAATATCGGACTGAAATACTCGCTCACGGAGATCCATCCCCGGGCCCGGTCACGTAGAAGCTCCATTCCAAAGTAGGTACTTCTCGATCCCCCTAACCTACTAGGCTGCCTCCTCCCGTTCGGAGGTGGTTTGCGGACTACGATTACATGGGAGCCCGTAAGGTGATGATGCGCCATTCCTCGTGGTTTTGGAATCACGCTTGAGGGGCGGTGCGCTCGGAATTAGCGATGACGGTGAGGGAGGAGTTGGGACGGTGAGGAGGCCACACACGTCGCCACACGGCCGCCGCCGAGAAGGGCTTAGCATACCAGGTTGGCATAGACGCAGAGGGGGCGGCGAGCACGAAGGCGGCGCCGACGACATGGAGCTCCTGGCCTTGCATTTGTTGTGTTTTGGCTAAATCCGCATGAGGCTGAAGCGTCGCCGCGCATGGGGCCAGAAGACTACTGCACGAGCTCGTGCCGAATGAGGGCATGGTGGTGACAGCATCAATAGAAGGGAGGGCATCACAAGACGAGGTGGGAGGATGCAAGAGATCACGAGTCAATCTCATGGAAGCACGCACATTTACGCTATAGAAATTTCATCTCGGATCATGGTAAGGAAATTTAGATGCATCTTACACAACTCTATCTTGTATCAACGCGAGTCAATTTCATGGAAGTACACATTTACACTATACACATTTTGTCTAATAATAAATAAATATAATTTGTAAGATTTATCTAGTATACAAATTTATAAATAGTAACTAAGTAAGCAGATTTATCTAGTACCAAGTAATTATAACTCCCGTTAAAAAAGTAATTATAACTAGTAATATTTTTCTATTATATAAATTTGTAGAGAGTAACTAGACAATTTGTAAACTCAAGAAACCAACGTGAGACTTTGAGCTGAGCACTAGCTCAGTGGAAGGGACAATTTCTAGTGTTCCAAGCCAGAGGGGTTTGACTCACAGAGAGCGATATTTGAACTAAGTTTTTGGCCCCATCTAGAAAAAAGCCGATGGGTCATTCTCCCTCTGGTCTTTAGATCTTGAGAGTCTTGTTGCTGGTGTTGAAAGAATTGTATTATTGAAGTGTACTCAAAAGCCAAGCCACGTGCTACTTTTGACTCCAGGATTGCATTCTGCTTGAACATGCACACCGAAGCATTAAAGGCTCTGAGATTATCTCCGGATTCTTGAAATAGGCTTTGGCCACGCTTTATAAATAAAACCATATCGGACGACCAGATACAAGGTGATAAGGAGATCCTCTTACAAAACAGATCAAAGATAAAAATAAAACCCACAAAAAAGCCTAAAACTACGAAGACATTGAGAGAAGTTGGAGTTCCACGACGACGTCCCAAGAGGGTAACGACGCACCACGCCTCCGCCATCAAGACCACACGGTCAAGGTTTTTCACCCGCAGCCCTAGCATAGGGAAGGTAACCAAAACGCCCCCAAGAGGATTACGACACCCACAGACATCCCCGTCGTTGGCGCCAAAGCGCTGAGGTTTTGCCTAGAAAAACCTTAACCCCGCTCCGAAGAACTCGACGCGCCCGCCAACCTCGAGATAGACCTCCGAAACACGATCTGGGAGCTGTCAACGCCGAAGCACCACCAACATAAGGGTCTCCCACCGTTCGCTCCTCGCCACCCACATGACCGAAGAGAGAGACCACCATCACCGTTGCGTCGCTCGCCGAAGAGTCGCCCGCGTAGTCCGCCTTCCGGGGTCGCCCGCCCTAGCGTTCGAGGTCTCGCCCACAACGTGGAAGATGCCACACCTGCAAGCCCATCGGAGCGGCGGCGGGTGGAGCTAGCCACCGTGCCGACAACGGGGGTTCCACGAGCAAGACGCGCCCACAGGCTGAACCCGTAGAACGCGAGAAGCGAGACTGCTAAGCGGACACCAAATCTAGACCAACTGGCGCGGATCCGGCACCCCGACCATTTCATGGCCAAGGGATGGGCTTCCGTACAACCGGTTGCCCCTGAAACCCAGCTAGGTCATAGGGCCTGCCAGCCTAAATCAGGCCCAAATGGGCCTAGATATGGGCCAATGCAAACACCGAGCCATCCATGCCAGCTCCACCCGCCACCATCGCGTGACTGCTACCGTCCCGGTTCTGGCCACGTCCAGACACCTCCAAATTCTCACAAGGAAAAAGAGAGAGCTGAGAATTGGCTAGAGAGACCGGAACCTCAGTGTGTATGGCACTTTGTGTCCTATGTCCATCCGACTCGTAATCCGATGGTTTGCTATAATTTTGTCACAAGTTTGGATGGTTGGATGGTTTGTGCACCTTATGCAAATGGTACAGACAATGTTGTACGCATAGCAGCTCGAGAGAGATTCCAAAAAGGCCAACAAGAGAAAGAACTCGCGAAACACATGGCCAATGAGGAGGACGAACTATAGACTGGTCATCCCTCTTGGTGCATGTTTAGTCAGTCAAGTTTAGGAATTTCTACCACAATACTGTAATTAACAACGCAATGTATTTTGCACCACATCCCATGTTTTCTTTTGTGGGAAACTGATTTCAGTACAACCAAGGTAGCCCAAGTTTCTTAAAAACTAAACAGGCTAAATATGATATATTTGCAAAGATATAACATGTAACTTTAGATGATGAGATCTCGGCAAACTTTCAGCATAGTTGGCCTTTCTTTAGGTGCAGGATGCAGACATTCAAATGCCACAGAGATACACCGTTTCACATCTTTTGCTTCATCAGTTTTGGGCTGTGGAAGTTGTGTATCAAGAATGTCTTCGAGAAGAAAATGGTCATTTATCGAAGAAAGGAAAATTTGCACGTCTCCTGGATGTTTGCCCATCAACACCTCAAGCACCACAACACCAAAGCTATATACATCACATTTTTCCGTAACTACAGATGTGTAGGAAAATTCTGCATCCAAACAAGAAAATACGATTTAAGAATATGCATTAGTGCAAGGCATTCCAATTCACGATTTAGTAGATGGTATAATATTGTACTGAAATAACATACCAGGTGCTATGTAGCCGTAGGTCCCTGCTAGTGCACTCCAATTCGAAGAATCTGGTTTTAACATTCTTGCAATACCAAAGTCCGAGACAAATGCTTTGAAATCAAAATCTAATAAGATGTTTCTGCTTGTGATGTCTCGATGAATTATGGGTGGTTGAACATCATGATGGAGGTAAGTGATGGCTTGAGCCACATCTCTTATGAGAGTTGTCCTTCTTTTCCAATGGAAATGGATTGATAGTTCTTCATTGCATAAGATAGAAGCTAGATTTCCTCTTTCTATTAGCTGGCATACGAGGAACCGATACCGTGGATGAGAACAATATCCATACAACTTGACGATGCTGCGTTGGCGAACTTTTGTTAACATTTCAATCTCATGCTGGAACCTTTCTTCATCATGTGCCTCTTCATTTCCTGCATGGAGTTTCTTTACCGCAACCACTTGTTGATCTTGAAGTTCTGCTTTATAAACACTGCCATATGACCCCTCTCCAATGCAATGCTTCCCATCAAAATTGTCAGTTGCATTGATAATATCCTCAAATGCTATTCTACCATCAAAGCTCCATATAGAAAATACATCTCTTTTGCTCACACCATCGGTTTTTTGAGGTGCTTTCTTGCGGAAAATAACAAATGCAATTACACCTCCTGCTATTAAAATAATAGAGACAAACATAGGAAGACCGACTGCAAGTATAAACTTTCGATGGCTTCTCCTATGATCCGTAGGTGGAAAACTGCAAGGAGACAAGCCAACAAGATCTCCGCAAAGCCCTTTATTGTGGAGAAACCATTCAGCTGACGCATTATAGATCCCTTTTGGGACAGATCCTTCTAGAAAGTTGTATGATACATCAAATGTCGATAGGCTTTGCATGCTTGCTATTGAGATAGGGATGACACCACTGAATTGATTGTGTGAGATGTTCATAAAAATCAGCATCTCTAGTTTACTAAGTTCTGACGGTATTGGTCCACTGAGACTATTAATACTAAGATCAAGGATTATTTGCATGGAAGCTAATTGGCCTAAACTAATTGGAAGATCTCCGCTAAGGTTGTTGTTATTCATCTCTAATGATAGCAGTTTCGAACAACTCCCGATCTCTTCTGGTATTTTACCACTCAACCGATTGCTTGAGAAATCAAGAATCTCAAGATTGCCAAGTTGGCCGATTTGCTTAGGTATCTGCCCGGATAGTTGATTGTTTCTTAACACTATCCAGTTTATGTTGCTCAGCCAACCAATTTCCTGTGGAATCTCACCGGTCAGCCTATTGTTACTCACTATGAGCCTTTTAAGATTTTTTAGTTTCCCAAGCTGAGAAGGTATACTGCCTTCTATCAAGTTGTCTGCAAAATTAATTTTGGTCAAGTTTTGACATGAGCCCCAATTTGACGAGAGTTGTCCACTGAACTTGTTTGAAAATAAACTAATATCATTGAGATGTGGATACACCCCAAAGGCTTCTGTCATGTCTCCCTCAATCTTGTTGCCACTTATTCCAAGCGATCTTAATGAACTGCAATCTCTCAAGCCTTTTGGGACAGGACCATCCAGATTGTTGGTATGAATCAGCAATACCTCTAATTTTGTACCCTTGCAAAAGTCTAGCAAGTGCCCAGTCAGATGGTTGTCATCCAGTTCAACGATGACCAAATTGGTAAGGTTGGAGAGTGCTGGAGGCAAATTTCCGGATAGCTGATTGGTGAATAGTCGCATTTCTTTCAGCCTCACCAATTTTCCCAAACTCTGAGGTATTAATCCGGACAACTGATTTTGATAGGCTGAAAGTATTTCCAAATTTTTCAGATTTCCAAACTCAGATGGCAATTCCCCGGAGAGCTTATTCGCATGTATTACTACTTGTGTGAGTGAAGACATGTTCCCAATAATCGACGGCACTGATCCATCCATGAAATTGGACGAGAGGGCGAGCACTTCCAGATTCACAAGATTTCCGATCTCATGAGGGATTGATCCAGTTAGGAGGTTACTCCAAAGAGAAAAATAGTTGATCGAAGTAAGATTTCCAGCAACCGTGGAAGGAACTTTTCCGGTGAGACGGTTCTCCGACAAGTCCAACCCAATCAAGCTCGAGAGCATCCCAAGCTCTACCGGGATTGGGCCAGTGAGCTGGTTTTTATACATCGTTAGGTATCTAAGCATTGTAAGGTTTCCAAAGGACTGCGGAATTGTACCGTTGAAGTTGTTTTCCGGCAAGTATAGTTCTTGGAGCGTTTGGACTTGTCCTAGCTCTTCAGGTATGGGTCCTGATAGACGATTACCGGAAAGGTCAAGATAGTTGAGGTTCGTCAGGTTTGCGAGGGCAGGAGGTATTTGGCCAGAAAGGATATTGTAGCTCAAATCCATCTCCCTCATGTTCTGAAGTTGTCCAAGCTGCCATGGGATGTTACCCGAGAGCCTATTCCCAGGTAGATAAAGCAAGGAAAGTCGTGAGAGGTTACCCAAGGAAAGAGGGATTTTTCCGGTGAGCTGATCACCGGAGAAGTTGAGGGTGGAAAGCATCGAAAGAGAGCCGATGGCAAGAGGGATGTCTCCCGAGAGACCATAGTTGTCACTGAGGTCGAGGTCGACGAGATAAGGGAGTGACTGAAATCTCAGGCTGTCGAGTCGCCCTACGATGCCGGCACCACCGAGGGAAATCCCTCTGACGACTTTGGCCGTGGTTCCGCCGCGTGACCGAGTGTCGCCGCAGGTGATGCCCGTCCAGTTGCACGGGTGCATGCCGTCGTCTCTCCAGGTTCCTAGCTGGTGCTTGGAGGAGTACCTGACGGATGATCTCCAGCGGAGAAGCGTCGTGGCCTGAGCCGTGAGCGAAGTGCCTCGGCACTCAGCTTGCCAGGAAATGATCAGGAGAAGTAGCAGGCCAAAGGAGAGAACCAGGCGATGATGTAGCGGCGGGGGCGTCGCCATGATCGCACGAATCCTTGTCATATGACTGCATATGAGCAAGTGATCTCACGTAAATTAGCCGACTAATAACTTCCCACAAGACGCATATATGCAAAAATCATGAATAAGGAGATGGAGAGAATAGCGCACCTCCGGTGTCTTCCTGAGCAGAACGCGGCAGCCGTGTTTATGCTTGATTTTGGCTCGAGCTGTGAAAAGTGAGTCTGTGAGTTGTGTTATCAGCTGGGGTTTAAAAAGCATCTCATCTGCAACGAAGACCTGGAATCGGTCCTAAACTCCGGCTATATTGTGTTCATATCCAGGAGTCCAAAGATCGTAGATATGGGCGACCTGTCTTGACATTTCAACGCGTACGTTGATGTGCGACATAACTCTACTAACAGGTTTCAATGCCGACGAACATAAGCACGTGGAGCAGTTTATACGTCCTTATCGCGGTCTCGATCGATCGCCCTATGCTTTCACTCTGTTCAAAACGAAATAAATAAATAAATAAATAGCGCGCTTTTCGCGTGGAGATGGATAACTTAGCTCGTCAACAGGTTAAGTGAACCAGTACCGATCGTTTCGACATGAAAACTGAAGAAAAGAGGCAGAGACTGTTGAAAATATAGCGAGGCGCGTGGAGCTGCCATCCCAACTCCGCCTCGATCGTGCACGTCCAAGACTAAGCCACCAAGATCGCTTTGATTCGTGCCATCCCACGAAGCAATCAACGCAGCGACTAGCTACCTTATCTACTAAGCAATACAACTCTGAAACCTGACCAAGTCAAGTACATAACACACGCTGCAGGGCCAGTTTTATTACTACCTAGCTACTGACAGACGAACTAACAGTGCTAAATTCAGAGGTTCAGAAAATGCAGGGGTTAATCCAACATGAACCAGCACCGATCGTTTTGACATGGTGGAATACAATCAATGTTTGCGAATGCCGCATCTTCCAACGCTAGCTGCGCGAACAGTGAATATAGTTCAAAGAAAGGAAATCTGTAATCTATAACAAGCTTGACATGCTGGACACACACAAGTAATGGTTTGCAAATGACGCGGGTCTTCCCGTCTTATCTCATTTTCTTCCGACCCTTTATATTTCCACCGATTTAGTTCTTGTCCAGCCTGATATCCACCCATTTGCGGTCCATCGCTTCTTGTCTACTCGATGCAGTATTCTTCTTTGGGAAGTGCCAATGCACTGAACGAGTTCAATTGGCATTCTCAAGAGATAACATAATTTAAATTCACAAAGCACAACCTATATGACATACATATAAATACTTGGGAGCCTCCTTTCAATATATATTATAACGAGCTTGATTCACTATATCTGTGATCACAAAACAATTGTACAGTGTATACATATGCCCCATACATTCTATTATGCCCAACATATATAGCACTATTTATTTTATTTCAGATGCTTTGACAGCTAATGAAGCCTAAGTTTGTGCTGCTCTAAACAAGCCCAAGATGATACATCTGCAATGCTTGAACATGTAATTTCAGGTGACAAGATCTCGATAAACTTTCAACATACTTGGCCTTTCTCTAGGTAAAGGAAGCAAGCAGTGAAATGCCACAGAGATACACCGTTTCACATCTTTTGCTTCATCAGTTTCAGGTCGGGGAAGTTGTCTGTCAAGAATTTCTCCCAGAAGAATTTCGTCATTGAGTGAAGAAAGAAAATTTTGCACGTCTCCTGGATGTTTGCCCATCAACACTTCAAGTACCACCACACCAAAGCTATATACATCACATTTCTCCGTAACTAGAGATGTATAGGAAAATTCTACATCCAAGACAAGAACATGACGATTAGGAGTATGCATAGATGCAAACCATCGAACATGGTTTACTAGAGTATATAGTATTGTATGGAATAAACATACCAGGTGCTATGTAGCCATAGGTCCCCGCCAGTGCACTCCAGTTTGATGAATCCGGTTTTAACATTCTTGCAATACCGAAATCCGAGACAAATGCTTTGTAATCAACATCTAACAAGATGTTTTTGCTTGTGATGTCTTGATGAATTATCGGTGGTTGGACATCATGATGGAGGTAAGTGATGGCTTGAGCCACATCTCTTATGAGAGTTGTCCTTCTTTGCCAATTGAACTGAATTGCTAGTTCTTCATTGCTTAATATAGAAGCCAAATTTCCTCTTTCTATAAACTGGCATACAAGGAATCGATATCGAGGATGAGAACAATATCCATAAAGCTTGACGATGCTGCGTTGGCGAATTTTTGTTAACATTTCGATCTCATGCTGGAACCTTTCTTCATCATGTGCATCTCCATTTCCTCCATGGAGTTTCTTTACTGCAACCACTTGTTCCTCTTGAAGTTCTGCTTTATAAACACTACCATATGATCCCTCTCCAATGCAATGTTTTTCGTCAAAATTATAAGTTGCATCAATGATATCCTCAAATGCGATTCTACCATCAAAGTTCCATATGGAGAACACATCCCTTTTGTTCATATCGTCAGATTTTGTAGATACTTTTTTGCGGCAAACAAAGAAGGCAATTGCACATACTACTATTGCTATAATAGCAAGACAAATAGGAATGCTGACTGCTAGTATAAACTTATGATGGTTTCTCTTATGATCTGTTGGTGGAAAATTACACGGCGACAGTCCAATAAGGTCGCCGCAAAGACCTTCATTGTGGATAAACCATTCAAATGATGCATTGTGGATCCCTTTTGGGACAGAGCCTTCTAGCAAGTTGTATGATGCATCAAATATTGTTAGGCTTTGCATGCTTGCTATCGAGACAGGTATATCACCACTGAATTGGTTATGTGAAATGTTTACAACCATCAACATCTCTAGTTTGCTAAGCTCTGATGGTATTGGTCCGCTAAGACTATTCATACTAAGATCAAGCATACTTTGCATGGAAGGTAAATTCCCCAAAGTACGAGGAAGACTTCCACTAAGACTATTGTTATTCATATTTATTGACTGCAGTTTCAAACAACTTCCAATCTCTTCTGGAATTTTACCACTCAACATGTTACTCGAGAAATCAAGGATCTCAAGATTGCCAAGTTGGCCGATTTGCTTAGGGATCTGGCCAGAGAGTTGATTGTTTCTTAGATCGATCCTGTATAGGCTCATTAACTTGCCAATTTCCGGTGGTATCTCACTATTCAACCTATTGGAATTCAATAGGAGTATTCCGAGACTTTTTAGCTCCCCAAGCTCGGAAGGTATATTGCCTTCTATCATGTTGTTGGAAAAACCAATACGTTTCAAGTTTTGACATGAGCCCCCAATTAGAAGAGAGTCGGCCAACAAACATGTTTGAAGATAAATCAATATAATCGAGATGTGGATACACCCCAAACGCTTCAGTTATGTCTCCCACAAACTGATTATCACTGATTGCAAGGGATGTTAGTGAACTGCAATTCCTTAAACCTTTTGGGACATGGCCATCCAGGTTGTTTTGGAAAATTAGGAGAACTTGTAGCATTTTAGTTTGGCACATATCTGGCAAGTGTCCCGTCAGCTGGTTATTAGATAGCTCAACGTGGACCAAATTGGTAAGGTTGAATAGTGCTGAAGGCAAAGGGCCAGATAGTTGATTTCCAAACATTTGTATTTCTGTCATGCTCGACAATTTTCCTAACTCAGTAGGCAACTCCCCAGAGATATTATTGTTGTGTATGCTTATCCATCCGAGTGAAGACATGTTTCCAATACTTGCCGGCAATGAGCCAACTATGAACTTGAACGAGAGGTCGACTTCTTCAAGATTCATGAGATTTCCAAACTCGTGAGGGATGGATCCAGTTATGAGGTTACCCCAAAGAGAAACATAGGTCACTGAAGCAAGATTTCCAAGAGCACCATAAGGAATCGAGCCGGTCAAATGGTTCTCTGACAAGTCCAACCCAGTCAATCTCGAGAGCATCCCAAGATCTGCCGGGATCGGACCACTGAGATGGTTCATATATATGTACATGATCTTGAGCATTGTGAGGTTTCCAAGGGAGGATGGAATTGGGCCGCCGAGCTTGTTTTTCTGCAAGTATAGTTCATGTAGGTTTTGAACTTGTCCTAGCGCTTCAGGTATGGTTCCTGACAGATAATTTCCGGAAAGGCCAAGATACTCGAGGTTTGTTAGGTTAGGTTACCAAGGGTGGAAGGTATTTGTCCAGAAAGGATATTGAAACTCAGTTCCATCTCCCTCATGTTCTGAAGCCGTCCCAACGGCCATGGAACACTGCCTGAGAGCTTGTTATCAGACAAATAAAGAAAAACAAGTCTTGAGAGATTCCCCAAGGCAGGTGGAATTTCGCCAGTGAGATTATTGCAGCAGAGGTCTATCAGTGTGAGCCTCCCAAGGTTGCAGATTGCGACGGGTATGTGCCCACTGAGCTGATTACTTGAGATGTTGAGTTTAGTAATCATGGAAAGAGAGCCGATGCCGGGAGGGATTGCACCCGACAGATGGAAGTTATTGCTAAGGTCAAGGTTGACGAGGTAAGGGAGTGACTGGAAGCTCAGACCGTCCAGTCGCCCTGCAATACCGGCGCCACCGAGGGAAAGTCCTCTAATGACCTTCACCGTGGTTCCTCCGCATGACCGGGTGTCGCCGCAGGTGATGCCTGTCCAGTTGCATGGGTACATGCCATCGTCTCTCCAGGTTCCCATCTGGTGATTGGAGGAGTACGTGACAGATGATTTCCAGCGGAGAAGCGCCCCGGCTTGGGTTGCCAAGCGAAAAGGGACTGAACGTGTAAACTGGACTAGTCCTGCTAATCTGACACCAAGCGAAAAGGGATGATGCTTAAAGAGATAATAAGGAGTAGCGTACGTACCTCCGGCAGCCGTGTGAAGAGCAGGAACGCGCGCGGCGCAGGTGTGGTGTCTGTGTGTGTGAGCAAGCTCGATCGAGCTGTCAAGTGTGACATGGGTGCTCATCTGCTGGCTCCTGGTTCATGCATGGTGGAGGGGTTTAAAAGAGTTTATCATCTGCAACCAAAGACCTTGACTTCGTCCAAGTCCGGTTGTATACATTTTTATCAGGATCCGGTCATTGATTTGCAGCCTAACTCGACACGACAGGTTTTAGTGCCCACTGTCAAGCTTCATCTCCAAAAGGTAACACATTGAGGAAAGGCATGACTTACTAATAAATGTCTAGGTCATGATCCATCTAGAAGAATATCAATACCATGGTTTTTTCGATTATTTAATTATAAGTGTTTTGGACAAGTGAGAGATGTAGGAATCATGTATGTCCTGCAACTATTTATTAATCCCATTTGGAAATATCTCATTGTGGAATTGTTGTTCATCTAGAATGATTACCAGATGGAATTTGTACTTGAGGAATATATACATACACAAGGTGTACTTAAGTTAGTACTTAAGAAAGATTAGTAGTGTAATACAGTATTAATTGCTATATGGAAAGATTAGTAGATCTCACCATCTAGCCTCAATATGCATTGTGAGTGGCACCACCAATAAGGCAGAGAAATAGAGGGTAGACCGTTTAGCTCCAAAACTCTAGTTTTCTTACATAAGAAATGGATAACCAGCTTTCTTTCTTTCTTTCTTTTCTACAGAACAACTTCAACACAACACTTTCTTTTATTATCCGTTTCCAATTGCACCTGAACCGTTATGATAATGGCGCACGCTTTAATTGTAGAAAAAGGATGCACGCTTTGAGTGCGCGCGTTAGAAAGCACCGTGCTTGTCTTAGTGGACATGGATTATTTCTTTGACAAATTAGGACGTCAACAGGTCAAGTGAACTTTTATTTTGTACTCGACATGGACACCATGTGTGTGCGTGTCTTGAACGGCTACCTACGATGGTGGGGAATACAATACAGTTTAAATAGAGAAAATGCATATCTAAAAAGAGCCGTTCACTCGTATTTCATCCCTTTTAAAATATACGACGTTTAAAGTGAACCTACATATTAGTAGTCTAGATAATTTTTTTACAAAGCTAAAACATCTTATATTTTGAAATCGAGGGGAGTACAAGGGAGATAGAGTTTTTTGGGTCCTTCTTTTCAGCTTCTAGAACAACTTTTAGGCATGGCCGACAGGTCGTGGCATCTGAGTGCAAGATAACAAAGAAGGGCCTCTTTACACGCAAATACAATTATAAAAGCACATTTTGTTTCTCCTATTTCAATTGGGAATAAATACCAGACTTGTCGCAAAAATATGATATTCACAGATTTTTAGGATACATCACAAATGACAAACTGCTTCCTGCTATTATATTCAATAAAAATTAACATTGAACGATACAAAATTATCTGGTGTGGCTCAATGTGCTTTCTGGTAGATTTTTTGTCTTCGGAATCAAGGTTGCCTGATTGGGCAAATAAGAGGGAAGAAGGTGTGGAGACGCTCCGTTGCCGCTACTCTCGCCGAGCCAAGCTCAGGCTGAACCTTCAGATAGCTCGCCGTTCTCGGGTTGATCCTGGCTCGGCTCGTTACTCGAACAAGACATGAAACATGGATCGATCCCATCTTTTTGACAGCTAGCTCGATGAAACCCGGTGCAGCTCAATTCTAAGGCTCTGCTTGGTTTCCCGTAATTTAGGCAGAAACGGCCGTAAATACTACGGACCAATTAAGGTCCCGCTAAAACCTGCCATATGCTCCGTAATATTCGGATATGACCAGTAATTAAAACGATAAAACAAGGGCGGCCTAAAGAAACAACATTACCATACCATTCTCGCGGATCTACCTGACTAACATTGACAAGAAACTGGGGTCATTGCATTCTGAGAGCCCTGCCGTTTGTTGCCTAGTAGGCCAGTACATTGTTGCCAAGACCACCAGAGACTAGGTAGTTGATGTCACCTCATGCCAACGGTTGGGTGGTGTCGGAAGAGATTGCAGACATGTACTCAACCAACCAGACAGATGCTGCGTTCAACTCCAGGATTGCATTTTGTCTGAACATGCAGAACGAAGCAGTAAGGCACTGTAAGGTCCCCCACCAGCGCCGTATCCGAAAAAGAGAGTGAATTCCGTTTTTTACCCTGTAGTTCTGCATTTGAGACACATTTTACCCTATTTAGTAGAACTTCTACCGAAATATCTCATTTCAGAGACTTTGAACACAATTTTACCCATAGCATTTTGCTAGTTTCTGTTTATATGACCCGACAATCATTTTCATACTTCTCTTATCCATATGTTCAATTCGTCATCGTCGTCTTGATATTTCTAAACTCCGGTTAATAGCTTACACCTTGCCGAATATACACGCATCAGAAAACGAGGGTTCAAAGCTTTTAAACATAGTAATTGAGATGATTGTTCACTCGACAGGGTAATTAGTGTCACAAATGCATAACTAGAAGGTAAAAAGTGGAATTCACTCCGAAAAAAATTAGGCCCTTGACATCATCATTAGTAATTAGGAAAACACGATGTTTGCAATATATTTATCATACCGTTGGTAGAAATTTTGAAACAATTGCATATAATCAAGAAGTGATTATCTGGAATTCAAAAGTGCTACATTGTGTTTAGCAGAACATGCCATCCTTCTAGTAGCATTCCTTGAGAAAAATCTTCAATTAATTTTCCATAAGAAACCTTATGCAAAATTTCATGCATAAAAAACATAACCTGGAAAAAATGGGATTTAACAACCTTTGATTGATTTTGAAAGCAAACTCTCACATGCGCGGTTGCTCCTCCTCTGGATTTTTGCTCCTCATCTAAATGAATCAGCATTTGGCATAAAAGCACTCGTGGCGGGGCCTCCAACTCTCCCTGGGATGGCATCAACAATTAAGGAGATCAAAAGCAAAGTAAAGAGATGAGAAACTAAAAAGAAAACACGAAAAAAGAGATATATGCTAAGGTTGCAGCCTGCGGCGTACAGCAACAACTTATGTATCATGGAGAAATCGGAAGATGAACAGAACAGTGCTTACACTCCAAGAGAAACGAAAAGAAAGAAAGATGAAGTATTAGAGTTTGTGTTTGTGTTATCTTAGGACTTTAGTCTAAGTCGGTTTGGATCTAATCCTAGGCTGGCCGACCCCCCTCCTCTCTTCTATATAAACATTGTAATATTGTCTAAATTAATACAAGTTCTTATTCTCCCAAAATATCATGGTACCAGACGCCTAGGTTTTCCGCACCTGGGATGGCTCCTCCGCCAAAACCACCGCCGCCGCCGGCGGCTCCGCTATGGACCGCGGCTGAAGCTCACGCCGCCGGCGCACCACCCTCCTCCTCCTCCTCTA
The DNA here is from genome assembly GCA_910589765.1 of Avena atlantica. NCBI lineage: Eukaryota > Viridiplantae > Streptophyta > Magnoliopsida > Poales > Poaceae > Avena > Avena atlantica. The sequence continues at coordinate 497,805,850 of OU342736.1, read as the reverse complement.
CTCCTACCGACCAAATACCCCAACATATCCCTCAACTATTTCTTTCCGACACGATCGCCGACGTCTCTCCCTTCGTCCCGATCATCTTGAATCTCGCCAAACACAACTTCTACCACTGGCGCCACCTGTTTCACGTGCATATCGGGTGCTGCGGCCTTTGCAGCCACATCGATTCCTCCTCGACACCGCGCTCCTATGATCCGCGCTGGGTGAAAGACGATCTCACCATCATCCAATGGATCTACACGCGGATCTCCACCGAGCTCTTCAACCTCGTCTCCACCGACGACGCCATGGCAGCGCAACTTTGGGCTGCCCTCCAGCAGCTCTTCCAGGACAACTCCGACTCACGCGTCAATGCCCTCCACATCAAGCTCCACACCAGCACTCAAGACGACTCCCCCGTCGCCATCTTTTGCCAACGCATCAAGGCCATCGGCGATGAACTTCGGGAGTTTCAAAAGAAAGAAAAGGCATAAAAAATAAATAAAAAATGTTTTCTGGTAGAGGCAGCACGTATGTATTTGTGTAATTTTGGCATACCGAAACTCAAAACTATGTAGTTTAGAAAAAAATGATAAAGTTTCAAATGAATAGTAAGAAAGAACCGCCAAGTTACAAACTTTTCTATAACTTAATGTCTAGATAAATCTGTAGCTTAATGGCATGGTAAGTATAGTCTGAGTTCAAGAGTACCCAGGTCATGAAAATTCGCGTTAAGTGGAACACTATATCTTCCCATCTCTTGTTTGACAAGTTCGGTGCGTCGTTTCATTTTGGCTGTACATTATTTATCACTAGAAAAATTGGCATGGCGACAGACCGTGCCCTTGAGTGTTAAATCGTTGGTTAAATTTTTGTAGAAATACTACAATATATAGGTTTCTGTAGTACCGCAGAAGTACTAGTTACACGATGTGTAATGTTAAAACACAAAAAGAAATGAATTACTGCTAACAAATTAAGGCTGGCAAATCACTAACACTAGTAGGATATCCGTGAGAATTACGGCTGGAAAAGTGTGGAAGAATTACTACCAAAAATAGAAAAATAATAAAAAATAAAATTATTTGCCGATGAACTACAATCAGAAAATTACTCACCGTGAAGCAATTACCATGGGATAACTACCGGGGGAAACTATTGTTAGGAAAATTTGTCTAAAAATTACAGCCAAAGAATAGAAATAGATCCAAAAATAAAATTATTGCTGACAAAAAGTTCTCACCATCGAAGAGTTACCGTGGGGTAACCGGCGTTGAGAAATTACAGCTGAAAAGTTATGTCAAAATATTAATATCAAAGAATAGAAAAAAATACCGTTGGAAAATTACTCGTTGGCGAGGAAGTACCGTATGGTAACTATTGTTGGAAAATGACGATCAGAAATTTATGTCAAAAAATTGCCGTCAAGGCATAAAAAGGGGAAGTAAAAAAGATCATAAACGTAGGATAAATACCATCATCAGAAATTTAAGGACGAAAAGTTGTGTCCAAGAATTAGAACCGAAGAATAAAAAGTTGATAAACCCGATGTAAAAACTATCGTCAAAGTCAAAAAATAGACATCAATGCCGCCGAAGAATTACGGTCTAAGACCGACATGAGGCTGAATATCTATGTCAAAAAGTTACTGCCAAAGAATGACCGTGGATGCACCATTGGGATATTAGGAACCATCAAAAATTACTGCTGAGTAATAACCTTTCGCGAATATGCCGTTGAAGTTGTATGTTTTTTATCAAAAAATATTAGGAAAATTTTACCATTAATAGTTAATAAATAAAAATAGCGTTGTATGTAAGAAGAACGTGAAGACTACTACAAACAATGATGGTTAAAGAATATTGATTTCAAAAAATCACAGTCGAAAGTGTTGTTTTCCTCTAGACTAGACTTAGTCAATTTCAGTCTGAGTTCCCTTTTGCACTGTTCGCAAAACAAATATAACTTTCTCGTACGACGTATGCTTTCAAATGTATGACTGCTCAAATTGTTTAAAATACATGTGCATCAAGGTAATTTGGGCCCTACTAGGAGCTTCACCCCTACACTAGTGTATGATGTTTTCTGTTTATCTGTTTGTACATACTGTTTTCTTGTAGCTGAAGATGGGTTGGCGAAAGACGGCGATATTTCTAGAGCGTGTGCATGTGGTGTGCTCTAGGATCCGATGGACCGATTAGTGTTGTTGGCTCGTTGTTGAGTGTCTTGGTGATGCCTTAGACGATGTGCAGAGGCGGACCTAGAAATTTGTCGAAGCCTGGGCACGCCGCAAGGCATCTAAAAATTTCTCGGACAAATATAAACATAATATGGAGCAAATATAGTTTTCACGATGGTTTAATACGGAAACACGATTATACGTTCGCAACACATTCGTAGTGTTCACTAGTTCACAACCCACTCGAATGTTCACAAGTTAAAACACATTCAAATGCTCATATGCGCTAATATTAGATATGCTAGGTGTCGTGGTTTTGTCGACACGTACGTCATAGGGATATCCCAACGGCGAGTTTAGAGACGTGGGGGAAGACGGAGAGCGTCCGTGTCGGCGTTACACAGTTTACCCAGGTTCAGATCTCACGACGGTGGCGAGATCCTACTCCTGCTATAAATCACTATAATGGCAATACGCCGAGTTACAGGATAGGCGTTCGCTGTGTGCGAGTTGTGCTATGCACTTGTCTATTGTTTAGCTTGTGCCCTAAAGGCTCCCGTAGGCCGGCTTATAAGAGCGCCAGGAACTAGGGTTACATGGAGAGTCACAGCCGGATACGGTTACAGAGTCCTAGACTAACACTAATTAGTCTTCTTGTCCTTCAAGGCTCCGGCTTCCATCTATGGCGGTGGCACGTCGCCTTCCTTTATTCCTGCTGGACCTCCGTCTTGTCTATCAGCAACTGGGCCGGCCGGTTATGCCATGGGCCTAACCACCAACTGTGGGCCACCCGGGCTTGCCGGTATGAGACTATGTCGTAGGTATACCCATTTGGTATATCCACAACAGTAGCCCCCGGAGTTCTTCAAGATCCTCGCGTTTCTCAGTCTAGCTTTGAGCGTCAGTATCACGTCGTCTTCAATTTGTAGGCGTGCTTCGCGAAGAATTTTAGAGAGCTCTCATATCATATTCTCATCCGACTAAGCCTAGCCAGAGAGTTGCTTGTATGCTTCTGCGAACGAATCCAAGGCGGAGAACTCTTCTAACAAATCGTTAGTGATTCTTCCAAGCTCTAGGAAAGTCTTTAATATCATCATCCATGTAGGATGGTATGCAAGCCAGAAAAAATCACGGCTACTGGGCCACGGTCGTAAAGGCTGCCAAACTGCCGACTTAGAGCCAGCAAAGTCACATACATAAGAGCTTGCCGAATTAAGGTCTTAGAGCCTCTCATATCACGGATGTTTAGGCCATCGAGCCGTGTAACCCAGGAAACTTCCGGGAAGGCAAAATTGATGCCAATCCTCCGGGTTTCGCTAGCCGAATTTTTACCGTCTTGAAAGTTTTGTTGACATAACCATATATACAAGCATTAAGTCGGCTTCGTCGAAGGCGGCTTGATGCTCAAAAGAACATGCATAATTGTACATCAAACGATTGTAGCCCCCGAGCGCCAAGTCGGAGTTTTAAAAGAAATTCGTCTTGGTGCTCTCAGAGTAGCTTTAGAGAAAATATGAATAGTGTAGCCCCCGAGCGCCAAGTCGGAAATAATTTCGGCTTGGTGCTTCAGAGAGAACTTCACAAAAAATTCAGCATCGGTGTAGCCCCCGAGCGTCAAGGTGGAATTCACATGAATTTTCCGGCTTGATGCTCAAAGAGAACTAAACCATGTGTTGGAGATCATCGTACTGTAGCCCCCGAGGTTTGTTCCGGCTTGATGCTCAAAGAGGGACAAAGCTTCTAAGTTAGAGATGTCAAGCCCCCAAGCGTCGATCCGATCCGACTTCCTTAAAGATGGCTCAAGTCTTGGTCAACAATTGCAATTGCAGCCCCCGAGGTGTCAAGCCTAGTAAAAATCCGGCTTAAAATACCTTAATCCAAGGAACGCGGCAATGTCCAAGCGTTACGTACCTGAAACATAAACATAAAAATACAAATGTATTAAATTGTTTCTTTAATCGTGTCCAACAAACAAATGTAAGGCGGAACAAACATGGCCTTTAAACAAATGCTTTTAAGCTGAAACAATGTGGCAGCTAGACAACATAAAACTGTTTAGGAGGGAAAAACTAAAATAATTTAAACAGTTTACGTAAAATTTTGTTTAAGAAAGTGCTGGCCTATCCATTATTCTGGTTTTTATGTTTGACCTTTCGTGATACGGAAGACTCGCAGCACAGAACCATGTCCTTGGGCGATAATGCCTAATGGCACCGTCCAGAACCCAAGGCCAAAACGCCGGTTTTGAGTGCCGAAAAGTCACTACTCCGGAATCCACATAGAAACAACAGAAAACGTGTATCCAGAAAACTTAAGCTAACGCCAGAAGGCGGGTCTTTTGCATGGTACTGGGGCCTTAACACGGCAAGCCAGTAAAAAGTTTATACTCACAAGCGCAAGGCAAATCGTGAAAAAAGGTATGACCAAAAGCGAAAGCGGTAAAGACTCAGAATATGAGTGAATCAATCTTAATCTCAATGATCATAAATAATTAAAATAATAAAAAATAAATAGAGACTTAGCTGTTTGAACGAAGTCGGCGTTGTTTGCCACGAAGACACGAAGCTGATCGTGGTGAAGACAAGCCGGCAAAGTAGATGTTGTTCGTGACGAAGACGAATTCAGTCACAGCGAAGTATATTCCGCAATGACGATGAAGCCGGACGTAGCGAAGTCGAAGTAGATTCGGCAACGACAAAATCGTAAAAATATACATTGACGGTGACAGAAACGAAGCCGGATTACTACCCATATACGTAACCTGCTCGTTTGCATCGATCGTTGTACAAGCTTGCATGTCCAATTAATTCTCACGTGCAAGACTAGCAGAACCGCACGTCCGACAAGGAAAAAATTGGTCTTTAAGAACATGCCATGTTACTTGCACTTGCTGAACCAATCGGAAAACAAGTGGTCTCCGCGTTTCGTTACCAAAAAATCAATCCTGCCGCCTTGAGCCTTGGCCGTTCCAATCACTTCATCCGTGCGCAGTTTTTTGGTCGGCCTGTGGCTCTGACGTGTGGCAACGGAAGTACGACAAATCGGATTGTCAAGAACAAGGATTGCGGCAGAAGACATCGGTAGCAGAAAAGAAGATGTACGGATCATAGTGGCTCCATCAGCCTATCGGCGAGGAAAACCAAATACGATAACCGTTGCTCTGTTGATGAAGACGTTCGTGACGCCGCTAACTTGGCCACACGCTCGAGAGGAGAGATGATAAATCCTCTTTAAACTCTCAAGAGCGATGACGAAGCCGGCGTGTCGACGAAGATGTGATTTGACCATCGTCGAAGACGACGAAAGATCCCGCCCGAATCTATGCTGTAAGCGCCTCTTGCCCCACGGTGGGCGCCAACTGTCGTGGTTTTGTCGACACGTACGCCATAGGGGTATCCCAACGGCGAGTTTAGAGACGTGGGGGAAAGACGGAGAGCGTCCGGGTCGGCGTTACACAGTTTACCCAGGTTCAAATCTCACGACGGTGGCGAGATCCTACTCCTGCTATAAATCACTATAATGGCAATACACCGAGTTACATGATTGGGCGTTCGCTGTGTGCGAGTTGTGCTATGCACTTGTCTATTGTTTAGCTTGTGCCCTAAAGGCTCCCGTAGGCCGGCTTATAAGAGCGCCAGGACCTAGGGTTATATGGAGAGTCCCAGCCGAATACGGTTACAGAGTCCTAGACTAACACTAACTAGTCTTCTTGTCCTCCAAGGCTCCGGCTTCCATCTATAGCGGTGGCACGTCGTCTTCCTTTATTCCCGCTGGACCTCCGTCTTGTCTATCAGCAACTGGGCCGCCCGGTTATGCCATAGGCCTAACCATCAACTGTGGGCCACCCGAGCTTGCCGGTATGAGACTATTAGGTATACCCATTTGGTATATCCACAACACTAGGACTTATCAAGAACTCCCCAAAGACTAATGAAACTCCAACTATCGAAGGAGAGCTCAATGAGCTCTTGCTTGATGAAGCAAGTGCGGTCCTCCTCCTACTTATCCATGGACACCCTATACTTGCAAAGCGTGGCCTGCCACTACTCCGTCGCCCGATGTTGTTGCTCCCTTGCGAGATGCAGCTCCTCGGCATCTTGTTGCTCCCTCGTCGGGGTGCCCTCCACTGACACCAAGGCCCAGCGCACATATGCCACCTTATGCTTCTGCTCCACCCGAAGAGCTCGCGCGGACCGGTTCGCCAGCCTCTCAAACGCGATGCGCTCTTCCTCGATGGAGTACGTCGACGAAGTCCTTGATCACCACGTGATCCTCCACCGACTCGTCATTGGACAGTTCATACTCCTTCGGCGAGGAGAGTGACTCGTCAAAATTGGAGTCGAAGGAGGGGGTGTGCGACAGTGGCGCTTCATCTAGTGTGCGCAAGGCTCGATTTGACTGGTGGTGGATTGAGTGGTCACAATGTGGCGGCGAAGCGATGGAGGAGGGGAATGGGGATTCCGACCTAGGAATGCCCCATGAAATGCTAGATATAGTGGTTCCGTGCGTCTTTTTAGGTCAGCCGAAAAGGTTTTACGGACAAAGACATGTTTAGGGGACTATTCATACAAAAACAATGCAAAACCAAAAACCTGTCAAATTTTATCAGTTTGGAGCCTTTTTAGGTATATGCAAAAGACACAGGCGTGTGGATGGGAATCTATATACTAAATCTCCAACTGAAACCTGTCGAATTTACTCCCATGTCTTAAAATCACTGTTCAAAAAATAGGCCGAATCAACGATTAATAGGCGGATTAATCGCTACTAGGGACCTGGCCGTGTCGATTACCATTAATCCTTCGTGTTAATCATTTAGCCCGATTAATAGGTCTGACACTCCGATTACTAGGTATGTTCCCGATTAACCACTACACTTAGGTCAAAAAAGTTGCAAAATTATCAACACATATCACCCATCCATCCGCTAGCCCACCCCAATGAAGTAGGTTTTGCGAAGCTCCCGTTCGATCCCTGTGCCTCCAGGAGCTTGATTTCAGCCATCACCAACTAGTTCATTATCATTGTTTACCAGTTCCTCGTAGTTGCCGACCAGACCTCAGATACAAGAGCTCGAGCGCCTTACGGATCTCATCCAGAAGCTTAAGGACGAGAATTTATACGTGTTTTAGTTGCTAATTTTTGTAGGCTGCACCGATTAATAGCCGACCGATTAAATCAGTTAATCGTCCGAATTCTGATTAATCGCTACTCCCAAGCCAACCGAGCAGCTAACGATTACCGATTTCCTTAACATTGCTTAAAATAGATGTCTCGGTTTATCAAAATTTAGATAAATCTATATACTAAATAGTATCTAAATTTATTCAAATTTTGACAAATCTGCAACGTCTATTTTAAGACGGAGAAAGAATTAAATTTGGAATCCCTCTGTCCAAAAATAACAGATTTGATGTATCTGTACACTAAAATACACATTTAAATCTAAACCACTCAGTTATGTTTTTTTTGGCTGTTGACCCAGCTGAGCCGACGGTTAGACGAGTCAACTAGAGGAGGCATAATGGTCGCGGGGCTGCGTTTGCGTTCGTGCACCTTTGCTGGACTCATGGCACAAGCCAATGGGCCCATCACGCCAAGTGAGCCAACCGGTTTTTGCCCATCGCTCGATAGGATTTTGCTAGATGAGATCGATCGCTGCAGCTTGCGCGCGCACGCGAAGCCCGGGCATGCGCCGGGTGACAGGGACGCTGCGTCCGCCCGAAGTCACACCTATCATCATGCTTGTAGGTTAAGGATCTGTGGTTGCTAGAAAGGTGGATTTGAGTTGTTTCTGATATATTCAAGCTTTGTTGAATATTTTAATAAACAGGTTTATGGCATCATTTTAATACAAATACAGGGTTTCCACCTCTTTTTCAAAAGAAAAACTGTTTTCTTGTGGCTTAAAGACTACCGCTTTTAACATAGGCAAGATTTGGAGCATTAGCAACACTTCGTCATCTTGACCGAGTTGCCGTACGATCCACTCTAGGTTATTATCCTGGTTGCGTGTTGCCGTTAGGTGTTAGTGAAACTTCCCGTGCAACGAATTATATGGTGCGTTCTTGTGGAAACATACTAGGCTACAAGAGTCAAGACTAAAACACAACAATATCTAAAACATTTTTCCGCGTTTGGAATACCAAGTTTAGATAGCAGAAACATTGTGTGAGGAAGTTATTGTCGTTTTCAAGCCGCCTTGCAATATTTAATCATGATCCTGATGCATAATAAGTATGATCACCATTATAAAAATCGTGGCCTATAATTTATGGTGCCTAATAGAAATAACATTAGTTATCTGATTTGCAGATGCTTGGACTGCTAAGGTAGGCTAAGTTTATTCTGAATAAGCAAACCTAAGATTATACATGTGCAAGAATATTACATCTAACTTTTGATGATAAGATCTTGATAAACTTTCAGCATAGTTGGCCTTCCTTTAGGTGAAGGAAGCAGACAGTCAAATGCCACATAGATGCACCGCTTCACGTCTTTTGCTTCATCAGCTTCGGGTTGCGGTAGTTGTTTATCCAAAATTTCTTCCATGAGAAATCGGTCTCCCAATAAAGAAAGAAAATTTTGCACGTCTCCTGGATGTTTTCCCATCAATACCTCAAGCACCACGACACCAAAGCTATAAACATCACATTTCTCCGTAACTACGGATGCATATGAAAATTCTGCATCCACCATAGGAACATAAGGATTATAAATATGCATTAATGCAAAGTATTCACATTAAAATAATGTATTATAGGCTATATTATTATACTAAATAAAATTACCAGGTGCTATGTAGCCATATGTCCCTGCTAGTGCACTCCAATTCGATGAATCGGGTTTTAACATTCTTGCAATACCAAAATCCGAGACAAATGCTTTGTAGTCATTATCTAGTAAGATGTTTCTGCTTGTGATGTCTCGATGAATTATGGGCGGCAGAACTTCATGATGGAGGTATGCGATGGCTTGAGCGACGTCTCTTATGAGATTCGTCCTTCTTTGCCAGTGGAATTGGACTGCTAGTTCTTCATTGCTTAAGATGGAAGCTAGATTTCCTCTCTCTATAAACTGGCATACAAGGAACCGATACCGTGGATGAGAACAATATCCGTACAACTTGACAATGCTGCGTTGCCGAATTTTTGTTAACATTTGTATCTCATGCTGGAACCTATCTTCATCATGCGCCTCTTCATTTCCTGCATGGAGTTTCTTTACTGCAACCACTTTTTCGTCTTGAAGTTCTGCTTTATAAACACTACCATATGATCCCTCTCCAATGCAGTGCTTCTCATCAAAATTTTCGGTTGCATTTACAATATCCTCAAATGCCATTCTACCATCAAAGTTCCATACACAGAACATGTCCCTTTTGTTCATATCATCAGATTTTTTAGATACTTTCTTGTGGCAAACAAACAAGGAAAATACACCAACTACTATTGCAATAGTAGCGACGAACATAGGAAGACCGACCAATAGTATGAAATTTTGATGCTTTCTCCTATCATCAGCTGAGGGAAAATCACAAGGAGGCAGACCAACAAGGTCTCCGCAAAGTCCTTGGTTGTGTAGATACCATTCAGCTGATGCATTGTGGATCCCTTTTGGAACAGAGCCTTCTAGAAAGTTGTATGATACATCAAATATTGATAAGCTTTGCATGCTTGCAACTGAGATAGGGATGACACCACTGAATTGATTGTGTGATAAGTTCACATATATCAACATCTCTAGTTTGCTTATTTCTGATGGTATTGGTCCACTGAGACCATTCTCACTAAGATCAAGCATTCTTTGCATGGAAGATAAATGGCCCAAACTAGGTGGAATAATTCCAGTAAGGCTGTTGTTATTCATATTAAATGACTGTAGTTTCAAACAATTTCCGATCTCTTCTGGTATTTTACCACTCAACATGTTGCTTGAGAAATCAAGAATCTCAAGATTGCAAAGTTGGCCAATTTGCTTAGGGATCTGGCTAGATAGTTGATTGTTTGATAAATCCATCCTATACAACCTAGTTAACTTGCCAAGTTCTTGTGGTATCTCACCCGTAAATCTATTAGAACTAAGTATGAGCATCACAAGATTTTTTAGCTGCCCCAGCTCAGAAGGTATATTGCCTTCTATCATGTTGCGTGCAAAATTAATTCTTGTCAAGTTTTGACATGAGCCCCAATTTGGCGAGAGCTGGCCTACAAACCTGTTTGAAAACGCGTTAATTAAATTGAGATGTGGATACACCCCAAAGGCTTCAGTTATGTCTCCCACAATCTGATTACTGCCGATGTCGAGGGCCCTTAGCGAACTGCAATCCCTCATGCTTTTTGGGATAGGACCACCCAGACTGTTATCAAAAGCTGTGAAAATCTGTAGCTTTTTACTTTGGCACAAATTTGGCAAGTGCCCTGTCAGCTGGTTATCAGCTAGTTGGATGTCAACCAAATTGGTAAGGTTGGAGAGTGCCTTGGGTAGAGGGCCAGAGAGTTGGTTGTTGAATAGTCGCATTTCTGTCATGTTCACCAATTTTCCAAAACTCTGAGGGATTGAGCCAGTTAGTTGATTTTCATAGGCAAAAAGTCCTTCCAAATTTGCCAGATTTCCAAACTCACTCGGTAGTTCCCCAGAGAGATTATTGTTGAAAATAAATATTTCTCTCAGTGAAGACAAGTTTCCAATACTTGACGGCAATGATCCAGTTATGAAGTTGTCCTGGAGTGCAATGATTTGTAGGTTCACCAGATTTCCGAGCTCACGAGGGATTGATCCAGTTATATGGTTACGCCAAAGAGAAAATAAGGTCACCGAAGTGAGATTTCCACCAACACTAGAAGGAATTGAGCCGGTCAAATAATTTTCTGCCAAATCGAACTGCGTCAAGCTGGAGAGCATCCCAAGCTCTACTGGGATCGGACCAGTGTGTTGGTTCTCATATATGTACAGAAACCTGAGCATTGTTAGGTTTCCAAGGGAGCGCGGAATCGTACCGGTCAGGTTGTTTTTGTGTAAGTATAGGTGTTGTAGGTTTTGGACATTTCCTAGCGATTCAGGTATGTGTCCTGATAGACAATTTCCAGAGAGGCCAAGATAGTTGAGTTCTGTTAGGTTTGCGATGGAGGAAGGTATTTGGCCAGAGAGAATATTGAAGCTCAATTCCAGCTCCCTCAGTTTCCGAAGCTGTCCGAGCTGCCATGGAACATTACCTGAGAGCCTATTCCCAGGCAGATAAAGAACAAGAAGTCTTGAGAGATTGCCCAAGGCAGAAGGGATTTGGCCGGTGAGATTGTTTTTAGTGAGGTCAATGTGTGTGAGCCTCTCTAGGTTGCAAACTGACACAGGTATGTTCCCACTGAGTTGGTTACCGGAGAAGTTGAGGCTGGAAAGCATGGAAAGAGATGTTATGCTAGGAGGGATGACGCCGTAGAGACCAGAGTTGTCGCTGATGTCGAGGTTGACGAGGTAAACGAGTGACTGGAAACTCATGTTATCCAGTCGCCCTACAATGCCGGCACCACCAAGGGAAATCCCTCTGATGACTTTGGCCGTGGCTCCGCCGCGTGACCGAGTGTCGCCGCAGGTGATGCCGGTCCAGTTGCATGGGAACATACCGTCGTCTCTCCATGTTCCCAGCTGGTGTTTGGAGGAGTACCTGACGGATGATCTCCAGCGGAGAAGCGCGTCGGCCTGAGCTCTCAGCGAAGTGCCTCGCGGTGTCGTGGCACGGCCCTCGGCTTGCCTGGGCGCGAGGAGAAGCAGCAGCAGCAGGACAAACGAGAGAACCAGGCGATGTAGCAGCGAGGGCACCGTGCAATTCGCCATGACTTGGTATGACTGCACATGACAAGTGATCACATAAATTAACCGAAGTACTCCTACAAGATTGATCTAACAAAAGGTACTCTACAAGTGTGGCGGGACAGACGAACACATGCAAATTAAAAGAGTTAGTTTAGGATATAGAGATAACAGCGCACCTCTGCTAGTGAAGAGCAGAACGCGGCAGCCTCGCTTATGCCGAGGTGTCTGGTGTGTGAGCTCGAGGCTTGTAGTGTGAGTTGGGTGTTCAGTTGGCTACTGGCTACTGGTTTAAAAACACTTGCTCAGCACCCTCCCCCCACCCCACCCACACACTTGCAGCTCATCTGGCTATACACTTTTCTTCTAGAACTAGAACTCGGATCGACGACGGAGATCTCTTGCGTTGATGTGCCACATATCTTGGCAGGTTTCAATGCCGACGAACTCCAACACGTTGAGTGGTTTACACGTCTATGAAACTGTCCATTTCTAAACGTGTCTGCTTCTGTGTGATGGTTGTGCATAATTTCAGTCCGTTCAAATTTTCAAAAACGTTTTGCTTGTCGTATGGAAGAGGTGGAATTTTTCCTGATTTTCTTGGAGAAATTAGCGCGTCAAGCGACCTCGTACATTATATGTACTATTCGACATGGACACGGACACATGGTCAGTGTTTGCAAATGCCGCGTCTTCCACGGCTAGCTAAGCTGATGGTGAACACAATTAATGCAGGCCAAAATAGAGGGAATCCATGCTTATTGTGACATCTAGAAGCGCCATTCGTCGGAGTATAGAAGACGGTCTGAACTCTGAAATGTTTTATTAGAGGTATATTGTTTAGTAGTTCAACAAAAATAAAAATATTTTCATAGCGATAGTACCACATATATATTGCGCCTTTTTTTCCAATTTTTGCAAATACTTTTCACAATAAATTTTAAAGTTCAACACAGCTGGTAGATGTGAGAAACCCATCTTTTTCCTCGAATGTTGTCCGGAGAAAGCCTCCCCATATGACGAAAGTTGGCGGTCCAGCTCCTTATTAGTTGAAGCCGAAGATGCAACATGCATTTGTGTTGTTAGGTAGCTGTTCATACCCACGTACATTTTTGCCATCCTCGCGTGTGATATGTTGTAAACGTACTTATTACTTTAGAAGTTCAATTGACTATTTTCAATATAAATTGATTATTTTGGGGACTAACCGGCTAATTTTTGGGACCCCTTTTTAGAAACTTTGGACCCTCTTTTTTCTGATGATATCCGTTGGGCCAGGACTGTGGTGATGATTGAGGTTCGAAGATATCAGGATGGTGAAGAGGAGTGGAAAAAATGGGCAAGAGAAGGATGGATATGATCATGCCCTCCGACGTTTACATATTTTGCGGTGCAACATCGACCTAACATGTCGGTTTAATCGAACGAACCATACGAAATGATAAAATGAGGGTAAAACCGTGTTCAAAGTTTTCTAGATGGGGCATTACGGTAGAATTTTCGCTAAATGATGTAATATATGTGTCACAAACGCAACAACTATGGGGTAAAAAAATGGATTTTTTTAACATTTTAAAACGTCTTGTTTGAAACTGTCCATTTTTAATCATGTCTGCTTCTGTGTGATGACTGTGCATAATTTAAAAATGCCTTGCTTGTCGATCGTGTGGAAGAGATGGAATTTTTTCTTCAAGAAATTAGCACGACAACGGGTCAAGCGACCTCGTATATTGTATGTACTATTCGACATGGACACGGACACGGACACAGTCAGTGTTTGCAAATGCCGTGTCTTGCACGGCTAGCTATGCTCATGGTGAACACAATTAATGCAGTCCAAAATAGAGGGAAACTACTATGCTCATCGTGACATCTAGATCAGCGCCATTCGAATATAGAAGACAGTCTGAATTCTGAAATGTCTTATTAGAGGTATTATTTATATTAGTAGTTCAATAAAAATAAAAATATTTTCATAGTGATAGTACCACATATATGCTGTGCCTTTTTTCCAACTTTGAAAATATTTTTCACAATAAATTTTAAAGTTCAACACAACTGGTAGATGTGAGAAACCCATCTTTTCGTCGAATGTTGTCCATGAGAAAGCCTCTCCATATGGCGAAAGTTGGCGGTCGAGCTCCTCAGTTGAAGGCGAAGATACAACATGCATTTGTGTTGTTAGGTAGCTGTTCATACAGACGTACAGGCCTTCCATCCTCTGTAGTGGGGCCTGTGATGCGTTGTAAACGTACTTATTGCTTTAGAAGTTTAATTGACTATTTTTAATGTAAGTTGATTATTTTTGGGACTAACCGGCTAATTTTTGGGATCCTTTTTAGGAACTTTGGACCCTCTTTCTTGATGATAACCGTTGGGCAAGGATTGAGGTTTGAAGATATCAGGATGTAGGAGTGGAAGAAATGGGCACGAGAAGGATGGATCGGATATGATCGTGCCCTCCGAGGTTTACATATTTCAAGAGACCTCGTATATTATATGTACTATTCGACATGGACGCGGACACGGACACACAGCCAGTGTTTGCAAATGCCGTGTCTTCCACGGCTAGCTATGCTGATGGTGAACATAATTAATGCAGTCCAAGATAGAGGAAATCTACTAGGCTCATTGTGACATCTAGAAGCGCCATTCGTAGGAAATATAGAAGATAGTTTGAACCCCGGAATATCTTATTAGAGCTAGTGTTTAGTAGATCAATAAAAATAAAAATCTTTTCACAGTGATAGTACCACATATTTATTGCATACTGGACCAACAGGGGTCCGGTCTTACCTTATTTTCTTCTGATCCGTTACATCTCCACCGACCTCCTATCCACGCATTTGTGATCCATCTGCCTGCCCCGTGTTGAGGTTCAACGGGTTCTTTCAACATTACGAATGTATTTAACCAGTTCAACTTGGCATTTTATTTTATACCTATCTTGCATATAGATATAGACTTACCAACATACGCACTGCATATCAGGATTTACAATCCTAAAGATGTTACTTAGTTGGGTCCATTTTTGAAGATACAGTTGGCAGTGGTAAACAAGAAGGAACGTTGGCAGATAACAGAAGTTCAGGTAACAGAACACACATAAGTCGGTTATCACCATTTTAAAGCCTCCTTCCAATACATAATCATGACCTTGATGCATGATCTCTATGATCACCAGAGAACAATTGTACTGTGTAAAATTGGTGACCCATATAATCTATGGTGCCCGACAGAAATAGCATCAGTTATTTGGTCTGCAGATGCTTGGACAGCTAGCACAGCCAAAGTTTACTCTGAACTAAACAAGCCGAAGATGCAAGAATAAAACATGTAACTTTAGATAATAAGATCTTGATAAACTTTCAGCATAGTTGGCCTTTCTTTAGGTGAAGGACGCAAGCAGTCAAATGCCACTGCAATGCACCGTTTAACGTCTTTTGCTTCATCAGCTTCGGGTTGTGGAAGTTGTTCATCCAAAATTTCTTCAAGGAGAAATTGGTCACCCAACGAAGAAATAAAATTGTCCATGTCTCCTGGATGTTTGCCCATCAACACCTCAAGCACCACCACACCAAAGCTATATACTAACTACACATGTGTAGGAAAATTCTGCATGCATCATAGGAACATAAGAATTAGGAACGTGCATTAGTGCAGAGCACTCCTATTAAAAGTTTTACTAGAGGATATAGTATTCTACTGAACAAACTTACCGGGTGCTATATAGCCATAGGTCCCCGCCAGTGCACTCCAATTTGATGAATCGGGTTTTAGCATTCTTGCAATGCCGAAATCCGATACAAATGCTTTGTAATCAACATCTAGTAATATGTTTCTGCTTGTGATATCTCGATGAATTATGGGTGGTTGAACATCATGATGGAGGTAAGTGATGGCTTGGGCCACATCTCTAATGAGAGTTGTCCTTCTTTGCCAATTGAACTGGGTCGCTAGTTCTTCATTGCTTAAGATATAAGCTAAAGTTCCTCTCTCTATAAACTGGCATACAAGGAACCGGTACCGTGGATGAGAACAATATCCATATAGCTTGACGATGCTGCGTTGGCGAATTTTTGTTAACATTTCAATCTCATGCTGGAACCTTTCTTCATCATGTGTCTCTTCGTTTCCTGCGTGGAGTAACTTTACTGCCACCACTTGTTCATCATGAAGTTCTGCTCTATAAACACGACCATATGATCCCTCTCCAATGCAATGCTTCTCATCAAAATTTTCAGTTGCATCTATAATATCCTCAAATGCCATTCTACCATCAAAGCTCCATACAGAGAATACATCCCTTTTGTTCACATCATCAGTTTTTTGAGGTACGGTCTTGCGGAAAATCAAAATGGCAATTACAATGGATGCTATCAAAATAGTAGTGACAAACATAGGAAGGCCGACTAATAGTATAATCTTTTGATGCTTTCGCCTATGATTTGCAGGGGGGAAACTACAAGGCGGCAAGCCATCAAGGTCTCCACAAAGACGTTTGTTGTGGAGAAACCATTTAGTTGATGCATTGTGAATCCCTTTTGGGACAGATCCTTCTAGGAAGTTGTATGATACATCAAATGTAGATAGACTTTGCATGCTTGCAATCGAGACAGGTATGGCACCACTGAGTTGGTTGTGTGAGAAGTTTATAAAGATCAACATCTCTAGATTGCCAAGTTCCGATGGTATTGTTCCACTGAGATTATTGAGGCTCAGATCAAGCATGCTTTGCATGTCAGCTAAACGGCCCAAACTTCTGGGAAGACTTCCACTCAGGTTGTTATTTTTCATATCTAACGTCTGTAATTTGAAACAATTACCAATCTCATCTGGTATTTTACCAGTCAACTGATTGCTTGAGAAATAAAGAATCTCAAGATTGCTGAGTTGGCCGATTTGCTTTGGAATCCGCCCAAGTAGCTGATTATTTCTTAAATCCATCCAATACAGATTGGTTAACTTGCCAATTTCATGGGGTATCTCACCACCCAACCTGTTGGAACTCATTAGGAGTCTTCCAAGATTTTTTAGCTCCCCGAGCTCAGAAGGTATACTTCCTTCTATCATGTTTTCAGAAAAATCAATACTTGTCAAGTTTTGACATGAGCCCCAATTTGGCGAGAGCCGGCCTACAAACTTGTTTGAAGATAAATCAATTCTATTGAGATGTGGATACACGCCAAATGCGTCAGTTATGTCCCCCTCAATCTGATTACCATTGATTCCGAGGGATGTTAGTGAATTGCAATCCCTCAAACCTTTTGGGACAGGACCGTGTAGATTGTTATAGGAAACTTGGAAAATTTGTAGCTTTTTACTTTGGCACAAATCTGGCAAGTGTCCAGTTAGCTTGTTGTAACTCAATCCAATGTTGACCAAATTGCTAAGGTTGAAGAGTGATGAAGGAATAGGGCCAGAGAGCTGATTGGTGAATAGTTGAATATTTGTCATGCTCGCCAATTTTCCTAATTCCACCGGCAATTCCCCTGAGATACTATTGCTATCTATGCTTATCCAATTGAGTGAAGACATGTTCCCAATACTTGGCGGCACAGACCCAGCTATGTAATTTCCTGCGAGGTAGAGTACTTCTAAATTCACTAGGTTCTCGAACTCACGAGGGATGGATCCATTTATGTGGTTAGCCCAAAGAGACAAATAGGTCACTGAAGTAAGATTTCCGGCAACACTAGAAGGAATCGAGCCGGTCAAATGGTTGTGTGACAAGTCCAACCCAACCAAGCTCGAGAGCATCCCAAGCTGTACCGGGATCGGACCAGTGAGATGGTTTGAATATGTCAACAAGTATTTAAGCATCGTGATGTTTCCAAGGGAGGACGGAATTGTGCCGGTCAGGTTGTTTTTGGCCAGGGATATTACTTGAAAGGTATGGACTTGTCCTAGCTCTTCTGGTATAGTTCCTAACAGACGATTGTTAGAATTAATCTTGATTAAAGAGTCTGGTTTATTTCCTAACTAGTGTGTACGTGTCCTAGTAGGACATTGTGTCCGTATGTGATCGTGGTGTTCAGGTCGTGTAGGTTTAGGAGTCCAATGTTGAGTCTAAGTAGTACCGGTTCATTTAGAAATTGGTGTTCTTGTTGGTTTAGACTAGGACGTGTTGGTCCTAGGCAGGTGCGTGCGTGTATATATACATACACAAGGTTGTAAGGATTATAACCGTGTGAGTTGAGAAGAAAATAAAGAAAAGAACGGGCACGACACGTGCCCTTGGCCATAAGATTTTTCGAGCGTGTTTGTTTGTCTAGTTGATGTAGTAGATCTGTGGGCAAATTCCAACAATTGGTATCAGAGCGAGGTCGAAGATTTGAAGCTTGCCCCGGGGAGGCGACCCGACTAGCGCCTCGGGGCGGGCGATATTGTCGCTCGACGGAGCGGCGAGGAGGAAGATGGTGGGCAGTGGTGGTCCAGCAGAGCGACACGAGGGAGGTGGCAGGGTGCTATCGTCGGAAAAGCGGTGGAGATGGATGATCGTTGATGGGAGAGGAGGTGCTGAGGTGCGGTGCCGGGAGTCTCGTCAAGATCGTGAATCGGGGAGTTAGAAGAGTCAATGAGTCATGGGGGTGCGGGTTGGCACGTTGAGTCAGCGTCCTGTCTGTTAGTCGTCGTTGTGTCCAAGTGCTCGTCTTTGTGAGGATCTGTTGCAGTTGAAGCGTGTCACGTCGTGTTGCTGTCTGGTGCTAGGTGCGACCAAGGGTCTCGACGGGGAGGATGATGCTCAAGCGTATAGTGGGACAATGACCAGTGAAGGGGAGTCTCTTCAATGAAGACCTGTCTCTATATGGGACGATGTGGTGATCATTGTTGGCATGTATTGCGTTAGGGGTGGACGATGGTGTCTGCCTGGCAGCGTGACTGGGATTCTGGATCATACGTTGAGTTGAGTCAAGAGGTTGTGAAGCTGCAAGGAGTCAAGATCAGGGGGAGCGCGAGGAGACTACAAGTCAAGATTAGGGGGAGATTGTTAGAATTAATCTTGATTAAAGAGTCTGGTTTATTTTCTAACTAGTGTGTACGTGTCCTAGTAGGACATTGTGTCCGTGTGTGATCGTGGTGTTCAGGTCGTGTAGGTTTAGGAGTCCAATGTTGAGTCTAATTAGTACCGGTTCATTTAGAAATTGGTGTTCTTGTTGGTTTAGACTAGGGCGTGTTGGTCCTAGGCAGGTGCGTGCGTGTATATATACATGCACAAGGTTGTAAGGATTATAACCGTGTGAGTTGAGAAGAAAATAAAGAAAAGAACGGGCACGACACGTGCTCTTGGCCATAAGATTTTTCGAGCGTGTTTGTTTGTCTAGTTTGATGTAGTCGATCTGTGGGAAAATTCCAACAACGATTATGAGAAATGTCCAGATAGCTGAGGTTTGTTATGTTTGCAAGGAAGGAAGTTATTTTGCCAGAGAGGATATTGAAGTCAAATCCATCTCTCTCAGGTTTCCAAGGGAGGGAGGAATTGTGCCAGTCAGGTTGTTTACTGCCAAGGATATGCCTTGCAGGGTATGGATGTCTCCTAGGTGTTGAGGTATAGGTCCTGACAACCAATTATTAGAAAGGGCAAGAATGTTGAGGCTGGTCAAGTCTGCTTAGTATTTATACCCCAGCCGCTACCTCCTCCTCACCAAAGCAGTGTGTGGCTCTTCATCGATCTTCCTAGCTCGCCAGAAACACCGCAACTCGATCATAAGTGCACAGCAGTAGATCGAGTACAGAGGACATTAACAAAACCGTACAACGATCGTAGTTCGGGAAGACGAGTACGTAGTTGGACGATCGCCATGGAGGTGAAGGTGGTGAGCTCCAAGCTGGTGAAGCCGCGGCCGGACACGACGGAGCACGTGCCGTCCTCGGTGTTCGACACGCTCACGTACCACATCCAGATGGCCATCATCTACGCCTTCTCCGCGCCGGCGCCATCCACGGCCGACATCGAGCGCGGCCTCGCCGACGTGCTGGCCGTCTACCGCCTCTTCGCCGGCCAGGTCGGCACCGGCCCGGACGGCGCGCCCGGGGTGCTGCTCAACGACCGCGGCGCGCGGCTCGTGGAGGCGCGCGTGGAGGGCGCCACCCTGGCTGACGTCGCGCCTAGCAAGCCCACGCCGGAGATCCTGAAGCTGCACCCGGACCTGGAGGGCGAGATCGAGGAGGTGGTGCAGGTGCAGCTCACGCGGTTCGCCTGCGGCTCCCTCGCCGTCGGGTTCACGGCCAACCACGCCGTCGCCGACGGCCACGCCACCAGCGACTTCCTCGTCGCGTGGGGCCGCGCCGCGCGCGGGCTTGATGCCCGCGTCGGCCAGTCGCTGCCACCGCCACACAACCACCCCGACCTCTTCCGGCCGCGTGACCCGCCACACGTCGAGTTCGAGCACCGCGGCGCCGAGTACCACAGCCGTCCGGCACCAACCAACTCTAGCCACGACCACCAGGGCGCTGATAGCGTGGTCATCCACAAGGCGCATTTCACCAAGGACTTCATCGCCGGGCTGCGCGCCGAGGCGTCGGAGGGGCGGGGCCGGCCGTTCAGCCGGTTCGAGACCACCATGGCGCACCTCTGGCGCACCATGGCGCGGGCGCGTGGCCTGGGCCCCCACGAGACCTCCACCATCCGCATCTCCGTCGATGGGCGGCGGCGCCTGGCCGCGCCGCCGGGCTACTTCGGCAACCTGGTGCTCTGGGCGTTCCCGCGCGCCACGGCCGGTGACCTTCTAAACCGGCCGCTGAAGCACGCCGCGCAGGTGATCCATGACGCCGTGGCGCGGGTGGACGGCGCGTACTTCCAGTCGCTCGTCGACTTCGCGAGCTCCGGTGCCGTGGAGCCGGAGGGGCTGGAGAAGACCGCGGTGTTGCACGACGTGCTGTGTCCGGACCTGGAGGTGGACAGCTGGCTGACGTTGCCGTTCTACGAGCTGGACTTTGGCTCGGGGGGTCCCAGCTACTTCATGCCGTCTTACTTCCCGATGGAAGGGATGCTCTTCCTCGTGCCGTCCTACCTCGGCGACGGGAGCGTCGACGCCTTCGTCCCCGTCTTCGAGCACAACCTCGAGACATTCAAGCAGTGCTGCTACTCCATGGAGTAACCACCACGACTAAGCTACCGCATTATTGTGTAATTAAATGATCAAATTAAGCATAACCATATCCATTGCATTCTATTTTGCGTGCATGTGAGTATTTTTTTTTAGGGAAGTATTTTGGTTGTATATATATACGTACATATGTATATGGTGTGTTATACTTGTAATGCATGATATGTCAGCATTTTGGCTGTTGATATTACTTTTGCGATATTTACCTCGTCCAGATCAAGGACGGTTAATTTAAGGAGAAATGTTTTTCCTACTACTCTATATTAGTGCATGCTAGTATTCCTAATGGATCCATCATTTATTGTGTTGGTGAATTCTGCGTTTTATATTTACAGTTGCATGAAGAAAGGGTATTTGAGCGAACACGGCGATTCTACACCCTTGTGGGCGTCTCTGGCTTATCCCACGGCCAGAATTGTTCCAAGATCCGTGAGAGTCATTTTGCAATTTTATCCTGTACATGTACACAATCGCACCCCTATAGTCAGGAAGGTGGACATGTACTACACCTCAATCTTGTCCCACATGGCCGCACAACTCCGCCTCCCCTCCCCCTCCGCTGTCAGCGATGTGCCGACGACATTACATGCCCTACGACACTGCTGGCGACGCCATGGATCTGCGCTGGACGACGGAAAGGGAGGCTGCCTCCTCCAGCATCCCGGTCGAGGCATGGCGGCCAGGGCTACCTCCCCTGCCCGGAGATGGGCGGGCGACCTCCCCTGCCCGGTGATGCGACCGGCGACGCCACAGATCTGCCCTCGACAACGCCCTCAAGTCCTACTACGATCCTCCTCCGACCACGCCCTCAAGACTAGCAGATCTTGGATCGATGGCCACCTCCAGACGTATTGGTTCCCCTTCGTTTTGGAGGGCTTCTTATTTCATTCTGAAGATTTGATCATTTGTTGTGTTGGTTCTTGGATCCAAAAAAAGCATGTTGATGTCTGTTGAATTGTGTTGGTTCTTGGATCCGAAAAAATGGTCCTAATAGATGAGAAAGGGTCAAAGGGATGCAGAATGGTCTTGATCTGGTCCTGAACTGAATATTGAGCCACCGAGACATGTCCATGATCCAAAAAAATATGTACAAGTAGCAGGTCTTGCTCTCCATCTCCCAGATGAGGCCACGATGGTCTCAAGAACTCTGTATTTTTTTCACCAATTGATGCGCATGTAATTTGTTGCTCCACCGTGCATTCTCTATTTCTCCACCGTGCATTTTCCATTTCCCTGTTCTTGTTTTTCTAATTTGTTCACTAGTATGATTCTTGAAGAGAAAAATGTTGAACTGGATTGAAGTGGATTTTAATATTTTTTTTTGGTTTTGTTCTCTGAATTTGTCTATGGAACTATTTAATTCATGGTTCATGAGCGGCGGCTCCGCGTCCTGGGGACACCCCTCGTCTTGTCGATTCAGTACATGTTCTAAAAAATATAAAGACTGAGGGGTTTGTTATGTAAATAAATAGAGTCTTACGTATATGAGAAGAGCATAGATCAGGGTGTTTTCTATAGAATGTCAAAGAGATTGCACGCATGGTTGGATGCCCAGGATAAGCCCGGGACACCCACCTATATGTAGAGTTGTATTTTCGTATTTGAGCTCAAATCTAGCTCTCTCAGTTTCCGGAGCTGTCCAAGCTTCCACGGGATGTTACCCGAGAGCCTATTCCCGCCTAGATAAAGAATAGCAAGTCTTGAGAGATTACCAAAGGCAGGAGGGATTTGGCCAGTGAGATTGTTGTTTGTGAGGTCCATGTGTGTGAGCCCACCAAGGCTGCAGATCGATGCAGGTATGCCCCCACTGATCTGATCATCGGAGAAGTTTAGGGTGGAAAGCATGGAAAGAGAGCTGATACCAGGAGGAATGGCACCAGATAGACCATAATTCTCGCTGAGGTCGAGGTTAACGAGGTAAGGGAGTGACTCGAATTCCAGGGCGTCGAGTCGCCCTACGATGCCAGCAGCACCGAGGGAAATCCCTCGGATGACCTTCACCATGGTTCCTCCGCGTGACCGAGTGTCGCCGCAGGTGATGCCCGTCCAGTTGCACGGGTGCATGCCGTCGTCTCTCCAGGTTCCTAGCTGGTGCTTGGAGGAGTACCTGACGGATGATCTCCAACGGAGAAGCGTCGCGGCCTGAGCTCTGAGCGAAGTGCCCCGGCACTCGGCTTGCCAAGAAACAAGGAGAAGAAGCAAGACAAACGAGAGAACCAGGCGATGTAACGGCGGGGCCGTCGCCATGATTGCACGCCAGAGTGAATACTCCGTATGAATATATGACTGCACAAGCCAAGTGAATGAGTGATCACGTAAGTACTCCCACAATAATTCTGGCAGCAAGACGCACATACGACGAAAATAAATACTCAGATGAGGAGATGGACGAGAGAATAGCGCACCTCCGGCGTCCTGAGCAGAACGCGGCAACCTGGCTGATTTTGGCGCGCGGATGGTGGCTGCGAGGTGTGAGCTCGAGCTGTGAAGTGAGTCTGTGAGTTGTGTTATCAGCTGGCTCCTGGGTCGATCCAGCGGTTTAAAGACATACTCCTATACAGCAGCTATCATCTCACATCCACGCACTTGCATCAATCTCATCTGCAACCAAGACGTGGACTCAGTCCTCAAGTCCGGCTACATACATACTTTTCAATTTTTCAACCTAGATAAGCGACCTATCTTCACAGATTTCAATGCGTTGATGTGCGACATAACTCTAACAGGTTTAAATGCTGACAAAGATCAGCGCGTGGACGGTTTACTGGTCTAAGATGTCGGTTTCTTACCGCCTCTGCTGTATCCCTGTGTGATGATCGTGTATGCTTTCAGTCCGTTCAAAACTAAAAAAAAAGTAGTGTGCATATCGTGTGGAGATAGATTTTTATTGGTTTCCTTTGGATAAATTGAGCATGTATTGTTTCGACATCTCGACATAGACACAAGGAGTGTGTTTGGCAATCTCTAGGGAGACGAAATCGGTGCGTTTGCTTGTCTGCATATTGCAAGCTTTTCTTTTTAATGTAGCTTAATCTTGCTGTTCCCTACAACTCTCATATTGCAAGTTTTTCTTTTTGATGTAGGGTTAGAGATCCCTCTAGAAAATGTACCTGTTTTGTGTAACTTGTAGCTTGTAAGTGAGGAGGATGAAGGGCTTCTCTCTCCACCCTCAAACATGCTCTCACATATCCACTTGTAATCAACACAAGTATGCTTGGATTCAAAACAAGTTCCACATGAAAAATATGAGTATTAACGATGGGGTTCCATTCCAACCATTGGCACTGAGTTTTGTGCTCCGTATCTTCTCAGATATGTGGTTAAAGTTGTAGTTTTTTCGGTAAATTTCGTCAGATTCGTCACACAGATTCAACCGTTCGAGGTGGTCCTTTGAGGTGTAGCTTGATCACGATTCCACAACTCTCATGTTCGAAGTTTTTCGTTCTGGTGGAGGTGTAGAAATTCAACTGTCAACTGCAGGAGTACCTACGAGGATGAACTTCCCAGCTTGTATGTGGGGTTGAAGGTGAGGTAGAGGAACGGCTAGGAGGTCGTCGTCGTCGACCGCGCATAGCTCCCCTTCGTTCCAGATGGTCTAGTCCGCATGTTCGAGCTTAGAGTTTCTAGATGCAGCGTCAGGTGTCCTGCTGGTCTCCATCGCTGGCGCAGCCACAAGAGGTGTCCTGACAACCTCCGTCGCCAGCGCAGCTATAGCAGTTGTCTTGCTACCCTCCGTCATTGGCGCAGCGGCAACAGTTGTTCTGCCGCCCTCTGTTGTCGGGATGCAGTACGAACACGAAGAAGAAAAGCTGCTAATGACTGTTTAGAAATGCATATTACTGTGACAGTCAATTCGATACAGGCAACCAAACAACATGCATTTGTTGTTGTCCTCGATGCAAAAAAATTATGAAGTCTATCAAACAAGATGCAGAAGGTGGCTCAGAGGTCGGATGAGTGTAGCAGTGCTGGAAGCAGCCCTCTCCCCCCCCCCCCACACACACCCCCAGCTTTTAGATAATTAGTGAAAAAAATGTACAAGGTATAAATTAGAAATTTTAGAGCATTTTGCCCCCAGCACTGCCTGACCAAGAATGTAGGCTACTAAACGCGCCCAAGTAAAATGTGAGAAATAAAATTCTATGTCACAAGAGTAACACAGATTAGAAACCTAGACTCCCGGGTCACCTCACGGAGGCACCCGCCGCCACCGACAACTGCTTTTAGATAAGGCACAGCCCAACGAAACACATCCAAACTTCCCCAGCATCGTACTACCAGGGACTATACCTGGGCATGGGCAGCCCGGCCTGGCCAGGCCCGAAAAAAGCCCGACGGGCCGGGCCTAGGCTTCACAATTGTGGCCCGAAGGATGCACGGGCGGGCTCGGGCCAGAGGGAATTGAAAATTAGGGAGAAGCCCGGCCCGACGGCCCGAAGAATTATGTGCACCACGGGCCGGGCTCGGGCTCAGTTTTCAGGCCCGGCTGTCGGGCCGGGCCAGGCTTGGGCCTAGGGTTTGCACGGGCGGGCTTTGTCGGGCCCGGCCCGGCCCGGAACATGCCTAGGTATACCAGGGACGGAGCTAGTGGGGTTGTGCTAGGGCCACGGCCCCCCCTCTGCTGATTTTTTGTGTGTGAAAAACCTTTAATAATGTGGGCAATTACCTCCAAATTGGCCCAAATTAGGCCAAGAAGCTATGGTAAAGCAACATCAATCATGCCGCAAACAATGATCGGTTAATGTCTAGTTTCCATGGCTGGCATGACTTTTTTTTGTTGACTATGGGCTGAAACCAGTTTCACGAATTCAAACTTATGCGTGAACAGTTTGATTTTGCAATAACAAATTCAGGCTGTGTGTTCTTTCGCCACACCAATAAAGGCTTCAGCATGTGTAATGCATATGTCATTTAGCCATTATTAATTATTACGGGGCAGTACTGAAAATTCATTCAGCTTGGGGTAGCTTAGGAAGAAAATGAAGCAGGAAAGCGTGTCCCTAATCCAAGTTGTAAGTTTCTAGCCTCCTAAGATTGAATCCACAACTGCAATTGGACTATGCAGGCGAGTTGTAGCATCAACCGACCGCATTTTCCGATGAATTGGGATTACTTTGAAGGAAGAACGAAAATCGGCTAGACAAAATATACAGTGGTAGTAATAATAATAAAGGGGAAAAATGAGGCGATAACGAGAGGGAGCTCATATACGGCCCCATTAGGGCGTCAGCAGGTCAAGTTCATTGTATTTGCACATGCGTGTCTTCATGGATACAGAGACGCGCGGGACTGCCGTGCATTACAAGACCTGCTACAATGTGAACAAGACCCGCTGCAGTTTATTGTCTGCCACATGCTTTGGATTTAACAAAGGACCTGATAAAGTATGGAACGTGTTTTTTTCTTCTAAAACGAGCACTCGCTCGAATAATAGCTTCGGATCTCGATTTTTGAAAATTTCAAGAACTTTATTTGCAAAACTAAAAATTTCCTCAAAAAAAAGCCAGTATATATACATGTCTAGTTACTTGTGTCTTCAAGTTACTCTGCCATTCGAGCTGTGCTCGGAGGTTGCTGGCCCTGTTCTTCTTCCTGGTGGCGCTCAGGTGGACGGAGCCAGTGCTAGAGAAGAAGGGGCCTGGCTGCTTGGTCAATAAGCTGGCGTTTTACTCTCCTCTTCTTCAACCATTAAGGCGATGGAGGCTGGGAGAGGCATGGCGCCGTCAGTGGTGGGCTGCACGGCAGGGTTCTGTAGCTGTGTTCCTCTGGAGCTCCTCAGTAGAGGACGTGCGACGGCGGTGTCCATCTTGCCTCTGCTTCTTATGGCCGAATGGTGGCTCTCCATGGCCACGTTCCGGTGGCTCTTCTACCTCCATCTGGGAGGCCCCTCAACTCCGGCAGAAGGTTCTTCCGAGGCGTCGCATCAAGTGGTTCATCCCCTATGTCACCGTCGCATGCCGTCGAGTACATTCCTGAGCTGCGTTGCAGAAGGTCCCCGAGGACTCGTTTGCTTTTCCTTTTTTTTCTTTCTAGGGTCCTTTGTGTGAAAGTGGAGGTCCTGGTCGTAACTCTCTTTTAGTTTTGGGCCTCTTTGTAATTTGTAATCCCACCCCTTGTTCGAGACACGGAAGGACAAATGTGGGGAGCCAAATTAATTGTGCTTGACAGACACTAAAGTTTATGTAAAAACCTTCATCTCAGCATGGCAAATGCGGCCATGGTATAGTATGGAAAACTGTACTGAAAACATGAGAAACTTACTAATATTCAACGCTACAGTATTCCAAACAGAAGATATTGTATCACATACCCATCTCCATCAAGCCTGCAAAAAGGAAAGCATAAAAGTAGCAAATAAATTAGAAATGTGACATTCACTTATTGGAAACAACAGGTGTGACAGTGGCCAGAATAATGTCGACCAAGGAAAGGAAAATTGTGAACATGATGGACTGTAAGAGTCAATACAAAAGATACCTTGCAACAGGGAGAAACTTTGGATTAGGCCCCATCCTGACAAAACTCTTCATTCAAGCAATCCTGTAGACAACAAAATAGAAACTCCATGAGGTTGTTCAATGAGCTAGATAACTTGGTACCAAAGGGAAGATCTCCAAGAAAAGCGTATTACATTGTTTTTCAGCAAAAAATACCATCACCAGATATATTTTCTCTGGTCATTTCTTGTCCCATGTCATGCAGAGAGTAGCATAAGATGTCTGCTAGTTGCAACAATCAACCAGCCCAAATAAAAACACCATTACCATCTTCATCTTCTTATTCATAAGTAACATACCACACCATACATAACAGACACATGCAAGAATCAAAATATCCAGGTAACTTAACAAGGTCACACGCATCTGATTGGTGCCATGCGTCGGTGCCGCACATACATAAGGCAGCCAGCATACTACCGACAGTTGGCATCATCCGTCATGGCATGCGCCGCATTAGTTCACCATAACAACAATTCAAACACCTACGTGAAACCTCAATACTAGCTAGAGCATTCATCAATGGACGACATTACCCAAGCAAACCATAACACCAGTTCACAGCTCTCAGTCCTCTGAATGGCCGGACTTGCTCTTCAGGTGCTCCTTGAACTCCATGATATCCCCTTCCCACCGTGTCACCGCCTGCTTC